>OX401410.1:4087511-4157115 GCA_947846245.1 Cerastoderma edule | reverse complement strand
TGAGTTTAATGTTGATTGTATTGAGGATGTTAAAAGAGAACAGGTATTTGCTGAGATTTTTGTATCAAAAAGTCAATGTAAAAAGTCTGTTCCCATTTCTTTTAAATTGGACACAGGAGCCACTTGCAACGTCTTTACAGAAAATGCAATTCAGTCATTGAATATGTCTCACTCATTGAAAGAGCAACATGTGTTCTTACAGTATACAATGGAAGCAAACTTGACGTTGTTGGAAAAGTCAACGTGAACTGCAGATACAAATCTATCAGCAAATATGTGGATTTCTATGTAATTAGAAAAAGCAAATGTCCGATTATAGGATTGCAAACATGTCTTGATTTCAATTTGATCAAAATTGTAATGTCAATAGACAGTCCTAATACCACTTTGACAAAAGACGTTATCATGAGACAATATTCTGATTTATTTCAAGGTATTGGTCGACTTCCAGGTACATGTTCAATACAGATAAATGACACTGCAGAGCCAGTAGTTCACCCCACCAGACGTGTTCCTGTAGCAATTCGAAACAAGGTTAAAAATGAATTAAATCGTATGGAAAAGGCAGGCATTATAGCCAAGGTTAACAAACCAACAGCATGGGTTAATTCAATGGTTGTGGTTAACAAACCAGGGTCAGGCAATGTTAGAATTTGTTTGGATCTGAAAGATTTGAATAAAGTCATATCAAGACCTCATTACCCAATGAGAACCCTTGACGACATATTACCAAAGCTGTCATCTGCTAAAGTATTCTCAAAAATAGATTACAAATTAGGTTACTGGACCCTAGTACTTGATGACAAATCGTCATATCTGACAACTTTCATTACGCCATTGGGTAGATCCAGATACCTGAGAGTTCTGTTTGGTCTAAACTCTAGTCAAGACTTATTCCAAAGAAGAATGGATGAATGTCTTGAAGGATTGGAAGGTTGTGCAGTTAAAGTCGATGACGTAATAATTTACGGAAAAACAATTTAAGAACACGGTTGTAATTTGAGACAAGTTCTTGAGAGATGCCAACAGAAAGGTATCAAACTGAACAAGGATAAGGTGGAGATAGGAGTTTCTGAAGTAAAGTATTTTGGACATATTTTGACCTCAGAAGGACTCAAACCAGACCCTGACAAGATAAATGCCATTCAGAAAATGGACAGACCCAAAGACAAAAAGGAACTTGAGACAGTCATGGGAATGATAACTTATTTAGCTAAGTTTGCACCAAATTTGTCTGATATAACCAAACCCTTGAGAGATATGATGAAAAAATATGTATTATTTCACTGGGATCAACCTTAGATACAGGCATTCCAAAGAGTGGATACAGTGACTCAATCTCCAGTTTTGATGTTTTATGACCCAGACAAACAGTTGACACTACAATGTGACAGTTCGAAGTATGGACTGGGAGCTACATTATTGCAAGAAGGAAGGCCGATAGAATATGCTAGTAAAACATTGACATTGTCTGAAATCAATTGGGCTCAAATTGAAAAGGAAATGTTCGCAATTCTATTTGGATTAAATCGTTTTAGACATTATGTTACTTTTGTATATGGTCGTAAAGTAACTGTA
This sequence comes from Cerastoderma edule, assembly GCA_947846245.1. NCBI lineage: Eukaryota > Metazoa > Mollusca > Bivalvia > Cardiida > Cardiidae > Cerastoderma > Cerastoderma edule. The sequence continues at coordinate 4,155,537 of OX401410.1, read as the reverse complement.
CATACAGACCATTTGCCTCTGTTAGCAATATTGAAGAAGCCATTGCACGCTGCTCCAGTAAGGTTACAGCGTTTGATGTTACAACTTCAAGGTTATAATTTTACTTTAGAGCATAAAGCTGGTACACAAATACCAGATACGTTAAGCAGGAAATTCTTACCTGAAACATATCCAGAATTGTCCGATGCCACAAACTTGCATGTTCATTTAGTTATGCAACAGTTATGCAACAGTTGCAATATAGTGACCGGAAATTTAAAGAAATTAGGGAATGTACTGACAAAGACCCAAATATGCAATTATTAAAAAAAAAAAACTATTCTTGAATGTTCGCCAGAGAAGCGCAATAAATGTTCTTCTCAATTATTAGAGTACTGGAATTTCCGTAATGAATTAGCCTATATTGATAGATTGACCATGAAAGGTGAAAGGTTACTAATACCCATGGAATTAAGACAGCAAATGTTAGATATATTTCACAAAGGTCATTTTGGTGTAGAGAAATGCTTACGTCGAGCATGATGTACTATGTTTTGGCCTGGGATATCCGCAAATGTTGTGGAAAAAATAACCAAATGCTCTACATGTTTAGAAAATAGAAGTTCTAATCAAAGGAAACACTAATATCTCATCATATTTCAGAGTACCCTTGGCAAACAGTAGCCACAGATGTTTTTGTCTATGAAAGTCACAATTACTTGTTATTTGTTAACTACTATAGCAATTACGTAGAATTTGAAAAGATTTCAAATACCACAAGTGCAGCGATAGTTAAAGGTTTGAAACTTTGGTTTGCGCGGTATGGTATTCCATAGAAATTAGTCTCAGATGGAGCAAGTTACTATGCATCTGAAAAATTTCAAAATTTTGAGAAACAATGGGATTTTAAACATATATTCTGGTCTCCAAATTATCCACAGTCAAATGGATTAGCGGAATCATATGTTAAAATTTTCAAAAGTATCTTGAAAAAATCAAAAAGCTCTAAAACAGACCCTGTAATAGCTTTACTAGAATACAGAGCAACGCCTCTGAGCACAGGTTACTCACCAGCAGAATTACTGATGGGAAGGAAAATAAGGTCATTTCTTCCAATACCAAGTAAGCAATTGTTTCCAAAAACAGTTAACAAGCAAAAGGTTAAAAATGCACTAAAATCGAAACAATCTGTTCAAAAACAGAATTACGATAGGTCTGCAAAAGATTTACCTCCACTAAAAAAGGGAGAAAATGTAAGGATTCAACAGGACCGTGGCACATGGAAACCAGCCGTGGTTATTGATAAAAACTTTGATCGTTCATATACTGTAAGAACATCTGAGGGTGGTGAATATTGCAGAAATAGACGCCATTTGTTAAAGAGTAAAAGGTCAAATAATGCGAAGGATTCAAATACACATGAACAAACCCCTAGTGACCTGACAGGAATTTCTATGTCTAGCAACAAACCAAGCACATGGGAAAATTCTGATAAACAATGCCCAGAGCAGGTGAATTTATCAAATACCACACACACACCTAGTTCTAATGAGAAAAGTAACAAGATCTGGTCGAGTTGTTAAACCCAAGATAATACAATCTATGTAAAAAAGAAATTAATTCAGTGATATATTATTGTCTTGTCATTAAAAGCAATTATTTGGATATGGTTTCACTGCAAATTAGTTTTATCAAATGTGTGATGATAACTAGCTGTGAGAAAGTTAGAGTGAGAAAGTACAGAACATTTACTGACAGCTGATAAACATCGAAGCTGCAGCTGACGCTTTTCTTCAAAAGGAAGGGGATGTTGTATTATGAAATCTAAGAGAGACAGCTCTTTAGCCTTTACCTGTATATAGTTAAGCATGTATTGGTTATATCCCTTTATATCATTGGCGTAGGAGCTGGGGGGGCCAGGGGGGGCCTGGCCCCCCCAATATCCAGACCGGGGGGGCCAGAGTATACTTTGGCCCCCCCCAATATTCACTATGGCAAATGAAGATATTTGAAAAGAAAAATGTAAATAACGAAATTCAATAGCAGAATAAAAATAAACGTGTATTATTGTGTTTTATCTAATACCAATTTGCAAGTTTTGTTACGAACAATAACCAAAATCTTTTTGACGTCATCATCGCAAATGGCAATCTGAACACATCAGGTTTATCCAATGAAAACTCAACAAAATAGCCGGATTGATTGACAAAAACAGTGGTGTAAAAGGTGTTCTAAGAAGTCAGACTCACTTTTGTTCTCAATTGTTAGCTAAAACTTAAACAATAATTCAATTCTTAAATAATAGGTTGTAGGATAATAAGTTGAATCCGTGGCCGTGATAGTCTGGTTGCTATCACTTTTTGTTTAGATCAATACAATTGCTTTCCGCGTGAGATCGAGACCTGGCATGTCCATTTTTTTTTTTAAAGATAAACATTTTCATACGCTTGCTTTTAATTCTTATAATATTATTGAATTTGTAAATGCATGAATAGTCGTGAAAAAGTTTAGGAACATTTATTCTTAGACCAGTCCTCATCTGAAGTTGCCCCCCCCCCCCCCCCCCCAATGTTGAAAACGCTCCTACGCCTATGTATATGATAGTATTCATATTGTATTACTCTTTTGTAGATATTCACTCTTGTAATAGAAGTCATAGAATAAACACGTATAGTTAGAACACATACATATTTTATATTATCATTCAATGAGATATAATATAACAGTAAGTAAGTAAGGAAAACTTAGCCTGATATATTGCCATCTTCTACACTACTTCTACAAATCAATTGAGGACAATGTCTGCAACCATTGGTGCTATATATGTGCATATTAATTGGAAATAAGTTTGATATACATGTGTGTGTGTTGTACAGTGCAAGTTTAAAGAAATAAAAAGTGTAAAACTTCCCAAAAAAAAACAAAACTATCAGTATTGAATTCCTTTGCCTTATTGTGTTTGTTTGGGTAGTTTCCCTTGAAAATGTGTATGGGTAGCTTCTCTTTTATGACGTCACCGAAATTAGCAATCGGAACTACTCGGGTATTTCCGTGAGCTATGAAATACACCTCGGATATAAGTGTAGGGTTACAATTTTTCGGGTATATCGGCATCCGCCAATGAACACCTTTTCTAAGCGTGCATGTTAAGTAGTTCGATGTGTATGGAAGTGTTGGACATACTTTTTAATCACTTTTGATCAGTAACTCATACCAAATGGCGAACTTGTTGTTGTGACATGTATACTTGTTTCTTCAATCAAATTTAACGACTTTTTGGATTTTACATTCAAAATCTATTTTTAGAAACGAAAGAAAGTGACGTCATTCTCGCGGGAAACAATATGGCGTCATCCCTATTATTTCAGAGGTGTTTTCTATTGGATAAACCCGATGTGTTCAGATTGCGAAATTAGGTCACTTTTTCAAACAGCGACTAGCTTAAACCAGGGTTTGTTTAAACTACCCTTTCTCCATCACATTAACATATTTCTATTGAAAAATAGCCTGGAAACAAAGGTAAAATATTGCTGTATTACGTTAGGCATAAAAAGCAAGTACTGCATTTGTATTTAGTCTATTTTTGAAGAGATCAAATCCTATATCACGGGAATTCGGCCCTTCCAGGATATTAACTAAGAGTAAGAGCTGTTTTTTTAGATAGCGTTGTCACATGTGTTTTCAGAAATGTTATGCTCATGTGCATGGTCGCAAACATTATTTCCGTCAGACGAAAATGGCTCAAGGGAGAAGGAAACAAATAGCGAAATGCATTAATATATTGAACCTTGCTCAATTTGATAAGGAAAATAAAAAGATTCTCACACTTTCTACATTGATTATTGAGGATTCCAAGTAGGATAACTTCCCTTTGCTGCTTTATTGTTGTTGTTGCTATGTAGTAAAATATTTAGATTTCATGTGATAGCAAGGCACACGAAAAAAGAATTTCCCAGTTTATTTATAAACCGGCCTTCTTAAAGGAGAACAGACAGGCGTGAAGGTTCATTACACATTAATTTAAGCTTTTTAGAGAAATTCACTACCAGGCCTTTTAACTTTCGTGTATACCAAGGGAAAATTTGGTAAAAATGGTAAACAAACAGAATTTAATGAAACTTGATAAAAACTTAATTTAAAATGTAGTCACTGATTCATATAAATCGATATCAAGTTTCACAGTACAGTATATACCAACCTTCTATAATCTAACATGTACCTTGTGCTTCTAGAAGACATACAACCATATTATGCCGTTTGTTAACAGGGGATATGGTATATAAGGTGCTTAAAGCGTGCCAGATATAACCAGCATTATAGGTAGTTAAAAGGTTAAGAAAACACATAGGTTTAGCAACTTCTGAGTAAAGAAATTGAATACGGTCTTTGGTTTGGTGATGAGGATTGTGAATATCAAATTTTTAATGTTTATAATTACCCCCTAAGCACACATATCTGAGAGAGCCTCTTTAACATGAGTGTGATTGCCTACTGAGCATCACATTAATTTCATGAATACATAAATCAAAAACACAATCAAACATTTTGATAAAGATTATGTTGTAATAGATATGAGGATTGAATTGACCAGAGTTACAGCTAGAGTAATTTGGGGGAAAATGAACACATGGGGTTTATTGGATGATATGAAAACTTGTTAAATATGACAACTTACTATCGCTACAGCTAAACAGCAGATATGGCCCATACTCGCAGATATGGAAATCAGTCTGCGGATATTACATTTATTTTTTAAATAATTAATGTGTAGTGCGGGATTTCTTTTTATTCTCTAATAAGCCAGGGCAAGTGTAATTATAATATTAGATATATTTATAGCAATAATTAATAGCATACATCTTATTTTCACTCCTAACTTTTTGTATATTTGAGTTATATTGTAGTTTTGTTTCTATATTATCAACTTATATATCAGTCTGCAGATATGACATCTAAAAAAAGTTTAAATAATTAACATACGAGGGATTTATTTCTTTAATACGCCCTGTATTTATAGTTTGAGATATATTTACAGCAATAATAAAAAGTGTATATCTTAATTTAAAATCTAACTTTAAGTATATTTAAGTTGAATTAATTTGTTGTGTTTTTTTTTCCATATATCCATGTACATTTCGGTCTACGAATATGACATTTATATTTTTAATATTAAACATACGAGGGATTTATATCTTTAATACACATTAATTAATAATGTTAGATATGTTTATAGCAATAATGAATAACATTTATCTTATTATTACTTCTGGTATATTGGAGTTTAAATTGTTGTTTTTATCCTATTCGCATATTTATGACTTAAGGAATATGAGCTGTGACTGTATTAATTGCGTACATGAATGATATATTGTTCTATTTCTTTTTTTCTTTTTTTTTCATTTATTTGGATATAAATGACAAAATACACATCGCTTGAGTCACAACATAATCCTTGTGTCCAGTTTTCGTTTTATTCCAAAAAAAATTAATATCTGCAGACCGATTTCCATATTGGCAGATATGGGCCATATTCGCTGTTAAGCCTTATCCCTATCACCACGCATTGTTTTTGTTTTATTGCTATCCATATTGATATCCCTCCTGAAGAATTGGTAATGAACAGTGTGATTGGTCAACTTTTGTTTCAAGTATTTTTTCATGGACAATAGACCGCTGTAACAACTGACTTCCCTTCCCATTAATTCAATGAAAAACATGTAGATTTAAAGAGTCAGATTTACAACCTCTGTTGCATAGTAATGAGAATTTTTTCTCACAAAAGAAGTATGAGCTTGACATATTTATGACCCATAGCACCATTATCATGTTTTTATTTACAAGTATAGATGACGGGTATATCATAAAAACTCAAATTGTCAGATAATCTCCGTGTTCTAAAATTGGTCTCTGATAAATCCCAATTATTGTCCAGTTATATATACAAGCTTATCTCTTCTTATGTTAATAATAACTTGGTGCGAGAAGTAATGACTAAAATGAAGATCATATTAAGAGCATACTAGCGCTCAGGAAAGCTGCAAAACTGGGTAATATGAGTTATAAATTCTGATAGAATATGTTGAAACATAATAAAAAAAATCAGGATCCTGACAATATATCGCCTGCACTATTTATTATCCATTTTTCAAAGTGCTGTTTTCACAAATTTGGTGCCCACCAATTTAACTTAATTGTTTACATTCGAGTAGCATCTCAAATAGCAAGGAGCACTTGGATTAATGAGTGGCAAACACTTGGTTAGAAAAATCACATAAAACACATAAGATACTGTCATCTATCCAATATTACAAAGTGAGCATTCAAAATGGAGGATTTCTTGGGTGTTATTGGTTCCCAACGTTTCACGGATGACCTTGTTTTATCGCTAATTGTGAACTAAGCTTACAATTTTCACTCTTTTAAAAGCCTCATCTGAATGTGATACAGTCTCGATTTCACTGTAAAAGGGAATTTAAAGTACTTTTAAGTTAACTTTCAATATTTCTAGAACTTTCACAATTTAAGTGTAAATGAGCGCAAGCATGACTTTAATGATTAGATTTTACAAATGAATGTTTGCAGCTTATGTGTCATTTAAAGTGTTATTTAAAGTATTTGATCAGATATCCCTGTGCTTGGGATATTAACTTCAATGTATTTTTGATGGCTTAACAAATCTGGGTTGGTCAAGTAAATTGCACGATATTTGTTACATGTTTAAACATTGTGTGTAAAAGAAACTGTTATTGAGTTGGAGATTTGAGACTCCTGTGACTTAATTTTTAGATGTATTTCAGATGAATTCTGGCTGGGGAAAGCGAGCTACTGTTAGAATTGATAGATCCCAGTTTGAGAAAGATGAACTCCTTCAACAGCTAGGAACCCAGTTTGATGTTAATTTTACTGACTATGACAAATGGACTAGAAGAGCTAAGAGACCTACTGTCAAAGAAGGTAGCCAGTGTGACTTATTTTCTCCCTCTTTCCATAGTTCTGAATTGTTTACATTTTGAAAGAATGGGCGAACATACTAAAGAAATTTTTTCAAAAACCTATACTTGAACTAAGATACTTTTTGCTTTATTTCCAAACTTGGCACTGCTTTTGCCTTACCTTGCAACACCATTGGGTAAAAAAGGTCCTAAATGGAAAATTATATAAAGGTACAGTGCCTTAGCTTTCAAACATTCATAGGTTTACCAATGCTTGGGTGACATCTTGTTAGATACCTTTTGAAATACAATGTATAGCTATGTGTGCTACACTGTCCCTATCTTACCAGAGATAATCTTGGAATAGCATTTCATGAAAATAAAGGTCAAGATTAATCTAGATAAATCAGATATACCCCGGTAGTCATTTATATCATTGTGATCCCTTCATAACACATCATCTCTAATTATATTTTGTTTGGATCTTGCAGCTATTTTACATAATTGATTAAACATTTATAATCAGGGCAAGCTTATAGTTAGTTGTTCGCAAAGGTGAAATACTTACTAAAGTCAATAGTGAAGGACTTACCATAGTATTGCACTAAACCCTTGATTTAAAGAGTCATTTTAATTTGACGTGTATATAAATAGACAAAAAAATTGTTATGTTGAAATAGACAATATCATATCTATGCAAACTTCCATACATGTATATTGAAACAGTACCTTCCATATAGCTGTATCTGTTCAACTTCCTTACATGTTTATTGAAACAGTTCCTTCCATATAGCCATATCTATTGAAACTTCCATACATGTATATTGAACCAATCCCTTCCATATAGCCATATCTATGCAAACTTCCATACATGTTTATTGAACCAATCCCTTCCATATAGCCGTATCTATTGAAACTTCCATACATCTATATTGAAACAGTACCTTCCATATAGCCGTATCTATTGAAACTTCCATACATGTATATTGAAACAATCCCTTCCATATAGCCATATCTGTTCAAACTTCCTTACATGTTTATTGAAACAGTACCTTCCATATAGCCGTATCTATTCAAACTTCCATACATGTATATTGAAACAATCCCTTCCATATAGCCATATCTGTTCAAACTTCCTTACATGTTTATTGAAACAGTACCTTCCATATAGCCGTATCTATTGAAACTTCCATACATGTATATTGAAACAATCCCTTCCATATAGCCATATCTGTTCAAACTTCCTTACATGTTTATTGAAACAGTACCTTCCATATAGCTGTATCTATTCAACTTAAATACATGTATATTGAAACAGAACCTTCCATATAGCCGTATCTATTCAAACTTTCATACATGTATATTGAAACAATACCTTCCATATAGCCATATCTATTCAAACTTCCATACATGTATATTGAAACAATTCCTTCCATATAGCCATATCTGTTCAAACTTCCTTACATGTTTATTGAAACAGTACCTTCCATATAGCCGTATCTATTCAAACTTCCATACATGTATATTGAAACAATACCTTCCATATAGCTGTATCTGTTCAACTTAAATACATGTATATTGAAACAGAACCTTCCATATAGCCGTATCTATTCAAACTTTCATACATGTATATTGAAACAGTACCTTCCATATAGCCGTATCTATTCAAACTTCCATACATGTATATTGAAACAATACCTTCCATATAGCTGTATCTATTCAACTTCCTTACATGTTTATTGAAACAGTACCTTCCATATAGCCATATCTGTTCAAACTTCCTTACATGTTTATTGAAACAGTACCTTCCATATAGCCGTATCTATTCAAACTTCCATACATGTATATTGAAACAATACCTTCCATATAGCTGTATCTGTTCAAACTTCCTTACATGTTTATTGAAACAATACCTTCCATATAGCCGTATCTATTCAAACTTTCATACATGTATATTGAAACAATACCTTCCATATAGCTGTATCTATTCAACTTAAATACATGTATATTGAAACAGAACCTTCCATATAGCCGTATCTATTCAAACTTTCATACATGTATATTGAAACAGTACCTTCCATATAGCCGTATCTATTCAAACTTCCTTACATGTTTATTGAAACAGTACCTTCCATATAGCCGTATCTGTTCAAACTTCCTTACATGTTTATTGAAACAGTACCTTCCATATAGCCGTATCTATTCAAACTTCCATACATGTATATTGAAACAATACCTTCCATATAGCTGTATCTGTTCAACTTAAATACATCTATATTGAAACAGAACCTTCCATATAGCCGTATCTATTCAAACTTTCATACATGTATATTGAAACAGTACCTTCCATATAGCCGTATCTATTCAAACTTCCATACATGTATATTGAAACAATTCCTTCCATATAGCCATATCTGTTCAAACTTCCTTACATGTTTATTGAAACAGTACCTTCCATATAGCCATATCTGTTCAAACTTCCTTACATGTTTATTGAAACAGTACCTTCCATATAGCCGTATCTATTCAAACTTCCATACATGTATATTGAAACAATACCTTCCATATAGCTGTATCTATTCAACTTAAATACATGTATATTGAAACAGTACCTTCCATATAGCCGTATCTATTCAAACTTCCATACATGTATATTGAAACAATTCATTCCATATAGCCATATCTGTTCAAACTTCCTTACATGTTTATTGAAACAGTACCTTCCATATAGCCGTATCTATTCAAACTTCCATACATGTATATTGAAACAATACCTTCCATATAGCTGTATCTATTCAACTTAAATACATGTATATTGAAACAGAACCTTCCATATAGCCGTATCTATTCAAACTTCCATACATCTATATTGAAACAGAACCTTCCATATAGCCGTATCTATTCAAACTTCCATACATCTATATTGAAACAGAACCTTCCATATAGCCATATCTGTTCAAACTTCCAGACATGTATATTGAAACAGAACCTTCCATATAGCCGTATCTATTCAAACTTTCATACATGTATATTGAAACAGTACCTTCCATATAGCCGTATCTATTCAAACTTCCATACATGTATATTGAAACAATTCCTTCCATATAGTCATATCTGTTCAAACTTCCTTACATGTATATTGAAACAGTACCTTCCATATAGCCATATCTGTTCAAACTTCCAGACATGTATATTGAAACAGAACCTTCCATATAGCTGTATCTGTTCAAACTTCCTTACATGTTTATTGAAACAGTACCTTCCATATAGCCGTATCTATTCAAACTTCCATACATGTATATTGAAACAGTACCTTCCATATAGCCATATCTGTTCAAACTTTCATACATGTATATTGAAACAATACCTTCCATATAGCTGTATCTATTCAACTTAAATACATGTATATTGAAACAGAACCTTCCATATAGCCGTATCTGTTCAAACTTCCATACATGTATATTGAAACAGTACCTCCCATATAGCCATCCATACCAATTATATGATTTCACTGTTTACCTTTACCATTTGGTACAGGATAAAGGCCTAAGCCTGCAACGTCTACAGCTTTCCTGGCCCACCAGTACTAGGCTAGGGCTCTGGAGTGACTTGCCAAAAGCCACTCCCACGAAACTAGAAGTGTGGTGGGGCTCGAACTAGGGCCCCCGAGTTCTTGGTCATAATTTAGAACCAACAACTTTCTTATCAAACCAATTAAGAACTTGTTGTGTAATCAGACTGTATAATGGCAATATGCTGATGATAAAAGGATTTATGTGATGGGTCCCATGCCCCATTTGTCTTTGGTGATTGAAAAGCTCTTATTTTATTTAAGGTGTTTGCTACAATATATACTTATCACAAGATTAGGGTTTTACACATATGTTCATATTGTTGCACTATATGAAAAGCAAATACTGGCCACGAATATTTCAGTTGAGAAAGAAAGAGCCCTAGCCTTAAGACGAGCAGCTTCAGCAGACACATGTAAACATGGTCAGCTAACCTACAGAGAGAAAAAGGAGCTTGCAAAGCAACAAGATGAAGAAAAAGACAGATCAGAGAGGACCAAAATTCTAGAGGTGCAAATTTGTTCATATAATAAAGTAAAACCTTTTTGAGGGTTCAATGCAAGTTTGTAGTAAGTGCTTCATATACATGAAGCCTCAATTGGTGGGAATACTTTAGTGATATTCTTCTTACAATCATTATTAATAGATATATAATGGTGTTGCACTTATCCCTTCTGATATATTTGTCTGAAAACAAAGTTGAACTAGATTCAAAAAGAATATAAAATGATGATTGAGTAATTTATTATAACCATGAATATTTTTATCTTCTTCGGTATGAGACTTCAAAGAGAAGAACTTTATCTCGCAATATGATAGGTTTGCAAACTTAGAGAGTGAAGGCAATTGTTGGTAACGATATGGATGTAATTGCATCAAAGAAACATGATATTGTGATAGAAACTATATAATGGACAAACATACAATTAAGCACAGGAAACCATAGAAACCATTTGCTGCACCCCAACACAGTAGAAATTCTGCACCTATATACCCTTAGGAGCAGGCTAGTTGTGTATCGCAACCACCAAAATATTTCACTAATTGGGCAATGATGAGCATTATAAATTACTTAGGCTTATTTATGGATATATAATCCTGTGCTTCCTGCTCAATCAGTGTCTTTCTTGTTATTTTTTGTGTCATAAAGCAAAAATACTAGCAAACATCCCTGTTACATTATGGCTATATTGAGTTAGCCTTACAAGAGTTATTTCCCTTCCTCTTTATAAAAGTCATGTATGCCTTATCTCTAGTTAGTTTATTTGCTAGTTGCTTAAGTATTTCTATTAAAATAGTTTAGTTAGACACATTGTTTTGGATGACATAATCCATATCATAACAATCCCAACTTCTGGTCAAATTATAGATGGCTGGGAAAGGAAAAATAATTCAGTTTTATCTTAAAATAATATAATGAGTAAGAGTATGTAAAAGAGGTTTCAAGCAAAAATGTAAGACATTGATGGTTTAGTGCAAGGCTATATGTTATTTATTTGATATTAAAAAGTTGATTTGGCTCCAATTTATATGAAATCGTAAAGTGGTGGACTTCCAATATCTAGACACACGGCATTACAGCTTTGTAACTAAGGAAGATATTTTGTTAACAGGCTTTTGGGTTTTATATGGTCAGTTTTTACAACAAATAAAGTTAAGCACCTGTAATGCTCTCTTTCCCTGTGTGCTCTTTAGTTGTACTATAATGTTAAAATTAGGAAAACAGGAAAATGAGACATAACAATTATACTTTTACTTTGTTGATTCTAATTAACGCTTCATTTTTTAATACTTTCTAACTGGTTGTTGTTTTATTGGTATGACTTGTGATAAGCAAAACCAAATGAGATAATGGAAACGGTTTGATTCAAAAGTGCATGAAAACTGATGTATATAAGCAGGGTATGAGCTCTGGAGAGGCATGAAAAGCTGTCAGTGAATGCACAATAAGCTGCCTTTATTCCGATTTATATATCTCAATGCTTGATCTACATAAATGATATGATAAACACTTCCTGAAATATGGCAACTTTTCAACTTACTAATCACCATATACATGTACCGGTCAAACCAATGTTTTCACATTTATGCGACCATATCAGTGAGGGCTTGAGATTACATTTCTTATATTTACAGTTGCGATTGCAGACCAGAAGGAAGACATTGGGTGAATATGAAAAGAGATATGCACAACTGTATCCTTATTTGGCTATATAGAAATGGTCTAGAGTTTTCACAACATTGACAGGCAACAATCACAGCATTTTACTAAATGGATTCCCAAAGCATTTATAGTATAAAGCTCAGTAATCATTTTTTATCAAAAGCTTGGATCTTCATCAAGCACTAATAATCAAAAGCTTTAATCTCTATCAAGCATTAATAATCAAAAGCTTGAATCTCTATCAAGCATTAATAATCGAAAGCTTGAATCTCTATCAAGAATTAATAATCAAAAGCTTAAATCTCTATCAAGCATTAACAATCAAAAGCTTGGTATGTAGTAATGACTGTATGTAAGAAAACAAAAGTTTATTTGGACGTTAAGTACATATTAAACTCATAGGCATTATAAGGATATACATGTAAATATACATGCATACTATAGAAATGTCTAGTATCAATTACTAGACACATACAATGGATAGACATAACAGCAATGTGGATGTTCAATGTGGTGCTTCTGTCAGTAAGAGGATCTTATTTCGTTAGAATAAGGTAAAGTTAATGTAAAACCTTATGTGTTATTAATCAATGTAATGCTCTCAAGTCACAAAAAACATTTGCTTTTCTTAAAGTTTCAATAATGCCCTCTTTTTTATGACAATCCAGATAGAATAACCTGCCTGTGTGTTTGTTCTTTTCAAAAGCTTTAACATTCTCTATAAAATGGAAACCTATAGACCATGGGTCTTCAAAATTCTCATTTGAAAGGTCAAATTTTAGCACACTTATAATATGATTATAAGTGGACCTAGGTTCTGCCCGAAACTAGATGATGACATGTATCTGAATTATATTTACAAACGCCCCTGCCCCCATTTTTTTCTATGTCACATTGTCAAATATCAAATTTTAACCTGGCTAATGAAATGAAAAGGAATGGAAGATAACTTAGTCAATGGTCAGTGTCACTGTTGGTAAAAGAACAATTAGATCTATATATGGTTTTTATGTTTTCACATACACTTGTTTATTTGACTTCTGAAAGAAAATCTTTATTAATACAAAGCAAAATGTCTATTTTGGGGCATAATTGTATTCTGGAACATATCTTCTAAGATCATCTGATAGTAGTAGTATTTTACTTAACATATTTCATTGTGTTTTACTCTCTAAAATATCTACCTTGATTTTTGATGGATTGGTTTATTTGTTTGTGTCATTCCCTTATATAAGATATCTTTTATTTAGGTAGAATATGCAGGAATAGACTTGCCTATCAGCACTGATTCTGGGAATTTCTAGTATCTGTTGATATGACAGGATCCCAAGCATTTGTAATTTACAGCCTGTTACTATCATTTTCAGTAAATATAGAAATATACAAGAAAACAGCATCTTTAATGCCTGTTTTATGTTCAATTTTAAGATCTTTATTGGTTATTTGGTTTGATAAATACTGAACTCTACACAACTCTTGTTCCTTGACTGGAAACCTAGTATTGAACAGAATATCATTCTCAGGGATGAGATAGAAGGTCAAGAAAAGAACACTCTGGACAATGTAAAAACCTTGTTAAGGAAATATGAGAAATACAGGGTAAGATAACAAGCAATTCATCTTGAAGCTTTTTCTGTCTAGACTGTTAAGATATTCGGTTCAGGGTTAGATCCCTGGCCTGCGGTCATTAAGGGCTGTGAGTCTCATTGCCATGAGTTGCTGGGTCTGTTTTGCAACCCTGCATTAATCCACATTTGGTGCAGATACATTTAATGCACTCTAATACTATCTAGAAGGTAGAACCAAGAGTGATTAATCTAATTTGTAAGAACTTGTCTCACAATTAATACATTACACATGTATATGAATTGAAACTGAAATAAAATTTCTAAACTGACATATGCTTTACGGTATTTTGATACCAGTATTCATTGCCTTTATCAAGAAGTTAGATAGGGTGAACACTATTAGACTTTTTGAATGATATGTGAAACAATCTTTGAAAGTTCTGCTATCTATCTTAACAATGTTTTAATTGCAATCAAGCATATTTTGAGTGTACATAAACATAAAGTGCTCTTATTGACCAATGGGGATTGTCCTGTGTTAGTCAGGGCCCCCGAGACTCTCTTTTAATTTTGTTTGTGGCACTATCTAGTGGTTCTCAATATTTGCCCCTGGTGTCAAGATTTGCTTGGCATCAGGGGTCAGTATTCAACAAAGGAAAAATATTCAACATCTTATTGCTTTTTATCAAAAATTAATAATGGTTGATACATAGAAATTTGTAAAACCTTTATAATTGTCTTTCCTGACAATGTTTGTGTTGAAGCATTATCCAGAGATCCTCTACACAATCCTCTAGATCATGGTGTCATGAACTCATGATCAAACTTGGTCCTTCAAGGGAGTCATTACTTTTACTTTTACCTTCTATAATACATAGCAGTAAATTCGGCTTACTATGGTTTGTTACAGCCCATTTGTTTTTATTGTATAATTATGATGTAGATAGCAAAGAGAAAATTTCAATGTATTCAAAGGGTGGAATTTCAACTTTGAATTCAAATTTCAACAAAGAATATGCTGAGGCCATAGAGGATTTAAAAGCTACAAGAGCCAAAATTGAAGCCAAGTTAGAAGGTAAGTGAACTTTGAATTTAAGCATATGCTTGAAGCGTTTGTTGTTGTGTATAGATTCTCTTCCCAATATCTCCTAATCAAGTTATGCTTAATGTTGTATTTTGCAATACTGTGAATAAAGACAACATATGTTCTACTTGGTGTCTCTGTTGTCTTTTAGATACAAACTCAGGTTGATGCAGTCAATTTCTGATTGCCTTCTGTGTTCATACTTCACAAGACAACAAGTACTGTTATTGCCTATAGTTATGAAGACATATACTTTGTAATTAATGGATAAAGGATTAAACATTCAAACAAAAGGTGTTACACATTCATGTCCAACAACTTTCATGCAGTATAATTTTCTATGTCCTGTCTTTTCCCTTGTAAGTCTCCTTCCCCAATTATGGCAGAAGGCATAAAATAGTGTTAGGGTCAAAGGACAATGATTACTTCACATAGCTTTGCCAATTGACTGAACTCGTTAAAGTTTTATGACATCTGAAAAGTTAAGAATGGATTTAGGCTACCTCTTCTAAATAGTTATTGTCCAAGGAAAACAATGATTCCTGTCTTATGATTTATCAAGGTAATAAACAAGACATACGGATGTTCTTATCACAAACTACTGCAGTATACGGCACCATCTATTAGGCAAAGCTTGTTCAAATAATGATCATGGTATAAAACAATGTCGTGGTTGTGGAAAATGTTCTCACCTCAATTCAATGCAAGATAAGTCAATGGCAAGATTGGTTTTATACCTCATAATTAAGATCAAATAGTCTGTTGAGCTCATCTGAATGCCTTATGTGTAAATGGAATTTGGTCAAAGCATGTCTGAAATGAACTCACTTACCATAGAGCTATTTAGTTTTTAGCATGAAGATAGAATGATGTTTGTGCTAAAGATAGTAAAAGGGTTAAAAGTTAAAACCATCTTAAAGCTGAAACCATTCTGAATCATTTGATGTAAATTTGAATTGTACTTACATGGGGTTCAATTGTGTCATCCAGTTTATCATAAAGTTTAAAGTTACAAAACGGGGCATTTCACAAGTCTTATTGAAGGTGAAGGAAACTTAGTTTTGAATGCTTAAATATATCTACTTGTTTAGTTGTTAATGCAATTCAATTGCTCCATATCTTAAAGTGCTGCTTTTTCATGGATTTCATGTCAATTATCTTAAAAACATGTATCAATAGTAAGTTCTAGTTTCATAAATCAAATAACAATAAAAGGTTTGACCAAATTTCATAAAGAACAAGAGATAACATATAGTTCAAAGTAAGTATTGATTTTAATACACTAGAAAAAATAAGGAGGTTAATCTTTTGAATTGATTTCATTCGACAAGCCATTCCAGTTAATTGACTTTTATTAGATGAAAACCTTCATAACTTGTCAGGTTTGGTACATACACTCTTTCTGTAAGACAATGTGATGGTCAGAATTTGACATGTTGAATATTATTGTAATTCTTTAAAGTTTGTGTGAGTGGTCTTGAAAACCCATTCAGATGGAATTCTTGGTATACTTTTTATGTTTTGCATTTAAACTAAATTCTTTCAACCATTTGAATTTGAAAATAAGTATATTTTGAACCATTTGGATGGCATACTAGGTATATTTTGAACCATTTGGATTGCATACTAGGTATATTTTGAACCATTTGGATGGCAGCCTTTTTGGCAGGCAAACTATAAGCATATTTTAAACCATTCTGACTAGATATGAGACCTATTTTATAACAGATAGAATGTAATGGGATAGAAGCCATATTTCAAATCATTTGAATGAGATATAATGCATACTTTAAATCACTTTGATGAGATACTACACATATTTCTCAAACATTTTGATGGGATACAATGCATGTTTCAATCATTTGAATGAGATACCAAGTACATTTCAATCATTTGGATGTAATACACGGAGTGCTGAGCAATGCTTTGTGTAACCTGTTAATGCTACTTTGTCCGTTAAACATTGATAATGATGCTTGCTTTTGTGTGATATCAGAATAAGAAATTGTAAAAATCCACTGCCCAAATGCTCCGATGTGTTTATAATACTTTAAGGCAGCCATGTGTGCTGCAATATTTATCAGCTTTCTTTGGATTAAATTCCAACAAGAAAAATTCCTCTTCTGGGAGGTTCTTAGGTCTTGTCTCTTACATGAATGCACATTTTGTTTTCTCTTAACTATGATAAGTATATTGATATATCTATTAAACTGGCTCAGTTATTATGTTTTTTTGGAAAAATTAGGAATTAAAGTTGGATGTAACAATATATTATGAATCTGATATAACTGGCTCAGTTTATGTATGAATAACATTTTTGCCTGTTAATTGTTTTTGTTTGCTAGCTATGAAAGGTAATCCATTATCTAAACAGAACTCTAATTACAGTTGTATTTAGTCTCAAAGCTTCATTTTGAAAAAGTGGTTGTTTTTGCTTTTGCATATTTTGGTTCCCAGAATAGTCAGTTCCCTTTGTGTTGTCAAATCTGATGCACAACTACTGTCTTTCATCATGGTCACTCCTATATATCACAAGGGCTGTATACTGATGTCCAGGTATCTGGATACTTTATTACTATCCAGATACGATAGATTTGCTATCAGAATATCCATGTATATTTTCTAGATGATGAAGAAAGACGAATCCCGGACATTTGCCACCCCGGACATTTGCCATCCCGGACATTTGCCCCCTTTTTGGTATAGGGCAGACATTTGCCCCCTCGCCGTAATGTAGAAGGCGGACATTTACTCCCTCATATTATTTTTTTCAATTTGCTTGACCTGATTGTTTTACGTTATATTTTAATAGAAATTAAAATGAAAATAATATTTTCATCAATTTTACTCAATTTGCTCTTCCCTCCAAATCCCCTATAGGTGTTAAAATCGATACAACGAATCAAAAACACACCAATGGCACTTGGCCAATCATGCTCATCCAACCATGAAACTTAATGAATTGAATTCTTTTTTCTAATTTACATATTGATTACATCTTTAATCTTATTACCGATTTGTCACTCAAGGCTAACAATAAAAAACAAAGAAGACAAAAGGTATTCCAATTTGTGTCGGTATGACAATCACCATCACATTTGATTTTGAGAGAAATAATTAAACCGTACAAGAAAGAATAAGGTCAAATCATTTTATGCACGTATACCACCGTTTCACGGTTGGATGAGCATAATTGACCAAGTGCCATCGCCGTAATAGAGCAAAATTGACATGTTAGTCTGATCAAATTATTATTTCCATTTAAATTCCTGTTTAATCATAACGGAATATGATCAGGTCAAGCAAGTTGATAAAATAATATGAGGGGGCAAATGTCCGCCTTCTACATTGCGGCGAGGGGGCAAATGTCCGCCCTATACCAAAAAGTGGGCAAATGTCCAAATGTCGGGGCAAATGTCGGTGTCCGTATACCAAGAAAGACATATTCCCTGAGACATTGATTGCTATTTTCGTTGTAGGAGAAAGGAAGTGGGATGATCCACATGTGATTGATGATTGAATGTTGACACCTTGCTATATGTCAATCACACCTTTATGCTACAGATATTGTTTAATATATGATTGATACTCAAAGACTCAATTCATTTCGCTCATTTCATCTAGTATACATCACAAGGTACTTTTTATAGAAAAAATGTAAAAAGGTAAAAAATTTGTTGGAATTTGACTGATCATTTGATTGTAGACATATTTGTCGCAATTCAAGGGTTCAATGCAGTACTGTAGTAAGTATTTCATGCTTGTGGAGCACTTTCTAGTCTTGCATCGATCCTTTGAATTGCCTTTTTATGTGATTTAGAAGGGCTAACAAACCTGTCTTGATTTAGATGCTGTTTGTGTTACAATTGATACCTCACTTCCTATTGACAAACAATGATTTTCTTTTATGAAGTCAATCAAGTACATGTAGTTTGATTAAATCAGTGCTGCATCAAATTTTTTTTATTCTTATTTGTCAGAGCCAATAAAAGAATCAGCATATGAAAATATGTAAAGCAGTAAATTCCCTTTCTTGTGTTTTGAATATTCATTCAAAATATCAGTAAGACTTGATGAATTTTGCTGAATAGCTTGACCATATAATCTAAAAGATGCATGGTCAAATTAAAGGTACATGTATTGAAGTGCAAAATCCAGCATCTTGCATCAAAACCCTGACATTAATTAATGCACCAGCACTAAAACAAACATTGAAGACAAAGTGGAAAACAAGTTTAATCCAAAGACTTATAGATTCAAAGACTTATAGATTAAAATCAATATCATTGACAAGCATATCAAGATTAACTTTTTTTCCAGACATATTTAAATGATATGCTATTTTAGGTGAACCCTATTTTATGATAATTGGATTAACCAGTAGATAATGGCAGGTAGCCCAGCTGACTGCAGCTTGTTATTCTGTCAATCATTCATAATTCATAAGTTTCTGGATACTTCATAATATCATGGATATTGAAGTAGTGTCTCGATATATTACCGGTACATGGATATTATGATAGTAATTTTATCATTCATATACATCCCTAGATATCACAGATAGCCAGGAGCTGATTATGGAATCATCTGGCCACCTATAGATACCATTGTTTACATAATGAAGCTTTTGCACTTTCTTGAATACTTTAACTATATAATAAGTGTAATTAATCCATATATATATAGCTTGTTTTTTTTTAGAATTTAATATTTGGGTATAAGGAACATTTTACCTTGTAGAACCAAGTCATGGGTTCAGTGCAATATTTGAAGTACAAGACATATATTCTTGCATTGAACCCTCTATAATATTATATAGTCTGTCCATACTAACAAGTAGAATAGCTTTTAACTTTTATTTTTGGGTAATTTAATTTTCCAGTCACACTCCAACATTGGAATTTCTTTGATATATTGTCTTCTGAAATATGTTGGACTGTTAAATAATAATTTGATATTAATCCTTAAAAAACTCTTTTTTTCTGTTGTTCATTTTCTATGATGCCCTTTATTTTCCTGTAAGGCTAAGTGTCAAATCTTTTCTAAAGCATGATATTGTCTAGTTTAAGCTTTTTGTTAAAATGGAACAAAATCTTAAAAGAATTACATGTTTTAAGCTGTTCTTTTTTCCAGGTTTTTTTTTGTAAATCGTTGGATCACGGATAAGTGCCCTTATTTAGGGTCGGAGAGGTGAGGTGACCTCTCGTCAGAACTAGTGACACGAATAAGCCCTCCTTAATGGTGTTTCCCCTCAAAGAATACCCTACAGCAAGATTATTTTCTCATGTCCATTAACCAAAGACATAAGAACAAAAACTTGGGTCGGCCTAGTCTAATTTCCACCCATCTCCACCATGTTAAATAGCAACTGTTTGAGCAGTCACAGAGACAAACTGCTCCCCAATCTTAACACATCGGGTTTATCCAATGAAAACACCTCTGAAATAATAGGGATGGCGCCATATTGTTTCACGCGAGAATGACGTCACTTTACTTTCATTTTTAAAAATAGATCTTGAATTTGAAATCTTAAAAGTCGTTAAATTTGATTGAGGAAACAACTATACATGTCACAACAACAATTTCGCCATTTGGTATGAGTTACTGATAAAAAATGATTTAACAGGATGGCCAACACTTCCATACACATTGAACTACTTAACTTGCACGCTTAGGAAATGTGTTAATTGGCGGATGCTAATTTACCCGAAAAATTGTAACCCTACACTTATATCCGAGGTGTATTTCACAGCTCACGGAAATACCCGAGTAGATCCAATTGACTGCTCCCATACCGTACCTTCATCGTGACCATGTCACCTTTAAACTATCTTAACACAATCCATTTTGGGGGTTAAATGTGCATCATGACCGATCCATTTTTTCTTTTCGGCTGATTTCCAGAAAGGGGGCGTGTCAAATCAAATGGTAGAGGACACACCTAGACTGATAACAGACATCTTTGGTTCTCACTGCATGGAGAAGTAGTCCTGTAAAGTACAAACAAAACACATTTAAAACATGCAGGAGAAGACAAAGCAATCACACAGTACCAATATATATACTCTAAATGTAACAATTTATAGTGTGAGGGCACTTCTCCGCTTCCTTGAAATTAGGGGGCACCTCTCCAGGAGGGCACTTCTCCGGGAAGGCACTTCTCCGCTTCCTTGAAGTTAGGGGGCACCTCTCCAGGAGGGCACTTCTCCGGGAGAGCACTTCTCCGGATACCTATATCATTTACTATCAGGATTGTTAAATTGAGTATTTGATATAGCTTAGCAAACATGAAATACTTCTGACCATAAGAAAATTAACTAATGATAAAAGATTTCTATTCATCACATTGTTTCTAAATGTTGTTGGTCTAATTAGCATGTAATGGGTCAGGTTGATTATTTATAAGTTCTTGTCAAGCATGTCAAGCAGGGAAGAACCAGCACCATTCTGGTAAGTCAGCCTTGAGATTACCTCGCATGGAAATCCAATCTACTCTTACCATGAGTTGAGTCCATCGGGAGAGGGTGATTTTAAGTTCTGTTATCTAACAACTAAACTACGAAGGCCTACTCAATTATCATATTCAACAAACAGTTTGTAATCAGGAATTTACCTTATTCTTATACTTAATGTTATCCCTTCTGTTTTAAGTATCCAAAATAAACATCATTCAAAAGGGACCATTGGGGAACTTCCTTAGAAAGCCTTTGCTTTAACCACCACAAATAACTGAACAATTATCAATTTATTTTAAGCCCAACCAAATCATGCTATGTATGCAAAATTAGAAAGATACATTTCTTACATAGTTCTTATGACTAACATCTGAGAAATTTTCTTTACTTTTCCTTTTTTTAGCACTCATTTTTTTCGTTTTCTGATTGAGTTGCTTCACAGCTTTAGTATTTCAGATTTTCTTCAAAAGAAGTCTCAGAGACTAACCAAGATGCTTGGGTCAGCCATTTTTGACTGGTTAAACCAAGATAAATGTATTACTTTTATACAACAAACATTGTACAACAAAGATTAGTTAATCTCATGAACAAAGTCTTTAACATTGATAACAGCACGAATTTTATAAGCATTTGGCAGCTGTACATAGTTTGCACCTTTCCAGATGTCAAGTTGTGTGTAAGTATATTGTAAGAATCTTGAATGGTTCCAGGATGATAATTTCTGCTTAAAGAAGTTAAAAATATCAATGTGATACTCTTTAGGTGAATAATTAGAGTTAAAATATCCTTGCTGTAACCAATGAGAAATACTTGTTGTTATTTGATATGTTTTTACCATATGTATACAAATGCTCAGATTAGAGGTATGGGACTATTTTAACTTTCATGAAATGAGGTCCAAAGTGAATGTAGTTCATTTAACTTAATAAATATTTGACAATCTCATTTTCAAGATCAAGAGATATTGAAATAAAAAGAGATACGGATCTGCTTTGTTTTTATATATTGAAAAAGTCTTTGTTAAGCAATGGAGATGTTTAAATCTGTGTATGTAACAGTATGATTCTGGCTATTACACTGTTACCTGATATTTATTTATCATTGTCATTTAAGTTATTTATATCTGATTATTAACTATTTTCATTTTATCTTGTAAAATGTTTAGGAATATCTTGCAGATGAGGGAAGAGCTAGGTTTTGTGGTGTGTGTTTATTTGCTTGATTCCCATTTATCATTGTCTATGGTCTGCATATAGACAACATGTGATTGGGTCTTGCAGCTACATTATAACCTTTATGATTGCTCTCTTTTTTCCAGCAAGTGTATGCCTTCCACTTTATGTTATATAGATATCGATGGTTTCCTTTTTAATGATACAAACTTGCCACAATCATTTAAACTCATCACTCTTTGATCAGTCCATAAGATGATCAGGTGACTGGATAAAAGAAGAACATTGTTATATAAAGGCCATGTTTTTTTCGTACAAAATGTATTTGATCTGTTCTGTGGAAAATCCTGCCTAAATGAAGTTACTTATACCATAACTTATGCCATTTCTAATGACAGTTTTTGCATTTAAAATTGGAAATAAAAATTCATATCTGATCATGTACGAGAATTACAGTTGTTGTAGTGTGTATGTCATCAGATGGATGCACATTTCTGTTTAACACATTTCTTATATATTGCATCATATTGCTATTGGAAAAGATGTCATATTTTTGGCCCCTTAAACAGGGTTTACTCCAAATTGGATAATTTTGATATCTAATATTTTTGCCTCTTTTACATGTTTAAGACACCTTAGATTTATCACCATATCATTGTGATCTTGATTAGATAAAAGTTGGTATTTTTTAGACATCAGATGGATGCACATTTCTGTTTAACACATTTCTTATATATTGCATCATATTGCTATTGGAAAAGATGTCATATTTTTGGCCCCTTTAACAGGGTTTACTCCAAATTGGATAATTTTGATATCTAATATTTTTGCCTCTTTTACATGTTTAAGACACCTTAGATTTATCACCATATCATTGTGATCTTGATTAGATAAAAGTTGGTATTTTTTAGACTTAAATTTGTGAATTGTTCCTTATAGCAATTTTCATCTGGTTATGTTAAAATGACTGATAAAATTGTTGAATGAAAATATTTGATTTCATTTGTCTTGCATTTATGTGTACTTTCATTGTTTTATAACAGAACTTCAAAATGAGGTAGATGAAGTGGATGGTAGACTCAAAGTGAAACAAAATGAGCTCCATGTTTTACTGAATTACAAGGTATGAAATGATATACAAAGTATATTCAAATTCAAACATGCGTACTTCTTATTTCTATTCTATAGTATGGTATTTATAGAGACTTCATATGGTCACTCTAGATACGGTATATGGTCACTCTAGAGACCCAAAGATGATCCCTCTTGAGAAAACATATGATTTTACAAAAATAGATAACCTGCAACCAGAACCTAGGTTCTTGCTCTTGAATTGGGAAACATTTCCGACAGCATTTGTTTTATTCCTAGGTAAGAATGTTTGTCTTCAAAATTTCAGGATTATTACCAAAAAGAAATGGAGGTTGTAAAAATTAAGAAAAGATTTGTAAAGTTGAAAATCTTAAGCAGACCTTAATGTCTTAATCAAATTGAGGAGTGTTTAATTGTTCACCCTACAAAGGACGTATTTATTGACATGTGCTGTTTACTCAGGTGAGCCATAGAGGGCCATCATAACTCTCTTCTTCTATGAGATCCAAATGTGTCACTGTTATTTATCATTGCTTTTGTTATATTTTAAAGGATAAAGAATACCCTGTCAAAGCTATGAAAATATCCAACATTCAGAAAGAGATACAGTCCCTTCAAATATCCAATGAGGTAAGTCCCTTTTTAGCTTGACTATTCAAAGAATAAGGAGAGCTTTACTACTCACCCGCTGTCTGCGTCATATCTTGGTTAAGTTTTTACATGCAAGTTTGTATCTCATAAACTGCTAAATGAAATGTATTGATACTTCACACATATGTTCAGGGTCAAAATTTAAGGTCCCTGACCAAGTTTCAAATCTCTTGTTTTGAATTTAAGCAAATTATGCTGGTTTTTATACTTAGAAAATCTTGGTTAAGTTTTTACATGCAAGTTTGTATCTCATGAACTACTGTTTGGTATAAGTTGATACTCCACACATGTGTTTAGGGTCATAACTTAAGATCCCAGGCCAAGTTTCAAATTTGTTGTATTAAATATAAGCAAATTTTGCGTCTTTTTGTACTTAGAAAAATCTTGGTTAAGTTTTTATGTGCAAGTTTTTATCTCATGAACTGCAGTATGGAATGGATTTGTAATTCACACTTGTATTCAGGGTCATAATTCAAGGTCGCAGACCAAATTTCATAGCTATTGTTTTAAATTTAAGTAAATTATGCGGCTTTTTATACTTAGAAAGTCTTGGTTAAGTTTTTACGTGCAAGTTTGTATCTCATGAACTACTGTATGGTTTGGGTTGATACTTCACATATGTGTTCAGGGTAATAACTTAAGGTCCCTGACCAAGTTCCAAACTCTTGTATCCAATTTCAAGCAAATTATGCAGCCTTTTGTACTTATAATTATATTGGTTAAGTTTTTGTGAGCAAGTTTGTATCTCATGAACTGCTAAATGAAATGTATTGATACTTCACACATATGTTCAGGGTCAAAATTTAAGGTCCCTGACCAAGTTTCAAATCTCTTGTTTTGAATTTAAACTAATTATGCAGTCCTTTGTACATAACATAAAAATTCTTGGTTTAAAGTTTGCATGCATGTTCGTTTATCAACAGTTATTGTAAGGAATTATTGTTTACATCCTCATATTTTAGAAACAATTATATTTCACTGACTTATACCATTCTCCGACATTACCGAATAGTCAAGCATGCTGTCTTACGGACAGCTCTTGTTTCCTTTGTAATTATGGGAGCAATGAAATGCACTTTTACATACATGTATTTGAGGCGTGCATATGTATCCATGTTCATCTTGCATGCTTAAAGAGGTAAACATAAATGTTACTGTCAAACTATTATGGCAACAAATAGGTGTACATTGTTTGAATTAACATTGAATATTTATTGCAAATTACAATGCAGGTGTTACTCTGGAAAGATGTTGATAAGAATTCCTTTTGTTAAACAGGAAGATGTAGAAGAGTTGGAGCATATTACCCGGACTGAGTTATCCAAATATGAAAAAGAAAAACAAACTGTTCAGAACACAATAACCAAGTCTGTGACAGAGGTATGTCGTATGAAATTTTTAAATGCTAATTCTGGAGATTGTTATATGAAGTGGTACTTTAAGTACATGTTAAAATTTAGCATGAAAACATCAGCTATGCCTTTACTAACTTGCCTACTGTCACTATTGGGTGTGCGAGAGTTGAGAGTCAAGATTCTATATCTTGCTCTTCCTCCCTGACGTATGATAGCTGGGATCCATTTCCAGTTTTTCCCCATGGTTTCCTGACATCACACGCTCCCACTACCGACCACCCAGTACCAACACCTTTGGTCTGGGAGGGGTCCTCTCTGCCGTTATGTTCTGTAGTTGGACTTAAACAATCAAGCCAGTGATTGTCTCAACATTCATCAGTAAATGGAGTCTACCAATGTCTGTATTAAGTTATATGTTAGTGCACAGGTGGGAGACACTTCAGTATATTCAATGCATTCTTTCTTTTTTCTACATCTTTTGTAAAGGAAGATTTTCAGAAGATAAGATTTTATGTAACCATATTTTCTTGGGGTATTTTTACAGTCAGCAATACAAATGATGCATCCGAGTCTCAAAGACATGGCGTTACAGAATATGGTCATGAAAAAGGTAAGAATGAAAGAGGGTTAACATTAGAATGTTTTATTTATTCATACTATCTACTAAGTTTTGTTTCTATTTGAACTTTTGCTCCTGATTTACAACACCAGTTTGAATAATAAGAATACAATATACATGTAGATCCTTTTCCTTGAATGCTCATATGTATTGATAATGACAACAATATATATATTTTTTAATATATGTATGTTAGAAAATTAAGTTATGAATAGGAAATGATAGTTGAATGGAAAATGTTTCAAGAAATGAGTCTGCAAACATCTCTATTTTTTTTTTAAATATTTTTTTTAATTTACCCAAGATTTATAGATCCATTGTGTGAAAACTTTGTATGGACAGAAAAATAAGCATTAACTTTACTTAACTTGAAATTGTTTTCAGGAAATAGAGCTACATAAAAAAGAGCAAGAACAATTAGATAAAAACAATACAGAGCTTGAACAGTCTGTGAAAGAATTACTTAGAGACCCGAAGACAAACCTACGGCAACAAATGTTTCCAGAATTCTTTTTGTATCAGCAAAAGTAAGAAGTTTGAATTAAGATAATTGGAAATTCTTTATACATAAAATGATGATATTTGACTGCCTTTTGAATATTGGTTGAGAGGGAGCTTTCTGGCTTGTTAATAGAATGCCAATAGTTGTAACTATTTGTCTTCTGTTGATTAAAAGCTGGGCAACTGAAGTGATGTTGACTTTCTGTAAAGACACAGCCATCAGGAAATGACTAGATCCCCATTCTTTGGATACGTAATGACTAGATCCCCTTTCTTTTGATAAGTAATGACTAGACCCCCATTCTTAGGATAAGAAATGACTAGATCCCCTTTCTTTGGATAAGTAATGACTAGATCCCCATTCTTTGGATAAGTAATGACTAGATCCCTTTTCTTTGGATAAGTAATGACTAGATCCCCATTCTTTGGATAAGTAATGACTAGATCCCCTTTCTTTGGATAAGAAATGACTAGATCCCCTTTCTTTGGATAAGTAATGACTAGATTCCCTTTCTTTGGATAAGGAATGACTAGATCCCCTTTCTTTAGATAAGAAATGACTAGATCCCCTTTCTTTGGATAAGTAATGACTAGATCCCCTTTCTTTGGATAAGTAATGACTAGACCCCCCCCCCTTTTTTCTTTGGATAAGTAATGACTAGATCCCCTTTCTTTGGATAAGAAATGACTAGATCCCCTTTCTTTGGATAAGTAATGACTATATCTCCTTTCTTTGGATAAGTAATGACTAGATCCCCTTTCTTTGGATAAGAAATGACTAGATCCCCTTTCTTTGGATAAGTAATGACTAGATCCCCTTTCTTTGGATAAGAAATGACTAGATCCCCTTTCTTTGGATAATAAATGACTAGATCCCCTTTCTTTGGATAATAAATGACTAGATCCCCTTTCTTTGAATAAGTAATGACTAGATCCCCTTTCTTTGGATAAGTAATGACTAGATCCCCTTTCTTTGGATAAGTAATGACTAGACCCCCATTCTTAGGATAAGAAATGACTAGATCCCCTTTCTTTGGATAAGAAATGACTAGATCCCCTTTCTTTGGATAAGAAATGACTAGATCCCCTTTCTTTTGATAAGTAATGACTAGATCCCCTTTCTTTTGATAAGTAATGACTAGATCCCCTTTCTTAGGATAAGTAATGACTAGATCCCCTTTCTTTTGATAAGTAATGACTAGATCCCCTTTCTTTGGATAAGTAATGACTAGATCCCCTTTCTTTGGATAAGTAATGAATAGATCCCCTTTCTTTGGATAAGTAATGACTAGATCCCCTTTCTTTGGATAAGTAATGACTAGATCCCCTTTCTTTGGATAAGTAATGACTAGATCCCCATTCTTAGGAAAAGAAATTACTCGATCCCCTTTCTTTGGATAAGTAATGACTAGATCCCCTTTCTTTGGATAAGTAATGAATAGATCCCCTTTCTTTGGATTAGTAATGACTCAATCCCTATTCTTTGGATAAGAAATTACTAGACCCCCTAGTTTGATCTTCTTAGAGGCTTTTTGGGGGAAATTTCTAGAAAAACAAGTGATAGTGTAAAGATTTTTCTAATTGTGTCAGAGAAGAATTCAATAGTTATACTGAAAAATATACACTTTATGCAAGTACTGGTTGTTCTGGTCAGTGTGTGTATTGATGAATGTTATTAGGAGTTAAACTTCATCAACCCCTGTTGGGTGAATTGTTGAATTTAGCTCATTGAAGACTGAAGTCACTTGAAGCAATGTCCGTGTCAAAAATGACATCCTATCCAGAAGTTTGGCACTAATTAGGTAAAGTCAAACTCTAATTAGTATGTCCAAAGCTACACATTTACAAAATATTTTGGATTCTTTAGACTAACAAGTTGCATAATCAATAAACTTGTATTAAATTTTAATTCTTTTTAAACAAAATAAACTCATCAGGTATATTCTTCATTTGGATAATATGGCTCACTGTCCATTTTGCTTTTTTAGGTTGGTTACCTATGAGTAAGAGGGTTGAACAAAACTATTATGTCATGTCCATTGAGTTAAAAATTGCCATCCTCCAGAATATTTAGGTGAACAATTCAGACCATTACTTTATGTACATGGCTGCTGTACACAGTCAAATACGACAGCTCAAGAAGCCACAGGTCCCTTATGTAACAATTTTAATACTGGTAGGTGCTCCAAACTAAAGGTTGGTTGGTGCCTTTGGGTGAAGGTCCTTCACACACACACACCGGTACAAACTATGGAATAATCTTCCCTAAAAACTGAGGGACATTGTGAGGCCTGTTTGTTTCAAATCTGCCATTAAAAAGCATTTGTCACTTGATTGATAATTTACTTTTTTAGCACTGCATTAAAAATGTTATGTTTGTGATAGATTTTACTGTGATAATTTTATTTCAATTACCAATTGTATTGTAGTTCATTCTTGAGAACCATGAGTTTTTCAATTTTGTTTATGACAGTGAAATAGTTAATTGGATTGGTGCTTTTTCAATTCCTTTAATAGATAAGTTTAGTATATAGCATGACATTAGCCACGGTTACTGCCATCATTTAACAGGACCACAATGGAAAAAATGGAAAATCACTTTTCCCTATTTTGTGTTATCCTTGGTATTTGATGTGCTTTCATGTTTTTTCAACATTTATTGCATTTATGATACACATTTTTATATTTCTATTACTATGTTGTTGTCATGTAATGTTATATCATTTTATCAAATATGTGTTTCTATCTATCTATCTATTGATTGAAAGACATCTGAACCTTAGAACTGTTGATCTGTTTATTTCAGGTGTACCCCAGACATGGAGGTTGTATTGGATATCCCTGTACACAAAACACTGCCAATATGATAGAAACAACAACACTATTTTACTCATTGTTCACTGGAACCTTAATAAACAGATGAACATTAAAAAGTGTCCATGAACCAACACTCATACCTATCTTGCTACCTTATTTTTCACTGTGATAGTGGTTTAAAACTTAGAAAGTATCGTTTGAGGAGGGTTTCTTTGAATTGCAATTGCGAGAATTTGTGTATATTTTACTGATTAACATAAACATAGAACATTAAAAGCATACTCATGATGTCTTGGATATGTTTCATAAAAGACTATTGTGTTTTATAAGCGAAGACCATCATTATGTGCTTCATTCTTTCCTAGCAGTCAACACCAAAATTAAGGTGAAATCTCATGTGGTTGTTTAAAAAGGAAAACAATACTGTTTTTCAGGAACAGCACATAGTGCTGTTTTTGCTTTTGTTACTTATTTTTTATGAATAACTTTGTATTAAAATGTGAAAACTGTTGGGGTGTTTGTCAGTAGTATTGTGACATGTTTTGTGATCTTGACTCTAAAAGGTGCACCTTCCTGGAGGATTTTCATTTAGTTTTCTTTTCGTTTCATTTGATGAAATACTTGGTTCTGAAATCCTAAGAGTGTTGCATATCTCAACACTGAATGGTAGCAAATTTATGAATCTTTGTCACAATGAAGATTTTAACAAATGAAAAGGTTTTACCAAGAAATATTTCCATTATAATCTCAATTAGTAAAGATGATCAATTCAAAATTAACATTGAAGCTTATGGGAAATTTAATCTTTCTGTCATGATAATAAAACTGTTTGATCTTTCAGAAAAAATATGCATTACATCATTCTGATTAAAATTTCAAAAATAAATCCGAACTGAGCCGTAGAAAAAAAGGAGAAAATCAATCTTATCAGTTTTCAGGGAAGACAACTTATGAAAGACATGAACAATGGGGGATAGTAACAACTTATACCATACCTTTTTAGTGTTTAACCGACATTTTCATCCAATGAGAATGCGTCAATTTGAAATTTTTTGTTGGTTTATTTTCCATAAACTACTATTCGAGTGTTCTATCTGGGCTCTATTATAAGTTAGAGGCTAGATAGTGAAATTTGAACGATATAGAAACCCCAAGGAAGGAGCGATAGCGACTGACGGGGTTTCTGTATCGTTTAAATTTCACTATCTAGCCTCTAAATAATTTAGTGTTTAATCTACATTTCCATAGAGCGATCTATTTGACGCTGGCAAACCACGCCTCTACGGGTATGATCGGCGAATGGCATAAAACTGCTGCTCAGTATTTTGAAATTCGACATAAACCACGCCTTCCGCGGCTGTCAATTGCATGCCAAGAATCTGCCATACCATATTTGGAAGAAGAAAGCAACAGCCTTATACATGCATGTGTCAGAGGTTTGTCGAACTTCGACTTTTCACGGACTAAATATGAACACATCAAGCAGTGTATAACCTAGGTGGGGTTCTACAATCGTATCTACCCACTACTCCAATCCGACATAACATGTACACAGTGGTCAACTTTTCATGGAGTTTCTAAACCAGTACTTTCACTTTACAACTGGATCAAAAGTGTGATACAGCCGGCTAAAATGATCCTTTACATAACGAACATAGGGGTGTAAAGTATGAGATGGCCATGGCTGTCGTATATGCATGGTTGCTTCTCTATATATTGCACCAATGTCTAAATGTATATAATTCGAAATGGACACTGTCTGACGGAAATCAACTTGTATTCCATTGTATTTATACATGCATTAAGATAGTGAAATGCCAACAGAAGATGTTTATACAATGCATTACAGTATCTTTTATTGCAAAAACCATTACAGTATATTTTCATAAGACGTTATTTTCTTTTGAGAATGTAATACTATTTTTGTTGTTCTGCTCATCCGAAAAGTAGATGAATATAGCCAAAATATTCAACATGATGGGGGAGTTTGAAGACAAAAGATTAATTAAATTTAGTAAAATAATTGATGGTCATGTACAGTCTATAATAATATCTTCTTATGAACTTTGAGCAAATAAGCACAAAATGATACTCGTTTTCTACTATTCCAGATGTACAATTTTGACACATCCGTTGATTTCATGGTAAATTATGATGATTCCGATCTTCGATGTTAAGAGTATGTTTGGAAGTCCGTTCGTATAGTTTGCCTCTTTGGTGCAATCTAAGTATTTTTCAACAAGGAATGGATATTTGAATAAACTGTAGGTTTATACATACGAAATCATACTAACTTGAGACGAAACTATCAAAGTGTTCAAAGTAATTGTTTCATTTGCATCACGGTGTTCACATTATTACCGGCGATCCTTATTAAAAGGACAGCAAGGAGGCTCTTGTATATCTATATATAATAACGGTTGTATCGAGCTGGTATAAACGTAATCACATTGACAAACGTATATATATGTAAGCGAATGTTTGAAACTATCCACCGAAACTACGAGTGTACATGCTGTGTCACCTAAATGCTTCCATCGTGTGAATAATGACAAAGACGTTCCGACTGCAGGCTTTATCGTCTGACGTTAGTTCGACTCCCGGAGTATCATAGTGACGTGAAGATGTTGGTTCAACACACGTGTCTGCTGTCGTTCTTATCAAAGGTTTGGTCTCAACATGAAGGATAGTAAAGGTGTCACAGACTATTTGAAATAGTGTTGATTTGATGTACTACCGAGTGTAAACCCCATAATCTGAAATAGTGTTGATTTGATGTACTACCGAGTAGAAACCCCATAATCTGAAATAGTGTTGATTTTTTGTAATACCGAGTAGAAACTCCGTAATCTGAAATAGTGTTGATTTGATGTAATACCGAGTAGAAACCCCGTAATCTGACATAGTGTTGATTTGATGTAATACCGAGTAGAAACCCCGTAATCTGAAATATTGTTGATTTGATGTACTACCGAGTAGAAACCCCGTAATCTGACATATTGTTGATTTGATGTACTACCGAGTAGAAACCCCGTAATCTGAAATATTGTTGATTTGATGAACTACCGAGTGGAAACCCCGTAATCTGACATATTGTTGATTTGATGTACTACCGAGTAGAAACCCCGTAATCTGACATATTGTTGATTTGATGTACTACCGAGTAGAAACCCCGTAATCTGAAATAGTGTTGATTTGATGTACTACCGAGTAGAAACCCCGTAATCTGAAATACGATGAATAACATCGAGCGGATTCCATTTGAAGGTTTTATGACATAACAAAACCATAATTGCAACAACAAAAGATAATACCATTAAATAGAGTCGTTGTCGACTGACAAAATAGCAACACACCTCTTTCGCTGCTGATTTTATTACAGAACATACTTCTCAGCGCCGCGTATTTTTCATATACACATTGTGTAAAAGAGAAGCCATCAGAAAACTTGTAAATTTGAATATTTTAACAGAGTTTTGTATGTGATTTGTCTCATATATTCATCATTCAACACTCTTTGCTTATCTGGATCGATTTTTATTTAAACTTATCTTGTCTTTTATCTTAATTTTCTAAGTCACCACGGGGTACCGTATCGCCGATATTCGAGATTGGCATTCTTCCGAGCGCTCCCCGGACGGCGAGAGTGGTAGCTAAAGAGTTAAAATGACGGCGAGAGTGGTAGCTAAAGAGTTAAAATGAATTGTTGTGGACGCTTACAAATTATATTGTTATCAAGTCACGCTGTAGTCCTAAAGGACTACCGGAAACAGTATTTAAACTATATGTTGACATGAATCTCAGAACGACCGAAGGACACTAAAGTAGAATGAAACACTTTTAATCCCCATATGAGGAATGACAGATAAGCATTAATCATGATCAACCTTGATCGCACTCGATGCGAGATATTGTGACAACTGATACGAAAATCAATTAAAAAGACCTTTGTTTTCGTATTGCGTTACACAATAGACAAACTAAAGCGGATTGGTGGGATTAAACAGGCTCCTCTATAATGAATATCGTACTGCACGTTCCCCACACAAATTACACACTGTTAGATGTTTTGTTAACACTGACGTCGAATCGGTCCTTACTTGCTCGTACAATTCAATCAGGATGTTACGCTTTTGAAAGCATCGATTTAATTTCCTCCACCTTCCTATCGATGACGTTGAGTTTCATGTCCAATCTATTTGCCCGGTCTATTCTCGTAGTCTCTGCGGCCTCAAGTCGCTCAACAGCGTTACTGATCCGATTCACCGTCTCCGATACCTCCAATACTCCAACATTGAAGTCGTCAATGTGGGCTCGATCAGCCTTTGCCAGTCTCAGCTGACGTATTGACGTTTTGAGATGATCTTCGTATTTACGGCGCAGGTTTTTATCTTGTTTGGAGTATTTCTTGATCATCCACAGTTGAATAACGGCCTTGATGACGTTAGAAGCGGCCGTTTTTCTGCGCCTCTCTATCTGTATTCTGGAGACCATGTTAAACACGTATCGTTCTGGTCGTGTCTGTTCGAGTTTCCGTGCGAGGACCGCGACGAGTAGCGCTGTGGTACCCACACCCATAACCCCCGTACAGATAGAGATATACCGACCACAGTAACTATTGGGAATCTTATCCCCGTAACCAACGGTAACAAACGTCGTGGCAATTAGCCACATTACCTCGGCGTACGAGTTACTCCCCTTGTCTTTCTGATAGTAGATCTCACACGTGCGCATCGCCCAGCTATTCACGAAGAATGTGGTAAACATGACGGCCAGTATAAGGCGGCTTGGTGAGTCTGTCATGGCCGCTTTAAAAACAAACATCGTGTTTATCTTTATCTTACTCAGGGCTCCAATGCTGGTGGTGGAGGAATCGGTGAGGAGACGACTGTGAACCACAGCAAACTTGGCAACTAGATACAGTCGTGCCATCATTAGTATGGAGAGAACGGCGTCTATACTGACATGGCGAGACTTACCATTGGGGGCCGTGTATTCGACCTTGATGTCACCGGGAAACGGGTGTATAGAACACACCATTAGTTCCGCAATCAGACAGAACCACGTGGTGTCGGTAATCACAGAATGCCAATCTTTTACTCCTGCATCTAGAGCTTTAATCTGAACGTTGATGTAGTAATTAACACATATGCCTATGAGAAGCAGTACGGTCGAGGCGCTGATGCAGCATTTGATCACTGTAGACACGATGTCTGTCTTCTCCATATAGTTGAGTATGTAGAGCTCTGTCTCTATCAACATAAGCCCGATACCGATAAAGGCGAGCGCACACACAACATCAACGACTAGTCGACGACTCTCCATTAACGATCGTCGTTTTTCCAGGCGCCTGCCCAGTCGTCGGCCATTAGTACTCGCCCCCTCGCTATGCTCCTCGGTCCCTCCGTATGACTTCATGGTTATCGTAAGCTGTAATGGCTCTTCTTCAAATAACGGTGCCGATAAACTCTCTAAACTTCCACTCCTCTGAAAACTGGAAAAAGGAATATGATGAAACAATGTTATCAACTATGCAGTGTCGCATTTTAACTAGTGTACAGTAACTCATCCATTACTTGGTATAAGTGGTGATCAGATAGGTTATACGTTAGGTTGGCATGTCGTTATCTAACACCCTTGCGAGGCAGTCTCATCGTGTCATGTATTACTGCATATTCTACAAACATGTCTCTATGACTCGTCAATGTAAATAACCAACACTAGACTGCTGCACCATATTTATATTGTGACTCTCCCTGAACCGATACTGAAATAAACACAAAATCGCAAAGGATATGCTGCCAAAATTACTTAAGATAAGAAGAATAAAATAGGCTGCTGGTTTGTTTGAATGCCCTGATTGGATTCCAGTGGAAATGCAAATCAGCCAAATATGATCAAGCTAAACCTATCCCTATAGACACCGATGGTACACATGTTCCATCCATCATATTGTTTTAGTATCTAAAAGTCATTAATGTCTGAAGCATTTATTCTAAAATATTGTTTAAGGGGAAATCGTTTGTCATCATAGGTGCATCTCTGAATGATTGCAACAAATAACATGTACTCGTATATATTATTCTTACTTTCATGATTGTTACTATCATCATTATTACAACCACCACCAGCAGTATCGTTATTGTTATTGATATAAGCATAATCAATCTTATAACTACAATTATTTCATCCGTAAACAATAAAGTAAATATATCTTGTTACGTGTTAAGTGACACGAAAACATTTTTTCTAAATTTTGTTCTGACCCTTTGTACCCTTTCTAAATAGAAAAAT
Source organism: Cerastoderma edule (assembly GCA_947846245.1). Taxonomy (NCBI): domain Eukaryota; kingdom Metazoa; phylum Mollusca; class Bivalvia; order Cardiida; family Cardiidae; genus Cerastoderma; species Cerastoderma edule. Next base: position 4,119,282 of record OX401410.1, on the reverse strand, counting down.
GTAAGTATCTCTTTAAATGAATAAACAACTCTCTTTGTTTGTTTCACGTGCATTATATCTTTGCGTATAGATGTTAATCTCAATCATTGTGTGTATCGAATACATGTATTATTCTTTCAATAAATGTTCTTATAATGTTTGTTACAGACATAGTTTAAGTTTTGTTCATTCGTAAATACATGCCACTGGCCATATATATGATAATAGTTTTACTTACAGATATGTTTTCCATTTTATGTGTAGATATAAAACATGTTACTACAACTCGGATCGATGTTGTTACTGCCAGTATTTACTGTAAGTTACTGTATTCATGAGTAAGGTATTTGGTAATATGGCGACAGATGTTTTCTGTCAATAGACTTACTGTACGTGGCTTCGGAAACAATCCATCTTTCTATTTGTGAACACATATGATGCCTACCGCATACGGATTCGTTTGTAAATTTACAAAGATGTTCGTTCGTTTTATTAAGTATGAATTAGGTTCAAAGTGAATTCGATTTAGATTTCGCATTCGTGCATCTGATCTCTCTAGCGAGAGTCTGCGAGACCCACGATTTCTATGCGTTTCCTTGTTCATTCAATTACAGTTTTAAAGAGTTTTCTATTTAGACAGACGTTGACTTTTTTAGCGTAAGGTTCCTGAATTGTGACAAATACTGCAGACCGTCAGTCGAACGTTACCGCTATACAGGATTATCATAGTACGATCTCTATATGTATGGACATTTTCAGGTGTTTTATTGGATAAAGGGATTTGTTGACGAGTCGGTTAAAAACGCCGCATTTCTAAAACCAACAAAGCGTTACTGTTTTCTTCATTAACTAGATCAGAGTTCTATTAAACTATGTGTGTCACTGTTATAAACATTCTCTCGTTCGTCCGCATTCTACATCGACTGTTAAACCAGTTCTGTGTGTCACTCTCGATTCTGCTTCCTGGATACATAACCACTTATCACATCGATTGTGGACTAGTAGAAAGTCGCAAGGTTACCAGTCTGATGCTTTGACGAAAGAGAGGTTGTCAAGGTAATTACCCGGTATGGCGACGGGTTACGTATCCAACATCAGGCATCTGGGTAAATTAGACGCTGATTTCATGCGTTATGCTCATAGCAATAATATTGTGATCATAAACTCATTGTAAATGTCTGCTTTCTAAACGAATCATTTTAATATACATGTCAAGTGTTTGATGATGAGTATGTATACTCTTTATAACCGTTGTCAGACCTCCTGGCAGAGGAGGATTTGCTTCAAACAGTTTTATAAATGCCGAATCTTTACACTGTATATTGTGTATATAGCCTGATTACCGGAAACACGCAGATATCTCTGGCGTCGTGACGGGTTCGAGAAACTTTACACGCATGCTTTTACTGAAACATTTTCAATGTGTCCTAGTTTAATAATTATACGTGTTATGTTGGGAAATACATATACGTTTAATGTTCTGCAAATCCGCAAAAATAGAAAGGAACGTGGATTGGTACCTAACGTGGCCGTTAAAACTGTTAGACCCACTAACCATGACACTGTCTTTAATCAAGTAGGCCTATGCTAAAAATGCATACACATATCTTACTTGATCATCTACAATCAATATTCATTAGCTTTTTTGTTTTTTATCCGTTGATTTTTTTTTATTCATGAATGTTAATTTTTGCAAACCCACTGGTTATATATAATGCTTTTTGAATTAGAAAAGAATGACAGAATTTCCACTGTTCGTGAGCAGTTCAATAAGCGCGCTTGTAAAATCATGAAATTTACAATTGAGTAAATGCCAAATGATTAATAAGTGTATTATTCTGATAGAAATCTAATGAACGAAAACAATGGCCTACCATTTTCCTGAACGAAAAGAAAAAAAGCATTTTGGGTTATATGGTTATACAATTAGGTTTACTAGTAGATAGCACATTTTGGTTAACTGGTATCTAGCAGAGTTTGGTAAACTGGTACCTAGCACATTTTGGTATACTGGTACCTAGCACAGTTTGGTATAGTGGTACCTAGCACAGTTTGGTATACTGGTACCTAGCACTGATTGGTTTACTGGTACCAAGCATAGTTTGGTATACTGGTACCTGGCACAGTTTGGTTTACGGGTAGCTAGCACAGTTTGGTTTACGGGTACCTAGCACAGTTTGGTATACGGGTATCTAGCACAGTTTGGTTAACTGGTACCTAGCACATTTTGGTTTACTGGTAACTAGCTCAGTTTGGTATACTGTCACCTAGCACAGTTTGATTTACTGGTACCAAGCACAGTTTGGTTTACTGGTACCAAGCACAGTTTGGTTTACGGGTAGCTAGCACAATCTGGTATACTGGTACCTAGCACAGTTTGTTATACTGGTACCTAGCACAGTTTGGTTTACTGGTACTTGGCACAGTTTGGTATACTGGTATCTAGCACAGTTTGATTAACTGGTACCAAGCACAGTTTGGTATACTGGTACCTAGCACAGTTTGGTTTACGGGTACCTAGCACAGTTTGGTATACTGGTACCTAGCACAGTTTGGTTTACTGGTACCTAGCACAGTTTGGTATACTGTAACCTAGCACAGTTTGGTATACTGTTACCTAGCATAGTTTGATTTACTGGTACCAAGCACAGTTTGGAATACTGGTACCTAGCACAGTTTAATTTATGGCTACCTAGCACGAATTGGTATACTGCTACCCAGCACAGTTTGGTATACTGGTCGCTAGCACAGTTTGGTATACTGTAACCTAGCACAGTTTGGTATACTGGTACCTAGCACAGTTTGGTTTACTAGTACCTAGCACAATTTGGAATACTGGAACCTAGCACAGTTTGGTATACTGGTACCTAGCACAGTTTGGTATACTGGTACCTAGCACAATTTGGTATACTGGTACCTAGCACAGTTTGGTATACTGGTTCCTAGCACAATTTTGATTATGGCTACCTAGCACATTCTGGTATACTGGTACATAGTACAGTTTGGTATACTGGTACCTAGCATGGTTTTGTCTACTAGTACCTAGCACAGTTTTATATACTGGTACCTAGCACATTTTGGTTAACTGGTACCTAGCACTGTTTGGTTAACTTGTACCTTGCCCATTTTGGTTTACTGGTACCTTGCACAGTGTGGTTTACTGCTAGCTAGCACAGTTTGGTATACTGGTACCTAGCACAGTTTGGTTTACTAGTACCTTACACAGTTTGGTATACTGGTACCTAACACAGTTTGGTATACTGGTATCTAGCATATTTTGGTTAACTGGTATCTAGCACAGTTTGGTTTACTGGTACCAAGCACAGTTTGGTTTACTGGTAGCTAGCACAGTTTGGTATACTGGTATCTAGCACAGTTTGGTTTTATGGTACTAAGCACAGTTTGGTTTACTAGTACCTAGCATAGTTTGGTTTAGTGGTACCAAGCACAGTTTGGTTTACTGGTACCTAGCACAGTTTGGTTTACTGGTACCTAGCACAGTTTTGATTATGGCTTCCTAGCACAATTTGGTATACTGCTACCTAGCACAATTTGGTTTACTGGTGCCAAGCACAGTTTGGTTTACTGGTAGCTAGCACAGTTTGGTTTACTGGTACCTAGCACAGTTTGCATTATGGCTACCGTGCACAATTTGGTTTACTGGTACCTTGAACAGTTTGGTATACTGGTACCTTGCACAGTTTGGTATACTGGTACCTAGCACAATTTGGTATACTGGTACCTAGCACAGTTTGTTTTACTAGTACCTTACACAGTTTGGTATACTGGTATCTGGCATATTTTGGTTTACTGGTATCTAGCACAGTTTGGTTTACTGGTACCAAGCACAGTTTGGTTTACTGGTAGCTATCACAGTTTGGTTAACTGGCTACCTAGCACAATTTGGTATACTTCTACCTAGCACAGTTTGGTTTACTGGTACCAAGCACAGTTTGGTTTACTGGTAGCTAGCACAGTTTGGTTTACTGGTACCTAGCACAGTTTAATTTATGGCTACCTAGCACGAATTGGTATACTGCTACCCAGCACAGTTTGGTATACTGGTAGCTAACACAGTTTGGTATACTGTAACCTAGCACAGTTTGGTATACTGGTACCTAGTACAGTTTGGTTTACTAGTACCTAGCACAGTTTGGTATACTGGACACTTACAACGTCGATTTCAAAGGGCTATCTCACGAATTCAGCTTTCGATCTTGTAGAAAGTAAAAAAGATTGTACGAATGCGATGGCATTATAGATCTATTAAGCTGCAGAAAAACCAGATTTTTGATGCACTTCTCGACTCCTTTTATAACTGTGTAGTGGAAATATAACACATTTATGTTTAAGATTTAGGAAACCATTTAACCGGTTTGCTTTGTGAACAGTGGTATTTATTTCCTTCATGTGAAAAAAAAAAAGAAAATTATAAAAGTGTCTTTGACATTTATTATATAAATAGGTCGACTCGTAACACTAGTAAGATGTATCCGAGAGCAACCCTTTACTATATTATAAACCAAGGTTTTCAATCAAAGCACTGAAAGTCACGAATGATTGTTTCACAATTATGCATTGAAAACACGGGGGTTTTAGCTTCTTTAGAATTTACATATGAAGATGACCATTCAATTATCAATTAGTATCGTTTAAATTGTTTTTAAACATGTGTTACTCACATAACACATTCTATGAGATAGGTACTTTAAACAACTTCTAAAATAACTACGGATATGTCCTTTAGCTTGTATTTTTCCTCTGTACATGTTATAACATTGTCGTCCGGTACGTTCGGAAGGTCTTTCTGAGTAGATAGCAGTCAAGTCAAACCTGCCCAACTGTCACCTAGGTTCATTGTCCAAGAGGTTTGTTTATAAGGAGTGTCAACATCTTTCGCCATAACGATAGCCATAACGATAGCCATAACAATAGCCATAACGATAGCCATAACGATAGTCATAACGATAGCCATAACGATAGCCATAACAATAGCCATAACGATAGCCATAACGATAGCCATAACAATAGCCATAACGATAGCCATAACGATAGCCATAACGATAGCCATAACAATAGCCATAACGATAGCCATAACGATAGCCATAACGATAGCCATAACGATAGCCATAGCCATAACAATAGCCATAACGATAGCCATAACGATAGCCATAACGATAGCCATAACGATAGCCATAACAATAGCCATAACGATAGCCATAACGATAGCCATAACAATAGCCATAACAATAGCCATAACAATAGCCATAACGATAGCCATAACAATAGCCATAACGATAGCCATAACGATAGCCATAACGATAGCCATAACAATAGCCATAACGATAGCCATAACAATAGCCATAACGATAGCCATAACAATAGCCATAACAACAGCCATAACAATAGCCATAACAATAGCCATAACAACAGCCATAATAATAGCCATAACAACAGCCATAACGATAGCCATAACGATAGCCATAACGATAGCCATAACGATAGCCATAACGATAGCCATAACGATAGCCATAACGATAGCCATAACAATAGCCATAACGATAGCCATAACAATAGCCATAACGATAGCACTATTTAGACTGTTTCAGTTATTTATTGTACGGTGCCAGAACGAATTTTGACGAATACTTCTGATGGCTTTTGGTTTTTTGAAGTTTGTTCGGATGTTGTCTCAAATAAAGATACGTACATTGTAGTTGTCAATGCCAATGAAACGTTTTGTTTCTCAGCAGTCGTTGTATGAGCCTATGCCGCCTTAAAAGCATCGCACCACTCTTACTTTGTGTACTACATATGAAGCAACACCTTTCAAGTATCAATTTATAATAGATGTTAACCCAGTGTATAGTAGTTGACATGAGACCTTTTGCTGGAATATCCCGACGAAAAAGAAACAAAAGATGAAGGTGAATAATAGTAATTCTGTCTCTGTACTTACTTGAATCGTCTTAAAGCACCTGACAGTTTATAAAACCCTCCGTAATAACTCATGGTCACGTGATTCATGTGAGGCGCAATAATACAGGATAGAGTTGAGCTAAACACACAGCCGTTCCATTCGGTGTTTGTATACTTCCACTTTTGGTGTCTGCTGTGAAAATCTGTCTATATCGATGTTGGCGGGCTTTAATATTTCAGGACTGTCCAATCCGGTATTTCCGCCACATTGTCCCTTCTTGTAAACGCGACCAACGTGACTCTGACACTGGTTCATGTAATTAAACCACACATTTACATTTACTACCAGTCATATGTCATGGTTCATACGACGGGCCTAGAACTGTCTAACTAAAGCCTGTTAGATGACATCGACACGTGATATACAGAGGTAATAGAGAGCGGGCGTATCGACTTTAGGGCGACTGTTAGCCCCGGTCTGCCGGTAAACATGGTAACAGCTGGTACATCAAACATCCTATACGCGCCATGATGTCAGACATACGTGTGCTGACCAATCGTACCCATCATGTTACACTGCTTATAGCTCGGTTATATGACAGGAGAGGGTCAATCTTACTTAAAGCCGCATTGTATTATGGCGAGGCCTGCTTAATATGCCTTTGTAATATTGGAAACAGCATACGTCATTGATTCTTACTGAATTAGTATTAATCTCATCTAGAGTTTGTGTGTGAATTCTGGACATATCAAATTTAAAAAAAATACATTATTGGAAAAAAAATAACTAAACCCATAAATATTATTAACCTTCTTTTCTCTAGTTTACACAAAAACACATATCAATGCGTGTAATTAATTATTCGAAATGTTAACATTCCACTCGGCAGTCGTACCGAGACCCGGTCCTTGTCGCCAGCACAGCTGGTACCGAGACCCGGTCCTTGTCGCCAGCACAGCTGGATAATTAGTCAGATCCGCACACAGAACAGTTGGCTTACGTTCCTGAGAATGGGTAGACATACAAAGAGATCAAGCTTACCAAGTCGTGTCAAATCACGTGCACATCCAGTCGCCTTTGTTTCGGCGCATTTATATAAAATAAAGGATAAAAGGAGAATATGCCTAGATTAATCACATTATAGGGAAAATGTAATGTATCAAGAGTGTCGGCAGTTTGTTTAAAATCTAAATGATAAAGAGATTTCTGTGTTTAAAACTGTTTTATTCGTGAACATAACATACGCATGCTATCAAATCCGCCTACCTGTATTGATTGGATATCAAGGGTTCATAAAGCTTTTGTTTAATCAGTACAGGGCACTTAGCTAATGAACCGTGTGCATAGAACTATCTTCTTAGTCAGATTCTTACTAACGTATTCTATAGGTCTGATTGTTGTTAATTAATTCCATAAACCAAAGTATGTATATAGTGTTGAACAATGAGTACATCTGTGCCATAGATAGACATATTCTCTGGAATGGACAATGGTAGCAATGCATGTACTCTAGGCGTAAAGTTGACATTCCCTCACCGGTCAGACAGTTACCAAGAAACATCACGGTTTGCATTGGATGGCAATCCCAGATTCCGAATCCAGTGTATTCACACATTGACAGTTTGTGTTTAAGATTCCATTCACTGTTGCGGGGAAACCCTTTGCTCCTATAGGCCTGCAAACACCACTGGCATCTCGGCATTCTATAGTGACAGGAAGAAAAATTGATTCATTCACGCGTTTATAGACAACCGTCAAATGTCCTTGTGTCATACAACGTTTCACACTAACAAAAGCATAATACTGAGTTTCGAATAACTTCGTTTAAAACATACATGCTATAAGTGATGGGTGTTCGTGTGATTAAGTATGCCGATTGTAGGCAAGCGTCCAACAATAATCTAATTATGTCGTCCTGTGTACCAATGGTTGTGTATCACATTAGAAATAGTGTTGTATTTAAATGGTTTAAAACAGAATAGCAACGAATGACTATTCTTAGACTTGCCACAAACTAGTTACTGTCAAAGAAGAAACACAATGCTAGCCTTTCTCTTAATAAAGGATTTTGATACTCATATTCCACCAGTCAACAAAACAAAATGTTTACCTCTGCAAAAATACTTACCCTGTAATATCATTTTAGAGAGATATCCGACTTTTTCCCGTCTGCACACATAATCCAAGCACATATCCGACGTTTTGTCTGTCCACGTTGTGTTCACTTTATGACATTTATTGTCAAGGGAACGACACGCTGAATGTAAACAACATGCATTATATCAATTGTACTACAGAACGGAGAATAGATGTGTATCGTTCTCAAAACGGTTTTGCAAATTAGGGAACATAATGCATTGTTATAGAGAACATGCGGGTATCTAAACAGACAACACAACTGATCAGTGGAGGACAGTGTTTTTCACTGATCGGGTGTGATTGTGTCTTTTACAGATCTATTTGCTAGGTTCGTTACATTGGCAGCAGCGGTGGGATGAAGAATTCTTCTTCTAACCGAGTTGCCTTTCCCACGTTTCTCCCACGGGCCAAGACTCGGACGAGTCTTCTCGGAGTTATGTAATGTTCTCGGAACATTTATGCAAAATCACTGATCCGATATGTGATTGTATCTTTGATAGGTTTATTTGCTCAGTTCGTTACATGGGATATCAGGGATTATAATAGAAAAGTAACTCTCTATAAAAACGGGTGTGAAGTCGGAATAGAAGAATTTGAGGTCCTGGGATACGTTTACTAAGCTACGGACACAATATCGCTTATTGGTAAACCCGTACCCAGGTGTATTGAGATTTTGCTACTCACCCCCGACTGTCAGAGTGAAATATGCGTCCTTTACTTCGTCGTTGAATAAGCACTGATACTCCATACAAGAGTCGGAAACCTTTTTATAGCCAATTGGCCGGCACAGACCCTCGTCATCACAACCTGTAATACGGATAGCTAATGGTGATGAGGCATGTCTTATTCCGATCAAAACGAGCGAATAGGTGTATCGACTTTTAAGTGATTAAAGTTTAACAGCAAAATTGGTGGCAAAATAAAGATATCTTTTTTTTCTTGTAAACTAATGTTTACAATTTATCATTTCAGTTAATAATCATAAATCATTGAATATCACAAGTTCTATCAATTCAAACAGATGATTTATTTAACACACTTAAAATTGTTAAATATTTAGATAAGTTTACCAATGGAAAGTCGCTGCCGATAAGCAATCCTATGTTTTATACGTCAAATCTATCTCGATAATCAAATATCAGTTTTAGTTCTGTCACTTTAAAAACATAGCTTATCGACTTTTTTATCTGCCATTTCTTTCCGTCGCAATTGTAGTCTTTATATCTCGAATGCCGTTTTAAGGAATGAATCACATTATGTTACCCTAGACTATATGATATAAAAGTAGACCTATTTAAAAGACGTATTGGGTACTACCTGCAGTAATCGGGGCCATACTCCGAGTGATTGTACTGCCCAGTCGAGGACCTATAAAATTAACGTATTGGGTACTACCTGCAGTAATCGGGGCCTCATTCCGAGTGATCGTATTGCCCAGTCGAGGACCTATATAATTAACGTATTGGGTACTTCCTGCAGTAATCGGGCCACATTCCGAGTGATCGTACTGCCCAGTCGAGGACCTATATAATTAACGTATTGGGTACTACCCGCAGTAATCGGAGCCACATTCCGAGTGATCGTACCTCCCAGTCGAGGACCTATATAATTAACGTATTGGGTACTACCTGAAGTAATCGGGGCCACATTCCGAGTGATCGTACTGCCCAGTCGAGGACCTATAAAATTAACGTATTGGGTACTACCTGCAGTAATCGGGGCCACCCTCCGAGTAATCGTACTGCCCAGTCGAGGACCTATATAATTAACGTATTGTGTACTACCTGCAGTAATCCGGGCCACATTCCGAGTAATCGTACTGCCCAGTCGAGGACCTATATAACTAACGTATTGGGTACTACCTGCAGTAATCTGGGCCACATTCCGAGTGATCGTACTGCCCAGTCGAGGACCTATATAATTAACGTATTGGGTACTACCTGCAGTAATCGGGGCCACACTCCGAGTTATCGTACTGTCCAGTCGAGGACCTATATAATTAACGTATTGGGTACTACCTGCAGTAATCGGGGCCACATTCCGATAGATCGTACTGCCAAATCGAGTACCTATATAATTAACGTATTGAGTACTTCCTGCAGTAATCGGGGCCACACTCCGAGTAATCGGTCTACCCAGTCGAGGACCTATATAATAAACGTATGGTGTACTAACTGCAGTAATCGGGGCCACACTCCGAGTAATCGTTCTACCCAGTCAAGGACCAATATAATTAATGTATTGGGTACTACCTGTAGTAATCTGGACAATCTCCGAGTAATCGTTCTACCCAGTCGAGCACCTATATAATTAACGTATTGGGTACTACCTGCAGTAATCTGGGCCACACTCCGAGTGATCGTTCCGCCCAGCCGAGGACCTATATAATATTACCTGCAGTAATCGGGGCTACACTCCGAGTAATCGCACTACCTAGTCGAGGACCTATATAATTAAAGTTTTGGATACTACCTGCAGTAATCGGGGCTACACTCCGAGTAATTGTACTGCCCAGTCGAGTTACATTACACATCCGGGTCCTACAACCGTCCGACCAGCTACTGTTCGCCTTCTTACACGTCCCATTAAACGCACAGTCTGTAATAGTCATCGATAGGATGTTTAACATTGTCTTAACAGTGCTTCAATCATAATGAACGTTTTCTTTTTCCTGCCTTATGGAGGATGGATCACAGGTTATTTAGGAAATAATGCTTGCTAAAAGATTCACAAAACTACATACTGGCGGGATACGTGGAACATAAGGACGTCCATTCCCGACTGTAAAACTTCACTTCCGCGAATTCCAGCGTTCGTGTATAGAGGACACACATCCGATCAGAGAAAACACCGTCTCCGTTCACTAATCGAATGAACTGTCTAAATAAACATTGGTGACATGCTCTCTATGCTATTGCATAGGCTCTCAAACTTATATTGACGCTCAGAGTGATGCTCATGTTCAAAAGCCTGTGTTAGTCGATACATCCAATTATAGTATGGATAGAGAGAAAGACTGCCTTTGTTTGTTGGTATCACACACTTTCTTATGATGATCATGCTGTATACAGATTTTATGGGTCTGTCGGTTAAGAAATGATGAAATAGAAATTTGTTTACCATAGTCTACGACAGATATCTGCATGATGCCGCCTTGACTTCCCGCTTTCTTACTACACTGATATGTCACACATCTCCGGGAATTTTCCCAAGTAGAATTCTCCAGACGACATTTCCCTCTCCATTGACAACCTCAAGTATAGGAACACCAAATGCTTTATATATCTATTGTATTATCGTACGTCATCAGAAAACATTTTGAATAACGCCTGGTCGTAAAATTTTGGCTCATAAAGGTGATGGCACACTGCTTATTGTCTAGAGCGACTGACCTATCGACCTTCTCACAATAGTTAATGACGGAATATCCCGAGTAAATGGCGGAATATCCCGAGTGTACCACGGAATATCCCGAGTACATGACGGAATATCCCGAGTGTACCACGGAATATCCCGAGAACACCACGGAATATCCCAAGTTCATCACGGACTCGTTGGTCGTGGTTTGTTTTTAGAATTATGAATATTAATGATAACACGAAATGGCATGAAAGCTTGACATACGATTAAGTTAATGACTACTTATGTATGGATTTGGGCAAGGAATTCTGCAACCAAGAATAAAATGAAACTGACGGATATTGAGAAGTATCTTTGATAAAACTTTTAATTTTCTAAAGATGCAGATTATGAATTTAATCAGAGCACCTTTTCAAAATCATTAGATGGCACAGGATAACGACCATTAAGAATCCCACCATTTTCGACACACATCTAGATAGACAGACAGACAGACAGACTTTATTCATAATTCGAAAAAATTAATCATATGCAGGAGTAAGTAGATATACGACCTCAGAGATGAGGGAGAGATTGGAAAGTGGGAATGTAAGCGGTATTTACCCAAAGAGACGGTAGATATGAGGGAGAGAGGGAAACGTAAGCGATATTTACCAAAAGAGATGGTAGATATGAGGGAGAGAGGGGAATGAAAGCGGTATTTACCCAAAGAGACGGTAGATATGAGGGAGAGAGGGAAATGAAAGCGTTATTTACCCAAAGAGACGGTAGATATGAGGGAGAGAGGGGAATGAAAGCGGTATTTACCCACAGAGATGGTAGATATGAGGGAGAGAGGGGAAAGTAAGCGGTATTTACCCAAAGAGACTGTAGATATGAGGGAGAGAGGGAAACGTAAGCGATATTTACCCACAGAGATGGTAGAGATGAGGGAGAGAGGGGAAAGTAAGCGATATTCACCCACAGAGACGGTACAGATGATGGAGAGAGGGGAAAGTAAGCGATTTTCACCCACAGGGACGGTAGAGATGAGAGAGAGAGAGAGATAGAGAGGGGAAAGTAAACGGTATTCACCCACAGAGACGGTAGAGATGATGAAGAGGGGAAAGTAAACGGTATTCACCCACAGAGACGGTACAGATGAGGGAGAGAGGGGAAAGTAAACGGTATTAACGCACAGAGACAGTACAGATGATGAAGAGGGGAAAGTAAACGGTATTCACCCACAGAGACGGTAGAGATGAGGGAGTAAGGGGAAAGTAAACGGTACTTATCAACAGGAACGGTAGAGATGAGGGAGAGAGAGGAAAGTAAACGGTATTCACCCACAGAGACGGTAGAGATGAGGGAGAGGGGAAAGTAAACGGTATTTACCCATAGAGACGGAAAAGATGAGGGAGAGAGAGGAAAGTAAACGGTATTTACCCACAGAGACGGTAGAGATGAAGGAGAGAGGGGAAAGTAAGCGGTATTCACCCACAGAGACGGTAGAGATGAGGGAAAGGGGAAAGGAAGCGGTATTCACCCACAGAGACGGTAAAGATGAGAGAGAGAGAGGAAAGTAAGCGGTATTCACCCACAGAGACGGTAGAGATGAGGGAGAGGGGAAAGTAAGCGGTATTCACCAAAAGAGACGGTTGAGATGAGAGAGAGGGGAAAGTAAGCGGTATTCACCCACAGAGACGGTAGAGATGAGGGAGAGAGGGGAAAGTAAGCGGTATTCACCCACAGAGAAGGTAGAGATGATGGAGAGAGGGGAAAGTAAGCGGTTTTCACCCACAGGGACGGTAGAGATGAGAGAGAGAGAGAGAGAGAAAGAGAGGGAAAAGTAAACGTACTTAACCCACAGAGACGGTAGAGATGATGGAGAGAGGGGAAAGTAAGCGGTATTACCCACAGAGACGGAAGAGATGAGAGAGAGTGAGAGAGAAAGTAAGCGGTATTTACCCACAGAGACGGTAGAGATAAGGGAGAGGAAAGTAAGCAATATTTACCCACAGAGACGGTAGAGATGACAGAGAGGAAAGTAAGCGGTATTACCCACAGAGACGGTAGAGATGAGAGAGAGGTGAAAGTAAGCGGTATTCACCCACAGAGACAGTAGAGATGAGGGAGAGAGGTGAAAGTAAGCGGTATTCACCCACAGAGACGGTAGAGATGATGGAGAGATGGGAAAGTACGCGGTATCCACTTACAGAGACGGTAGAGATGAGGGAGAGGTGAAAGTAAGCGGTATTAACGCACAGAGACGGTAGAGATAAGGGAGAGAGGTGAAAGTAAGCAGTATTCACCCACAGAGACGGTAGAGATGAGAGAGAGGTGAAAGTTAGCAGTATTCACCCACAGAGACGGTAGAGATAAGGGAGAGAGGTGAAAGTAAGCGGTATCACCCACAGAGACGGTAGAGAAGAGGGAGAGGTGAAAGTAAGCGGTATTCACCCACAGAGACGGTAGAGATAAGGGAGAGAGGTGAAAGTAAGCGGTATTCACCCACAGAGACGGTAAAGATGAGAGAGAGAGAGGAAAGTAAGCGGTATTCACCCACAGAGACGGTAGAGATGAGGGAGAGGGGAAAGTAAGCGGTATTCACCCACAGAGACGGTTGAGATGAGAGAGAGGGGAAAGTAAGCGGTATTCACCCACAGAGACGGTAGAGATGAGGGAGAGAGGGGAAAGTAAGCGGTATTCACCCACAGAGAAGGTAGAGATGATGGAGAGAGGGGAAAGTAAGCGGTTTTCACCCACAGGGACGGTAGAGATGAGAGAGAGAGAGAGAGAGAGATAGAGAGGGAAAAGTAAACGTTATTAACCCACAGAGACGGTAGAGATGATGGAGAGAGGGGAAAGTAAGCGGTATTACCCACAGAGATGGTAGAGATGAGAGAGAGTGAGAGAGAAAGTAAGCGGTATTTACCCACAGAGACGGTAGAGATAAGGGAGAGGAAAGTAAGCAATATTTACCCACAGAGACGGTAGATATGACAGAGAGGAAAGTAAGCGGTATTACCCACAGAGACGGTAGAGATGAGAGAGAGGTGAAAGTAAGCGGTATTCACCCACAGAGACAGTAGAGATGAGGGAGAGAGGTTAAAGTAAGCGGTATTCACCCACAGAGACGGTAGAGATGATGGAGAGATGGGAAAGTACGCGGTATCCACTTACAGAGACGGTAGAGATGAGGGAGAGGTGAAAGTAAGCGGTATTAACGCACAGAGACGGTAGAGATGAGAGAGAGTGAGAGAGAAAGTAAGCGGTATTTACCCACAGAGACGGTAGAGATAAGGGAGAGGAAAGTAAGCAATATTTACCCACAGAGACGGTAGAGATGACAGAGAGGAAAGTTAGCGGTATTACCCACAGAGACGGTAGAGATGAGAGAGAGGTGAAAGTAAGCGGTATTCACCCACAGAGACAGTAGAGATGAGGGAGAGAGGTGAAAGTAAGCGGTATTCACCCACAGAGACGGTAGAGATGATGGAGAGATGGGAAAGTACGCGGTATCCAATTACAGAGACGGTAGAGATGAGGGAGAGGTGAAAGTAAGCGATATGAACGCACAGAGACGGTAAACGATGGCGAGAGGGGAAAGTAAGCGGTATTAACGCACAGAGATGGTAGAGATGAGGGAGAGAAGGGAAAGTAAGCGGTATTAACCCACATAGACGGTAGAGATGATGGAGAGAGGAAAGTAAGCGGTATTAACGCACAGAGACGGTATAGATGAGGGAGAGAGATGAAAGTAAGCGGTATTAATGCACGGAGACGGTAGAGATGAGGGAGAGAGGTGAAAGTAAGCGGTATTCACCCACAGAGACGGTAGAGATGAGGGAGAGAGGGGAAAGTAAGCGGTATTCACCCACAGAGACGGTAGAGATGAGGGAGAGAGGGGAAAGTAAGCGGTATTCACCAACAGAGACGGTAGAGATGAGGGAGAGAGGGGAAAGTAAGCGATATTTACCCACAGAGACGGTAGTGATGATGGAGAGGTGAAAGTATGCGGTATTCACCCACAGAGACGGTAGAGATGAGGGAGAGAGGGGAAAGTAAGCGGTATTCACCAACAGAGACGGTAGAGATGAGGGAGAGAGGGGAAAGTAAGCGATATTTACCCACAGAGACGGTAGAGATGATGGAGAGAGGAAACTAAGCGGTATTCACTCACAGAGACGGTAGAGATGATGGAGAGGGGAAAGTTAGCGGTATTTACCCACAGAGACGGTAGAGATGAGGGAGAGAGGGGAGAGTAAGCGGTATTTACCCACAGATACGGTATCCAGTCCCAATTGATCGCCCCACTGTTTACACTCGTAGGTAACACAGCGATCAGTAATGGTCTTACCCAGAGCCACACACTTCCCTTTAGTGTCGCGACAGCCTGTTAAAACGAATAGATCCTCACACAATCAGACGAACGAACAAATTTCTTTACAAGATATCAACGTAAATTCTCTAAAACTTTGAATTGCACATTTATCTTTACATGATATATCTTATTATTAAAACCCGTTTTGTATAAGCTATGGTGTTGGCCTATTACACATAAAGACTCAGCAGTATACAACTATGTGTTCAGATTCGATAAAATGACAACATCAATTTCTAAAGTGACACTTTACTATTATTGACACCTTTCCAACCCCTTTCATGACTGTACCGAAATGATGTATAGTATTTTGTATATATTGCAAACCGCTTAAACGTAATTTTTCGTAAACAAAGTTATAAACTTAGAATAAGAGGTGGTATTTTAGAAACAATCATCACGTGGGTCTTCTGAAACGTTTTACCGCTCTTGTCACGTGACGCTAGCAAGGTGCGCTAAAAAGAATCCCTGAGCTTATCTATAGACCGGCTATCCCATAGAAGGCTTATTTCACATTATTTGAAGGGACTTACTCATAGATTATTGCTCTGTGGCTAAAACGTTAAATATTTGATATAAATAAGCATTGTCACTAAACCAAGGACGTTTTTCATTTTTTCCGAGTTACTGAAATTCCTTGATCTTGTTAATTATTTGTGAAATGAGCCAAATAGTCCTTTTGAATTCAAATTGGTACGAGGTAATGTGTGTGTATTGTAGAATGTAGGAGGACTGACCTAGCCTGGTTGTTTCGACACTCCAGTTGACCTGCTCTGCCTGTCTCTGTACAACACAAGTGTAGTCAATACAACTCTCGGACCAGGTAGCACTCTCATTGTAACATTTACCTTTCCATTCACATGCTGAAACATGGAATATGAAACATACAGGCACGTGCTTGTAGCAGGTTGGTTTATCAATACCTGTGTTCAAGCCTTACATGTGACGTTTATGTGTAAGGACATAAATGGCGTTGTTCACCTTTTGTAAAAGTATAGGAGCTTCAACATAGGGCATCCAATGCAAGATCATCTTAGAAAACTTACACTCTAAAGCCAGTCAGGCACATTCAGACATGCACTTGGAGGCACTCAAAATAAGGTTATTAAACAAAGAAATAATATCTTCATTATTTAGGAAATTGAAAGTATGGAAAGCATGTATACATAAATTATTACCCCACCCACCAGTATCCTATAGCCATTAATATGTCGTCATGCTGACAAGTAATGACAGACTGTGTTTGATACCGTACCCTGGTGTTTAGTGTTTAATCTTTATATCTACAGTGTTTTAGTAAATAGAGAACACTAAATTAGGTATAATAACTGTTTTCAGTTGCGGTTCAAAAAGCAATGATTATCTTAAGTTTATGTTTACGACTTATAAAATGGTCTTTAACCTGCTTTGAAATCCTGATCTCATAATTACAAAAAACATTTCATGTTGTTTCTTTTTTTTAATAATTGTATTCAAAAACACATTATGATACTAACTTTAAAGTTCGAGGGAATGGAGTATTGAATTCTTGAATTGGGTAGTTTATATGATTAGCGTTACTTGGGAATGAAGTATTGAATTCTTGAATTGGGTAGTTTATATGATTAGCGTTACTTGGGAATGAAGTATTGAATTCTTGAATTGGGTAGTTTATATGATTAGCGTTACTTGGGAATGAAGTTTTGAATTCTTGAATTGGGTAGTTTATATGATTAGCGTTACTTGGGAATGAAGTTTTGAATTCTTGAATTGGGTAGTTTATATGATTAGCGTTACTTGGGAATGAAGTATTGAATTCTTGAATTGGGTAGTTTATATGATTAGCGTTACTTGGGAATGAAGTATTGAATTCTTGAATTGGGTAGTTTATATGATTAGCGTTACTTGGGAATGAAGTATTGAATTCTTGAATTGGGTAGTTTATATGATTAGCGTTACTTGGGAATGAAGTATTGAATTCTTGAATTGGGTAGTTTATATGATTAGCGTTACTTGGGAATGAAGTTTTGAATTCTTGAATTGGGTAGTTTATATGATTAACGTTACTTGGGAATGAAGTATTGAATTCTTGAATTGGGTAGTTTATATGATTAGCGTTACTTGGGAATGAAGTATTGAATTCTTGAATTGGGTAGTTTATATGATTAGCGTTACTTGGGAATGAAGTATTGAATTCTTGAATTGGGTAGTTTATATGATTAGCGTTACTTGGGAATGAAGTTTTGAATTCTTGAATTGGGTAGTTTATATGATTAGCGTTACTTGGGAATGAAGTATTGAATTCTTGAATTGGGTAGTTTATATGATTAGCGTTACTTGGACGATTCTTCTGATGCGAGTATTAAAAGTTTAAAGATTAAATGTTTTAAACATGCTAAGAATTGTCGGGACCCTTTGTTAACCTGTCAGGTATGTCCGTAATGAACTGTTTGGTGTTTTTTAAGTACCTCTGGTTCGTAATGGTTGGTTACCTTGTACCCCGTGGTGATCTGGCGTTATATCAGAGTCGTTCTGGCAGGAACGCCAGTTTCATACTCGGTCAGATACATTTGGAAATAACAACGTTAAGAAAATCTCGAAAAAAACTAAACCGAAAGCCTTATATATATAAGTCCCACAAGCCTATATGTCTACTCTATGATAAAACGTGTAAGGTATTCGGATAGTTATATGCGAGTACCGGAATATTCAGACCAGATTTTTTAAGGGATTTCTTGCATTTATGATTTTCGAACCATTGCAAAGTTACTGAAATAATATTGCCGTTCCTCAACCCACTGTACCTTAATTATCTGTTCTCTCTATAAGGGATTTGTACGGCTACTAAATACACTTTATACTAATGCCCACATTATCACATCGACATTTTCATCCGCCTTAAACCTGCGCACATATAACATCGACATTTTCAACAGCCTTAAACATGAACAATAATGTTTGTCTGTGAGTAACAGTGTGTGGAGCTGTCACAAACTATCCTGATATAATGGACCACTGACGAAAGAAAGGGATACTGTGGAAATACCGTCATGGTAATCCACATTTCTGAACATGTTTAGTGTGGCAGTATTTTAGATGTTATAAGTTATAAGGATAACGCATGCCCATTAGTAATGTGTTATGGTCTACTCTAGGTCCTCTATATCCTTGGTTACTATAACTTACAGACGTTGGTAGCGTTAATCACAGCGGTAAACCCGGTGTCACTATCCACCCATTTACATTGGAATGTATGGCAGCCGTGCCGCCATGTTGTATTGACGGACTTACATACCTCCTTCCATAAGCAGCCTTAAGGACGAGTAATCATACTTGTTAACATAAACTACACTCTACCAAAAAGTGGGGTTAGCTTGAAGATTGTCAAAACATTTTAGTCCAAAAAAATAGTAGTAAAGAAATGACCAAACCATTCAGATTGAATTTTCGACGCCTCATATTTGTAAGTGTTTGTTATCAGTTAGAAGGAGGTTATATTGTTTTTCAACAACGATACTTTGATTGTTGAGGACGAATACCATGCATTTTTTATATGTGAAAAGTTTGGAGACATTCGACATATCTATTTAGACGTCTGGTATAAAGCTCGTCCAAACTTAGGTAATTTGTACAATCTCTTTAAAAGTAATGATGATACAACATTGAAAAACTTAGCTTTCTTTGTATCAAAATTACTAGAGCACATTTCTACTTGATTTCCTTTTATCCTTAAAATCTAATTGCAAATATATTGATGATCTGATTTTAACTTGTATTGTGTAATATGTATATGCATTGTGGGCCGGAGGCCTTTTTACTGAAATAAATTGCATTGTATTGTAATTATCATAGATATGGGGAAATATGGAAGTAACAAATAAATATTGGTAAATGGAAATAGAGATATACATAGGTGATCGCAATGTTTTATGTGTCGGCATCAACCAACTGTTTAAGTCCTTGTAAAAGCGTAACGATGATGGTCAAACATATAGAACCCCTGACAGACCAAATATTGTATAGATGAATACGTTTCTCAATTAGGCCTGCGTCGTAAATATTCAGATATATAAAAAGTGATAGGTACATGTATAGAAGCCATAAATCTGGCTGAACGAATAATTGTGTGTTTACATTCTTACCTCCCTTTGTGACATCCATATAGACCATAGATTTATTGCTATTAATCCTACATGTCGCCTCGTAACACGTGCCTGTAATATTCTCCCCCACCTTGTAACATCGGCCAGATCCACCATTACAACCTGTAGTTAGATACATACTAGCGCTCAGAAAAACTGCACACCTGGGTAATATGAGTTATAAATTATCATAGAATATGTTGAAACATAGCGAAAAATCACAGGATCATGACAATATAACGCCTGCACTATTCATTATCTATTTTTCAAAGTGCTATTTTCACAAAATTGGTGCCCACCAATCTAGCTTCATTGTTTACATTTGAGTAAAAATCAGAAAAGGAAGGAGCGCTCGGAGTTATGATGAGCAATCACTTGGTTAGAAAAATCATGTGAAACACATCAAAATACTGTCATTTATCCAATATGTACAACGTGAACATTCAAAATGGAGAATTTCTTGGGTTTCATTGGCTCCCAACGTTTCTCGGCTGACCTTGTTTTATCGCTAATTGTAAACAAACCTTATAGAATTCATTTTTTTAAAGCAGATTGTGAACACGTTACAGTCTCAATTCCTCTGTAAAAGGGAATTTAAAGTACTTTTAAGTCAATTTTCAATTATACTAGAACTTCAACAATTTAAGTGTAGGCTAAATGAGCGCAAGTATGGCTTTAAGCGCAACATGTCTTACACAATAACATCAACTATACCCCTCTGTAAATTGGAAATGATCCGCGTTATAGTACCTTTCAGTATGTTTAAGGGGAATTTTGAAAATCAGATAGGTTAAATCATATATCACCTGTGATAAAGTGGTAATTAAGTCGGCAATTCGACAAACCGTGCATATGTTTATACAACAAAAGAGAATTTGTGTTGAGTATTTGCATTTGTTATATTTATATTGAGAACCTGATATATATGACACCGGGTAATTGGTTACCTGCCGAATGTGTGTGATGACGAAACGTTCGTACACGTCTACCAATTCGGTTACATGTATCATTAAATCATACATTAAATGGCTAGTGGGGGACTAGGTCCACATAACAGAAAAGCGTGATTCTCTGTATATAATATATATATTAGGATGGTGTATTAGTGAGATGGTCGAGGAGGTGTCCTTTCAACAGCTATTTCCTTCGCCATGGTCTAACCATCCAATATGCAACCCATGCAGCCTGTCATAGGGCAATTTACAGACCAATAACAGGCCAGGGTGCTGTATAACATGTTTGATATCCGTCACTCGCTCGAATAATATCCTAAAAGCCTTGGCCAATAACAATTCTATATGTATGTGTATAATTTGATATGTTTTCAAAACAATTATTTCCGTATAACATGATTACATGTGCGTTTAGTGGTAATTTACAACCATACTTACAGCCTCTAACACATTAAGGGCTAGTGAATTCTCAAATAGATATGATGTTTTATATTACATAAAGTACCGATAACCAGTAAACCGCACATCATTCTACAGCTTACCGTACTGTACTGGTTGTACATTCCATTGCTGATAGCCCGTGTCTGTAAACACGTTTTCGCATTTATACGTCATACAGCCGTGACGAAATGTGGAGTTGACTTGCTGACACGTATCCATCCATGGACAATCTGTTACAATACAAACACGTTTATAATGTCCCATATTTTAACACTAAAATCTAACATCAGCTAGAAAATATGCGAAGAAACATATTAAAGGATAATTAATGGTGTATATTGCTACACATACTAAACAATACACATGGCAAGCCAGATTTCGAAAGCGAACTGAACCATCACTGTAGTGAATCATTGCAGCATTGAGTCTTTGAACTTAGTCGTGATAGAAGATATATCTACCTTTATTCCATATCGTAAGATCCTCATTTGGTTTACACTGGCACTAATCTTTTACATAACGAGATGACAACCAAAAAGGTCGTCAAATGATATACAGTATTTCTATTACTATAATCTTTATAATTATTATACTGTCTCGTTACCTTAAAAATGTTTCACCAATGTCAAATGTATTCTGAAGCTATCATTTGTTCGACAATTCAATGTCTGAATCAAGTATTGTATATCATATCACATACTTTATAAATGTTTTAATGTTTCTAGCAATGATATGAGACATGCATACGTGATGGTAAATTTGTAACATGCACCCATATGCAAAATAGTACGATTTGTATAAATTATTCAATTAAATACAATATATTCTGCCTATGTATGCCATACTGATATAAGCTGTCGTTTTTACATGTCATAGAGAAGTTTATACCAAAACAGTTGTATTGGATGTGTGTGATTTCTTACAGTTCACGATAACCTTTGAAGACAAATTCAAATTCAAAAGATGTAATATCTAAGGAATGATGGTGCCATTGAGTGAAAAATGGAGTGTACCTGATTTAATTGTTTCAAAGGTGAACTTCTGTGTGTTTCCATCTTTTAAGCACTTTCTAGTAGAACATTGTTTGTATACCTCGGTCCCTACATCCACACAAATTCCCCCGTCTCGACATCCTGAAACCAAGTAATGCCTAAACGTGTCGCTAATAAAGGTATAACGGGTCAATTAATATCCACACTACAATCAGTTAGTGTTAGGTCCTATCGTTAGCATTTGTAAACGATTTTCTCATTGCATAAGGTTATTCCTGGCAGTATTTGTAAGGGAGGCCATTTAGAGCCCTACAACTGGTGATTCAAGGAAGCCGTTACATAACTGAAAAATCGGCGTTTAACACTATACAAAAGGGAGGCAAGTTTGCAATCATCGTGGTCGACTTCGTGCCAGATTGGTTCCCAGATTAGGATCATGTGGTAATAATTCTCGACTGACAAACTGAAAGGGGATAAGTCTATCGTGATATTTGGGTCGGCCTGAATAGACAGTTGAGTATCAAGGATCTTCCTCCGTATACAGATAAGCCGGGAATCAGGAAGGAAATTTTAAAACTACATGGGCTTGATAGTGAGTCTAATGCAAAGAAATTATGCTATATACACATGTGCTATTGGTCTTAGAACGGTCGAATGTGTCCACTTATGCGTCAGTCCGTAAAGGGTAACATGTACTGTATTCAGTCAATCCATTGTCAGGGAACTAACGTATATCTACAACAAAAACTGTCCATCCATTAATTACATGTAAAGTAGAAAAGCTGTTTGATTACAGCCATCTGACTCCATTAATTACATGTAAAGTAGAAACGCCGTTTGATTACAGCCATCTGACTCCATTAATTACATGTAAAGTAGAAACGCTGTTTGATTACAGCCATCTGACCTGTAAACATAGGTTGAATCTCAAATGTTGGTCCGTTGATTCCTGAAAGTCTGCGACATGTGAGTTTAGTACATGATTCCCCACTAACGTCGGACCAGACATCATTCTCGGCCTTACAAGCCCCTCCTACCTCACAACCTGTAGTATAAATACAGTAAAGTTTGTCTTCAAAAAGTCTGAACCTGGATTCAAAGCGCAGGGTTTTGATTAGCGCTATAACTGCATAAAAAAGGCTGCCCAATGGTATTTCAATTGCTGATATTATAACATTTAGTACACAAAAACCTTTGTATTCCAAGATGCTTAGCTGGGATAGCATTACCTTTTTATGGTAAAGATTTATAGACGGCACGTTTTAAAGGCGAAATACTCAACTATGTTCTTGTAATATAGAATAAGCGTGGGTGATCGCATAGACTATATCAAACGACTAGACAACGTAAACGACCAATAACATGGATATACAGAGACTACATAAATAAACCATGTCACAAGTTTGGGTGTTATCGGGTCAAGTCTTTTACCCGATAACACCAATACATGTGACAGGTCTTTGATACCATCGGAATCCAGTTAGTTTTTTAATCTATGTATTATATTCCCTATATGTGTAAACGACCCGGATTTGATCATGCGACCAGTTGAGGGTGGATAGAGACATTGGTAGTCATACATGCCTATATTGAGCATGAATACACAAACTCGAGAACCGATTAGAATTTTTAAATCGGCGCCATGGCGGTTTTTAGTGAAGCGGGACAAGGTAAATAGTAGATCTTGATAAGTGATTAAACGTGCGTTAATAAGAATAAGACGTTTCGTAATTAAACAATTCTTTAAGCAAATATTTACCATAAATATCTGGAAATATCATTCTAATAAGGTTTTTAAAGTCCGAACTGTATATCCTTTAAAATGTAGTTCCGGCAAGAATTCTATATCTCACTATATTGTGATAGATCATTCTCACTACGGTGTGATATCTCACTACGTTGTGATAGATCTATCTCATTACGGTGTGATAACTCACTATATTGTGATAGATCTATCTCACTACGGTGTGATATCTCACTATATTGTGATAGATCTATCTCACTACGGCGTGATATCTCACTATATTGTGATAGATCTATCTCACTACGGTGTTATATAGACAATGATTTGTGATAGATCTATCTCATTACGGTGTCATATAGACAATGATTTGTGATAGATCTATCTCATTACGGTGTCATATAGACAATGATTTGTGATAGATCTATCTCATTACGGTGTCACATAGACAATGATTTGTGATAGATCTTTCTCATTACGGTGGCATATAGACAATGATTTGAGATAGATCTATCTCACTACGGTGTGATATAGACAATCTTTTTTTTCTCTCAAAATGATCACACTGAGAAATCCCAATATTTCACTGATTGGGATATAGATGAAACCCATTCATTCCCAGCAAATTTAACTAAAATGTTGCAGTCAAACAAAATAATGTTCGATAGAGGTATCTAAGTCAACACTGAATAAATTGTTATTTACGACAGATATCTCAGTCTGTTGAGATAATCTACACGAATAAGTACTGTATCTTAAAAGCTTGCACTGATTCATCACGGTGTAAAGATGCGCTAATGTTTGACTACGTTAATTGACAGATAATTCGTTTTTGATGTGCTGTAATATGTGAGATGTATTATACGGTGCTTGGAGATTTCACCCAAACAGTTAAACATCAGGCATAAACAAACTTTGTTACCACCACTGATCATTTCCAATGTGTTTGTTCCATTCTCAGACACACACTTGTTGTTGATACAGTTGATTGTTTTATTTCTGTAAGGTGGAATGTGTGCGCCGGTTCCGTCTGGACATCCTGAAAACAAAGTACCACGTTCTATCATGGAGCCTGGCATATATTACCCTTAACGGATACATCAATAGTGAATACAGTACATGTTACCCTTAACGGATACATCAATAGTGAATACAGTACATGTTACCATTAACGGATACATCAATACTGAATACAGTACATGTTACCCTTAACGGATACATCAATAGTGAATACAGTACATGTTACCCTTGACGGATACACCAATAGTGAATACAGTACATGTTACCCTTAACGGATACATCAATAGTGAATACAGTACATGTTACCCTTGACGGATACATCAATAGTGAATACAGTACATGTTACCCTTAACGGATACATCAATACTGAATACAGTACATGTTACCCTTAACGGATACATCAATAGTGAATACAGTACATGTTACCCTTAACGGATACATCAATAGTGAATACAGTACATGTTACCTTAACGGATACATCAATACTGAATACAGTACATGTTACCCTTAACGGATACATCAATACTGAATACAGTACATGTTACCCTTAACGGATACATCAATAGTGAATACAGTACATGTTACCCTTAACGGATACATCAATAGTGAATACAGTACATGTTACCCTTGACGGATACATCAATAGTGAATACAGTACATGTTACCCTTAACAGATACATCAATACTGAATACAGTACATGTTACCCTTAACGGATACATCAATAGTGAATACAGTACATGTTACCCTTGACGGATACACCAATAGTGAATACAGTACATGTTACCCTTAACAGATACATCAATACTGAATACAGTACATGTTACTCTTAACGGATACATCAATAGTGAATACAGTACATGTTACCCTTGACGGATACATCAATACTGAATACAGTACATAATACCCATAACAGATACATCAATAGTGAATACAGTACATGTTACCCTTAACGGATACATCAATAGTGAATACAGTACATGTTACCCTTAACGGATACATCAATAGTGAATACAGTACATGTTACCCTTAACAGATACATCAATAGTGAATACAGTACATGATACCCTTAACATACACATCAATATTGAATACAGTACATGTTACTCTTAACGGATACATCAATATTGAATACAGTACATGTTACCCTTAAGAGATTCACCAATAGTGAATACAGTACATGTTATCCTTAACGGATACATCAATAGTGAATACAGTACATGTTACCCTTAACGGATACATCAATAGTGAATACAGTACATGTTACCCTTAACAGATACATCAATAGTGAATACAGTACATGTTACCCTTAACAGATTCACCAATAGTGAATACAGTACATGTTACCCTTAACGGATACATCAATAGTGAAAACAGTACATGTTACCCTTAACGGATACATCAATAGTGAATACAGTACATGTTACCATTAACGGATACATCAATAGTGAATACAGTTAATGTTACCCTTAACGGATACATCAATAGTGAATACAGTACATGTTACCCTTAACGGATACATCAATAGTGAAAACAGTACATGTTACCCTTAACGGATACATCAATAGTGAATACAGTACATGTTACCATTAACGGATACATCAATAGTGAATACAGTACATGTTACCCTTAACTGATACATCAATAGTGAATACAGTACATGTTACCCTTAACTGATACATCAATAGTGAATACAGTACATGTTACCCTTAACGGATACATCAATACTGAATACAGTACATGTTACCCTTAACAGATACATCAATAGTGAATACAGTACATGTTACCCTTAACAGATACATCAATACTGAATACAGTACATGTTACCCTTAACAGATACATCAATACTGAATACAGTACATGTTACCCTTAACGGATACATCAATACTGAATACAGTGCATGTTACCCTTAACGGATACATCAATACTGAATACAGTACATGTTACCCTAAACAGATACATCAATACTGAATACAGTACATGTTACCCTTAACGGATACATCAATACTGAATACAGTACATGTTACCCTTAACAGATACATCAATAGTGAATACAGTACATGTTATCCTTAACTGATACATCAATAGTGAATACAGTACATGTTACCCTTAACAGATACATCAATAGTGAATACAGTACATGTTATCCTTAACCGATACATCAGTAGTGAATACGATACATGTTACCCTTAACAGATACACCAATACTGAATACAGTACATGTTACCCACAACAGATACACCAAAAGTGAATACAGTATATGTTACCCTTAACGGATACATCAATAGTGAATACAGTACATGTTACCCTTAACAGATACATCAATAGTGAATACAGTACATGTTTGTTACCCTAAATGGATACATCAATACTGAATACAGAACGTGTTACCTATTGAAATTGGAACACACAGATTTTCGAAAAAGAGTGGGAGGCATATTCAACGACTGAGAAGATAGATTAATAGTCACTCTTGTGTTGGATCAGAATTAAGTGTCACTTAAAATCGCGGATTTTATATACCAAAACTTCGGTGCATAAAAGAGTTTCATTTATTTGTCAATCAAC
Source organism: Cerastoderma edule (assembly GCA_947846245.1). Lineage (NCBI taxonomy): Eukaryota > Metazoa > Mollusca > Bivalvia > Cardiida > Cardiidae > Cerastoderma > Cerastoderma edule. The sequence goes on along the minus strand of OX401410.1, from coordinate 4,091,687 downwards.
ACAACTAACTTCGTCGATGTTTGATGTCAACTTCTTTAAAAGGAGCGCGAGGGCAAACATTTTGATTGAAAAGCAATTAAAGTAATCAAAGTCATAATTTCCATATAATTGAAGTTGTAAAGGCTGGCGAATGACTAAATGGTGTACACAAGAAAGTGTCACCTTCAACAAACTTGACAATCAACAGATAATGAACTGAACAAGTGTGAAAACAGGATTATCCCGTATCGAAAATCGCATTTGATAAAGAAGCTGGTTCCCGAGTTCTAATTCAAAGTACTGCGATTACGGGAACCATCGATACATGGTTCTCGGCTCTACAGTAAAAACAAATCGATATTGACTCGAGATCGGCAACCATGCGGTAAACGAACATCAAATTCTCGCGGAAAATAGTCGGCGCCAGGCACTTTCGCCAAATTTGTTTTTCTTGCGCCAATTTCTTGATTTTGTCGCCAATGGCGCCATTTGCGAAGGCCAGCGTGAACCCTGCATTATCCTGTACACTAGGGCTGGTACTGTACGTATACATTTCTGCTTCACCATTATAATTGTTTATTTTGGTTGCATCATAAAATGTACCATATTTATTATGTACGAACTTGTTTTCATATTTTTCTTATAGATAAAGCTGGTTTTTTATCAATCTGCATTAATTTCAGATGCTCTGTTCGTGAACATATATAACGTAAATAAATACCTGACGTATACCTGTACTGACCACACGTTTACCCATCAACCAATTAATTACGTATGCTTACCACAGGTTAGCGGCTGGTATAGGCATACCGAGAATGTTAAATCGCCGTTCTTTAGTGTTAACTTTGGTAGACTTCCATTCAAGTCATGTTTAGAGAACAAAGATCCGTCAATCGTATATTTTTCTTCGGACACGTTCATTCCTGTAAGGAGTAAATGTATTTGAAAGACACTACTCTAACCACGAGGTATTACGTGGACAAATGCTATAAAATACAGATTACTGGTGTTTTGGGTTCTACGTTCAATATCACAATTCTAACATCCTGAGAAAGTTATACAACACGTTGTGCTTTAAAACTAGATAGTCTCGAGAACGATTTTGCCAAGGTTCATCTTCTATACATAATATGTGTAAAGAGACCACATAAATACATGTCGAAGAGGTATTGCAAGATCCCTCTAAGTTTCGGATGGCGTGGTTTTTGCGAGACATTATTGTTAGAATCGGCTTTAGCTGTGCCTGATTAAAATGTTTTGACAAGTTCCGACCATATAGAAATTGAAGCTGTTGTATAAGTTATTTTCAACATCAATGAAGCAACGATTTTGTGAGGAAAATGAGTTGAATGAATATAATTTGTTTTCTATTCGCCGTACATGTGATTTTCTATATCATTGGCAGTTTGATGAGGGAAAGTCTGTGAACATTGGTACCTTTAACTTGTTGGCATTTACTGACATCTCCGCCCATCATTAAAGCAAAGTTGTTCTCCTTGGGAAGGATGATATCTGTTTCCGCTAGTCCATCATTTCGACAACAGAAGTAGAAAGCTGTATCTGTATCATAAACACCATCAGGAATGGACCCTTGACGATATGCCTTCAGTGTCATAGCATCATGGTCATCTATGTGTAAGTACCCATCACTGAAACCTTAAACATAAACGGGCCATTTTATCAAAGGTCGTACGACCGATTCGCGTCCAATCGTATCTACTCGGCAATCCCCGTAACAAGTCGGTAGATATACCTCGTAAGCAGTACATGAATACACCAGAAATCCTGGGGTAATTCGCCTTATTTCCGGCGGATAACACAAAATGCACACAGGCACTAATTATGTATTTAGATACACACAAATTGGTTATATATCGCAATTAAATGTTTTTGTTTACCCTTTTCATTAAAGATGATCATATCAACACATCTTTGTTTCATATTTTGTCAATCGGCTCTTTTCGGCAATCCCCGGCTTGTGACGGGGATTGCCGAGTTGATACGACATGCCCTTCGTTGCTGACCTACTTTCAAAAATGGCTCCCCATTACCTCCGAGGTTATTTTAAGAAATGGCCGAGGTGTTCCGAATGATTCGCGTCGTAGCTGCGACCGGCGACGTACGCCCTTGTTGATAGGATGGACGTAAGACGGGGCGCACGTGGGTCGTTAGTCTGGGGCGTACGACAAAGTCGCATCTTAGCTACGATTATTGATAAAATGACACCCAACTTCCTCACTCACTTAGGACTACAACTACCAACTGCATATTCAAACATCGAAAATAAAATATATTCCCTTGGCGGACCATTAGCTAACACTAGCTAATGTAGTTAAACATACTTAAGATAAAAAAAATAGAACAGAGGAATCACAAAATATCAAGGTGAATGAATTGCTTCAAACCATTAAGGCAAAAATTAAACTTGATTTAGCATGCCATAATGACTGTGGTGTAGAATAATTACTTTGGTAAATGAATCAAGGTTGTCAATGATCATTAACAATTATGTTGTACACTTAAATCACTTAATTGACCAGGAAACAATGTTTGTTTCAATAGCCACTCACGTCCAATCATAAAAGCGTACTAGAAATATAAAGATTACGCGACAGTTTTGTAAGGATAGTATGTCTGTGAGCCCATAGTTATCCGTATTTATTGTACCTACCCCTCGGACAATGGCCCTGGGATCTGAAGATACAGTAATGTCCCGGCTGCCACATCGTATCGTATCGCTGGACACGTGATTGCGGGGCCCAGTCAGATGTGTGGGAACAGAACTCATAGGTAAAGAACGCGGGTGTAAACTGTCCTGCCAGATGGGGTTCTGCCGGGAACGAATTTTGACCAGTGCCGTGATGTTTTCTAGAGCCATCCGCCCAGTTTGATTTGATATCGACTGGACAGCCAGTCTTGGGCTTGAATAAAACATAGCTACCTTCTGGCCAATACATGATATCTGGGGAAAAAAGAAATAAAAACATCGTTCGCTAAACGCGCATTACTAAACCCACCAGGTTCAGAAAGATCATAGTTCGTCTTTGCATGTTACATTCATGTCCTGTGAACTCTAGAATATTACACAATGTACCCTGTGTACTCTGGAATATATCACAATGTACCCTGTGTATTCTGGAATATACCACAATGTACCCTGTTTACTTTGGAATATACCACAATGTACCCTCTGTACTATAGAATATTACACAATGTACCCTGTTTACTTTGGAATATACCACAATGTACCCTGTGTACTCTAGAATATTACACAATGTACCCTGTGTACTCTGGAATATATCACAATGTACCCTGTGTACTCTGGAATATATCACAATGTACCCTGTGTACTCTGGAATATATTACAATGTACCCTATGTACTCTGGAATATACCACAATGTACCCTGTGTACTCTAGAATATACCACAATGTACCCTGTGTACTCTGGAATATGTCACAATGTACCCTGTGTACTCTAGAATATTACACAATGTACCCTGTGTACTCTGGAATATACCACAATGTACCCTGTGTACTCTAGAATATACCACAATGTACCCTGTGTACTCTAGAATATTACACAATGTACCCTGTGTACTCTAGAATATTACACAATGTACCCTGTGTACTCTAGAATATTACACAATGTACCCTGTGTATTCTGGAATATACCACAATGTACCCTGTGTACTCTAGAATATACCACAATGTACCCTGTGTACTCTGGAATATACCACAATATACCCTGTGTACTGTACTCTGGAATATGCCACAATGTACCCTGTGTACTGTACTATAGAATATTACACAATGTACCCTGTGTACTCTAGAATATTACACAATGTACCCTGTGTACTCTGGAATATACCACAATGTACCCTGTGAACTCTAGAATATTACACAATGTACCCTCTGTACTCTGGAATATACCACAATGTACCCTATTTACTTTGGAATATACCACAATGTACCCTCTGTACTCTAGAATATTACACAATGTACCCTCTGTACTCTGGAATATACCACAATGTACCCTGTTTACTTTGGAATATACCACAATGTACCCTGTGTACTCTGGAATATACCAAAATGTACCCTGTGAACTCTAGAATATTACACAATGTACCCTGTGAACTCTAGAATATTACACAATGTACCCTGTGTACTCTGGAATATACCAAAATGTACCCTGTGTA
>OX401410.1:3745315-4087011 GCA_947846245.1 Cerastoderma edule | reverse complement strand
ATGCCAAACTTGTAGTGACGGTGCCCAACTTGTAGTTAGGGATGCCAAACTTGTAGTGACGGTGCCCAACTTGTAGTTAGGGATACCAAACTTGTAGTGACGGTGCCCAACTTGTAGTTAGGGATGCCGAACTTGTAGTGTGGATATCAGAATTCGTTTTGAAATCACCGCACACGCCCATTTGAATATTATCTTACCTATTAAATATGACATGTATCGAGCTTGTAGTGTGGGAACCCTGAATTTTAGTGACGCCGCCATATATGTAAGGAAACAGACAAACCGGATGAACAACCTTTGATTGCGATAGTAAAATAATAAGCATATTTTATTGAATGATGAATGCCGAAAGTATAGTGTTTGGTACTGTTTTGATGGTGGATATCAAGTGTGTGATGGCGGATGACACATCATACAAATATGATACTCGATTCGTTTCGTGTACATGTGAAGAAACATGGAATTGCGAGCTATTGTAAAATCAAACACACGTACAGGGTATTTAATTTATATAGGCAATACAATTCAATACATGACATAGTTGATAGGTAAGATAATATTCAAATGGACGTGTGGGCGATTTCAAAACAAATTCTGGGTTCTCTTCGCTAATGTATAGATCTGGTTATAGAAACGAAACAACCTCGCATTTGTCGGCTTGAATACTCTTGTGTAGCCGATACACTGTGAATAGCCGACACAATGTGGATAGCCGACACACTGTGGATAGCTGACACACTGTGGCTAGCCGACTACCTGTGGGTAGCCGACACACTCTGTGAATAGCCGACACACTGGTGATAGCCGACACACTGTGGATAGCCTACACACTGTGGATAGCCGACACACTGTGGATAGCCGACACACTGTGGATAGCCGACATACTGTGGATAGCTGACACAATGTGGATAGCTGACACACTGTTGATAGCTGACACACGGTGGATAGCTTACACACTGTAGGGATTATATTGTCATTCATTGTGATCTGATCACGTTTGAAACACGTTATCTCAGACATTGTGCGATATACAGTATGGTTCGTCACAAACAGTAACCTGGTGGCTTCACAGCCGGCGTGTTTGTTTTGTCTTTATTAGTTACCAAAGAAGATAAACTCCGACATAAACTAAACAATTTACCTGTCGATACCACCTCCCAGCCCAGCCTCCCCGTACTACCAAACTGACATTGTTCAGTGACGCAGCCTCGTTTGGAAAGTTCACCGATCATCTTACACGTTCCTTCCTTCGTCTGACAGCCTACAATTTACTATTTTAGTTAGGCTTCTTCATGTATATGCCCCAGGCATGTGCCGAGAGACCCCAATGTGCTCAGGTTTTAACTGTCAACTTTAGCACCCATTTGAATAGAACTACATGCATCGATAACTTAAGGCAGGATTCCTAGCGTTACAAGGTGGTTAATGATATATAAGAGAACGGTAATCTTTGTACGCATCTAAGGGCAGTCTACATCAATCAGCATTATTTGTATCTGAGAATTCTGACAACGGTAATCTCTTCCAGACCAACACACCATTCAAATAAACAGCGGCTGAAGGGACAAACAAAATAGATCTATATTGTATTTAAAGCTATTGCGTTCATTTACACTTAAATTGTGAAAGTTTTAGAATAATTGAAAATCAATTTTAAAGTTACTGTAACACGTTCCATGATGATTTCAAAAGAGTGAATACTATCAGGTTTGTTTGCAATTTGCGATAAAACAAGGTCAGCCGAAAAACGTAGGGAACCAAATTTTATCAATAAAACCCAAAAGAGTCTCCACTTTAAATTTCCATGTTATTAATATTGGATGAAAGACAGTATTTATATGTGTTTCACGTAATTTTATTAAACATGTAATCGTCACTCATAAATCTGAGCGCTCCTTGCTATTTTAGATGTTACTCGAATGTAAACAATAAAGTTAAATTGGTGAGCACCAAATTTGTTGAAATAGCACTTTGAAAATATAGATAATAAACAGTGCATGCGTTAAATTGTCATGATCCTGTGTTTTTTCGCTATGTTTCAACATATTCTATCATAATTAATAACTCATATAACCCAGTTTTGCAGTTTTTCTGAGCGCTAGTATGCTTTTAAACAGGTCGGATTCAGTCCAAATGAATATCTATTTACATTCATTATTGTTGTTGTTTTTTTCTAATTGCCCCGTTGATAATGAATTCCAACAAAAATGCCACTGGTATGATATACTCTGTGGTTACATAAACCGGACATTTCTTACCTGCACTGATAAGCCTATAGGCTGGTCGTGTGTGTCCCTCATCACAGGTATACGATATACAAGCTTCTATCCAGGTTGAGTTAACATCCTTGCAGTTTCCCTTAAAGTTGCACCCTGTTAATTCAGAGGAAATCTACTAAACACAGACACCAGCCAATATAGTAGCTCAAGCAAGCCACTGTAAAGTTATCCATGTGGCCAATAGCGTTTAGTTAGTAGGTTTACGGCGATCAGTATCGCACTGTATCCCGTAGTAACGATGAGAACAAGACGCGCATAAACAGGTTTGGGCCTAGACAGTAGTCGAGGTAATGCCCGCTATTAAAAATCTAGGTCAAATGGATCTTTAGAAGACAAAAATTGTTAAACCCTTTTCTATATAATTAAGGCAATGTAAGCCCCTAGAGCGGGGCCATTTTTGGCCCAGCGGTGATGATTTGAACAAACTTGGTAGAGGACCAGTATATGATGCTACATACTAAATATCAAAGCTCTAAGGCTTGTGGATCAAGAGGAGAAGATATGAAAAAAGATTTTCTCATATAGGCTATACATTACTGATAAGCCAATTTTCAAAGTCCCATAACTCCATAAAGCCCCCACGAAACTTTGCAATCTGTCGTCTTATTATGCCCTATAGCTAGAGGGTCAAGAAAAACATAACCTTCAAAATTCCTCCCGGGGCAAAAGTATGTTTATACCTTAAAATCAAATCTATTGAAATGGAAAAGGCGTAGGCCCATGTACATATTTTGTGAACGATTGCTGTTTATTTCTGGACGTATGTCGGGTTATACATACCTGTGTGAATTGTGCGAATACTGCCCGTATTATGACATTCATACACTATACATTGATCCCGGGGATCCGTCCAGCGTTCACCAGAACTGAAATATCTCCCATTCTCTTCACATGTACATCGTGGGAAACAGGGACCTGTTATAGATACAAAGACTGTTAAATCCACTAAGAGCTTAATATTTTCCTCGAATGTGGGTCGATTCGTGTTTTCAACGTGCTTAAAACGTCGTTGAGTCGTCAACTGGTGTTTCTTCTACACTACTTAAAACACCCTTTCAGCATCGCTGTCGGTTAAGCCACCATTGTGTGACAATAACGTTGGATCAAACAAATCACTATAGATCTCGAAAGGACCCCAATATTCGCTTCTCATAAACTACGACTCACGACTGGAAGGGCCACGCTGTAGGAAAAAACAACTCTTCTAATTTCAAATTTATATTTCACTACATTAAAATTTAAAACTTTATTAGTATAACTCAGCAGAAATAACCGTTATGGAGAGTTAGGGTTGATAAGAAATGGTTTCTTTGCAGTCGATTTGACCACGTTCTGTGAATTCAGAAAGCACTGACTTTGCAAAACATGAAAAGAAGTTACAATGCTTTACGTTTGTCGCGAACGAAAGTTTGAATGTTTATGAAAAGGATATCATGTTGTAGAACCATATCGAAGACAAAGGAAAGCGAAAAGACAGTAATACAATCCATATCAAAATCGGCTTTTGATCCCAGGCACGGTAAAACACACCAATTAAATACTTCAAGATTTTACGTTGTGACAAAATCGGCAACGAGCCTTTTCATGTGCGATCACATAGCCATGCGTTTCTGGGTAAAAGTGTTTCGGTCCTTATCATTGTTGTCATTTCAAGTAATTGACAACTTCATTGCCATATCGTTACAAGTTGAGTATTTTATTCATTATTTCTTTCGGTACATAACTATAAAGTCACTAATAGTGTTGAGAGAAACTGCTTTTCATATGTAAGAAAAGTTATAGTAAAGCTAGTCCGAATGATCCAGACGTAGATATTTCACTCTACGCAGTTACAGCTTGGATCATCCGAGTTATAGTAAAGCGTGATGATTTTCAAACAGAAAACGGATGATAGATTAATGAAAAGTGTACCGTTTGTAGAAAAATGATGATAGTTTTATGAAAAGTGTACCGTTTGTAGAAAAATGATGATAGATTTATGAAATGTGTACCGTTTGTAGAAAAATGATGATAGATTTATGAAATGCGTACCGTTTGTAGAAAATTGATGATGTTTATAATGAAAAGTGTACCGTTTGTAGAAAAGTTATGATGTTTTTTGTGTGAAAAGTGTACCGTTTGTAGAAAACTGATGATGTTTTTTATGAAAAGTATACCGTTTGTAGAAACTGAATGATGTTTTTTATGAAAAGTGTACCGTTTGTAGAAAACTGATGATGTTTTTTATGAAAAGTGTACCGTTTGCAGAAAACTGATGATGTTTTTTTTTGTGTGAAAAGTGTACCGTTTGTAGAAACTGGTGATGTTTTTAAATGAAAAGTGTACTGTTTGTAGAAACTGATGATTTTTTTTATGAAAAGTGTACCGTTTGTAGAAAACTGATGATGGTTTTTTTTTTAAAGTGTACCGTTTGTAGAAAACTGATGATGTTTTTTATGAAAAGTGTACCGTTTGTAGAAAACTTATATATTCGAGAGTCCACGCAACGTTAAAAAGAACATTCTTGCACACAGACATCAAAACTGTTTAACGAATCACACTAACTGATCGGGTGAGATTGTGTTTTATGGTCTGACCATCCTTTATTACAATTAAAACCAAAAATGTTGATTCTGCGATAATTGCATTTGTCACACAGGAACCAATGGCTGATACTTCCGTTATGTAAATAAAAATGCCTATTTTGGGCGTTTTTGCAGTGCCCCAGTCTAAAAACTAAAAAGCTTGTAAATTATAAATGCTCTATGAGTTCTATTCGTTATTTCGGTAGACCGCGATTTCGAGCCGTGTTCATTGTAAATCTGATATGACCATGCATTGAAGCGAGTATATGAATAGCACGTCAAGAGATTATAACTATAACGTTAGAAGGATCGAAAGTAGGCCGTTTAGTTTACTTGTGACTAGAGGACAAACAAGATGTCGATGGTTCCCGATGTTTCGAGAAGTGTGAAGAAGGGAACCACTGCCCTCCCTTACACCGGATCCAGTGTGGCGCCTGTCATACAGGCCGGATCTAACATGAAGGATTGTGACGAGTGTAAACAACAGGAAACCAAGGCTCACGCCACAGGCTTCTGTGTTCATTGTAAACTGTTTCTGTGTGCGCAGTGTAACTTCAATCATCAAACAAATGAATGGACCAAACACCATATCATTTTACATGGAGTTGAAATGCCAAAAGACAGCTGCCAAGAATATGCAGACGATTTTTGTGACCTTCACCCAAATAATTCCAAGGATCTCTACTGTCCTGTTCATACAGAGGCGTTTTGTCGAGAGTGCAGAGAGAGTCGACATGGCCGCTGTAGGAAGGTCACGCCGGTATCAGAAGCAGCTAAACACGCCAATCTAGTCAAGGTTCTGCCCAGGGCTGTACAAAATGTGCGGCGATTGATTGTACAGTTTGAAAAACTTAGATCACAGAAAGCACGACAAATCGATTCCTTAAACGGTGATTTAATGGAATGTTTAAGTTCCGTTGGTAGTTTGAAAATACAAATAAACCGTATTCTAGACAGTTTGGAGGAACGTATTCAGTCGATGGTAACACAACGCATAACAAACGAGATTAAAGAGCGCGTTGGGATACAAGAAAGGTGTAACGAGAAAATCGCAAGGTTAAAGGAAGAAGCCAATAATCTAGACAGGACCAAAAAGGCCGAAGACGACAAATGTTTCATTTCCATACTACGAGCAAATGGTGTTCATTCCGACTGTGACGCAGTCCTAACCGATCTACAGGGAGGGAGGGGAGATATTCGATTCCATTTTGAGCCGAACTACAAACTGATGAATTTTCTGAAGGAACTGGATTCTCTAGGTCAGTTGAAGTCGAGTATAGCACGACCAGCGAGCGGCGCGTTATCCTCGCCGTCGGGAACGCTTGCATCAGCACCCTTCACAGACCTGCCGACAAGCAGAATGTCCGAGTTGACAAGCAGGGTGTCCGAGTTTGTTCTGTGTGGAGAACACAGTATCACATCTACCAACGACGCAAAGAACACCTGCTTTATAAACGGTTCTACTTTCCTGCCTGATGGTCGGCTTCTCTTGTGTGACAACAAAAATCACAGCGTTAAATTGTTGGATCAAAGTTTCAAACTTAGATCAGTTTATAAAACGTCACATCCTCCATTTGATGTTGCATCTATAACAAATCGAGAAGTCGTCGTCACACTTCCAGAAAAGAGGGAGCTTCATTTCCTGATAATGGATCCGGATCTGAGGGCAAAAAGAATAGTTTCCACGGATACTGGTTGCCATGGGATCCGTCTTCATAACGACGGTCTCCTTACAGCTAGTTATAACCAGGGCGTGTTTGGGGTAGTTCGTCTGCTGAACATGAGTGGCGGAATAAAACAAACCTTCGATAGAGATCACGAGGGCAATCCACTTTTTCAGGGTCCGAGTCGTTTGGCGATTAACCAGAAAACTGACCGATTTTACGTGTCGGATAAAAACACGAACACAGTTGTAGGGGTGTCGATGGGCGGCAAAGTCGTCTTCCGGTATGTCGTTACGCATGTGCATTGAAACTAAACACACTTTATAAGGCATTTTACTGTCATACCATAGCCTACTGAACTCATAAAGCTTAGTTCAAATAGTATTTATATAGAAAGTATGTCAGATTCTATTCAAGGCGTGTTGTATAATTTTATACGACTGGAGACTTCATGGCAGGTTATAAACTATAAATTGATGCGTGCTAGGTCTGGTTCCCGCCTTTCTAAAATAGTCCAATACATGTATCTAAATATCGTTCGCATTATGGTGTGTTCATTCAGTATGTAGTGTGTAAGCATTAGGGTCGCCCAATCCCGAAAAAAAAACACAGAAAGCGACCGAAATAGTCTACTGTTATAAGAATTTACATATCCGATGTCTATAATTGCTAATTAATCTCGTTTGTTTGTTCATACAGGTACCGATCGAAGGAGCTTCAGGGTCCCGGAAACATATGTATCGATAAAGAAGGCGCCCTATACGTCTGTGGGTTGGACTCAAACACCATCCATGTAATAAAGCCGGACGGTCGGAAGTTACGACTTATATCACTGGACGAGGATATCCGCGTATCTACCCTGTCATACCGGGTGTCTGACGGCGTGTTTGTTGTGGGTACTGTCAGGTCTGACAAACTACGGACATATAAACTCCTGTAAATAACACTACTGGCAGGTCTGACAAATACGGACATATAAACTCGTGTAAATAACACTACTGCCAGGTCTGACAAATACGGACATATAAACTCGTGTAAATAACACTACTGCCAGGTCTGACAAACTACGGACATATAAACTCCTGTAAATAACACTTCTGCCAGGTCTGACAAACTACGGACATATAAACTCGTGTAAATAACACTACTGCCAGGTCTGACAAACTACGGACATATAAACTCGTGTAAATAACACTACTGCCAGGTCTGATAAACTACGGATATATAAACTCGTGTAAATAACACAACTGCCAGGTCTGACAAACTACGGACATATAAACTCGTGTAAATAACACTACTGCCAGGTCTGACAAACTACGGATATATAAACTCGTGTAAATAACACTACTGCCAGGTCTGACAAACTACGGACATATAAACTCGTGTAAATAACACTACTGCCAGGTCTGACAAACTACGGATATATAAACTCGTGTAAATAACACTACTGCCAGGTCTGACAAACTACGGACATATAAACTCGTGTAAATAACACTACTGCCAGGTCTGATAAACTACGGATATATAAACTCGTGTAAATAACACTACTGCCAGGTCTGACAAACTACGGACATATAAACTCCTGTAAATAACGACGCGTTAAGGAACCACGGGCAAGCTTCTGTTGGACAAATGCGTGATGTATAGAGTTTTAAGCTGTAGTATTTTATTGTGTCAGCAAATGTTGCGTAATGGTGCGTACATCCCGTTAGACAATGTGATTACAAACTGTAGAAAACCACTGATTATGTAGTATTTATATCGAAATTGTAGGAACTTATCAATCGGTATTGTGATATTGATATGCCAAATGAAGTAACATATACGCATGAACTTGTTAATGATGTAATGATACTAAAATGATATGAAACTTGATCAACAGCGATCTTTCTTAAAAAGATTCTGCAAAAGAGACTATTTACTCAGCTGTTTTTCAATTCACGCAGACCAACTTTTCTTTTTATTAAATTCAGAAGTTGTAAATTCAACACAAAGCGTTCACTGATGTAAATACTGCGTACTGTATTGTCAAATATAACAGAACAACGTATTAACGTAGAAGTAGAATTACTTTGAGTATGGATAGTACGTTCCAATAGTTTTCCTCGTAAATGTAAAGATTTACCTTAGAAAATCATGAATAGATTATTTGTCCAAACCGATATTCTTTATCGTGATTTTAAAATCATGTCAATTTATCTGAAGCTGTTATGCATGATAAAACGAATTTAGTTTGATATTCTAGGGTTACGAGAATCTGGTAAACTTAGAAGTAAAGATATAAATATTTGTGGAACGGGGCCCTGCAGATTGTATTAGCATGTTATATATATTCACAATCTGCAGTGTCCCGTTCCACAAAGATTCATACATACGGACAATCTGAACACATCGGGTTTATCCAATGAAAACACCTCTGAAATAATAGGGATGACGCCATATTGGTTCCCGCGGAAATGACGTCACTTCACTTTCGCTGTTAAAAATAGATCTTAAATGTGAAATCGTAAAAGTCGTTTAATTTGATTAATGAAACAACTATATATGTCACAACGTATAATTTCGCTATTTCGTATGAGTTACCGATAAGAAATGATTAAAAAGGATACCCAATACTTCCATATACATTGAACTACTTAACGTGCACGCTTAGAAAAGGTGTTAATTGGCGGATGCCGATTTACCCGAAAAATTGTAACCCTACACTTATATCCGAGGTGTATTTCACAGCTCACGGAAATACCTGAGTAGTTCCGATTGACATACGGATTGAATATAATGAACATGCGAACACGGGCCGCCGAGAAGTGTACATCGATGGAGAAAACTGACATCTCATTAAAAAAAAAGGATCCATATCTTTGCAGAAAAAAGGATATAAGAAATAGACGAATCTGGGAAAGCAGCTGTGTTGTAGTATTGTATGCATTGTTGCTATTGCTTTCGTGTACATTTAGATGTACTAGCATTTATTTTATACAGATATGCCTAGGGAGCAAATGATGAATTGAACTTGGATAGTAAACCAAGTAACCCTACAATAGAAGGTAATTAGCTGACCTTATATAACGCGCTATATATGACGTTTATACGACAAACACGATTTTCACACAGCGATGTACAGGTTAATTAATATGTCACACCGTATAAGGTCAACGAAAACCTTTTTAAGTGCCATACATAATATATGATCCGTTTGGGCTTCCTTTTGAGTTAATTATTAATGACTATTGTCCCTTATTTACTTTTCATGGTTATAGCTAAGTGTAAGTTAATGATATTGAAGTTAGGAAAAAAGGAGTCTCCACAAGCTTGTTAAGACCAACGTTGTCTGGTATTTGTTGTTTTGAGTCAATCTCCGAGTTAGTTGGTGCTTCCGCACGATGATCCACTGTTAACCTACTTCACCAATCTAGTACCGACAAATGCGGATACACGCTTCAGTATCTATAAACATCACAGACTAAGAACATGGTGTCGCTGTACAGGACATCTAGGCTTCCAGTCTGAGTAAAGTCGATATCAGTACGTATGATTGTTGGTATTTTAGTGGCATCAAAAGGTAACAACCTGTACAAGGGAGGCGACATTTTCTTACAGACAGCGATTCAAGAAGTTAGATGAATGAGCCACGATGATCGAGTTCCTCAACGTCACCAACTCAGTGATGGTCAAGCCAGTTGATCGGTATGTTGTAGGTCCGGTACGTTATGAACGGTCCGTCGGAACCGCTCGTCGGCGCGGGGGGCGACAGGGATGTCCACTAATTACAGAATATTTACTCGGATAATCAATGCAAGCTGTTTGTTAACATCGTAGAATGGAACATAAGGATACATCTGTCTGGATTATCTGGATGACCGAAAGTTGTCTACGTCCACTTTAAGATAAGCCTGGGAGGGTTTAAGCCATTACGCAACAAGAAAAAAAAGCAATGGATCATACAAATAACTTAAGATTCATTTAGGCATATTTTATGGCCAAACTACGTACAGTGAATTACAAATACAAAATATACAAGATTCAAACAAAATTCAGTGCAATTCATTCTTTCACCGTTATGCAAGCTGTTCTCTTCTTCCTTTATATGTTGTTTCTCGAGTTTACCCAACAGTAGTATAAATAATAATTGAGCATCCTATTGCGTTTCAACTTACCCGTCGGATATCCTGTAAATGTTCTATTGATGGATGGGAGATGGAGGGCGAATGTCCCCGTCAACACACAAACAAGTGACACAATAGTCCACAAATACATCCTCCTTCAACAGCTGTAGGTGGTGTTCACGAAGGACCGACTCCCGAACTGATGTAATCCCCGCGCCCTGTGTAATTATGGTGATGAGTAAACAATACATCACGGGCTCTCGTGTTTACCGCCTCATTAATGTCTCATTCAATGTATTAACTGTTTCCACGACATTGACGGCTTACACCAAAACAAACCATATAAGCCACTTCATAGATTCAACCATACAACATAAGGGGAACATACAATGGGAGAAACCCCACTTTGATTGCTTTTCAATCTGGCAGGGATGAGGTTTTTTCATTTGACGTAGATCCAATTTAATAATAGTACAATAATAGTACAAAGCATCGCCTAGGCGGAGTAGAGGTTCAACAGTCAACATGTCTACTTTGTGGTCAAAGTCAGATAAAAACAGCGTCTTTCATGGAGATATATCAACCTGGAGAATGCAAATTAGAAAATAATCCTGAAGAACCCTTTCGTTTTGATCACGTTAGTTGTAAGATGTATGAAAAGTGTTCTATATGAAACCTTTTTATCAAATGACATGTGTATGGTCCGGACAAGGGAAGCATAGTTACTCAGTTATACGGACACGCATAGTCTCCCGAGGACATTAGTTTTTTTAGTTTAACTGAACAAGGCTAATGGTAGAGAATAAGCAGCTGGTTTAAAAGCGAATTGACTTCAACTGCTCTGCAAATCTAGTGTCTATACAAGACAAGCATACACCCCTCGATAAAATGAAACTAAAGCGGGAAAAGGTAATTTGCTTTTGATCTATTTTACGTGACATGATAACACAATTTGATGTTCAGGACGCAAAGAAAACACACACAAAACATAGTTTTATTATCACTTTACTGTGTCTCTATAACCACTTCATTTAATGGCACTAATTTTCGTCGAAAATAACCAGTACAACTAGGCTGTAGGTAGAGTTGTATGACACCATAGATCGAACTTAAGCGACAACTTACCAATGCCGTCACATGCTTAATCACCGTGTGTGAAGCTTGGTGAGAGTGTGCGATTCTAATCCGCGACATATACAAGCAATTATTCAGATTACTGTGTATCTTTCTAACCAACTAAAAACTTTACGATATTCCTTAAAAGTTGCTCAATGAAAATAGGCTACTAATTAGCATACCGCACCCCCTCTTCGTTAAAGTGATTTCAAAGCTAACAAATGATGATAGAGCTGGTACATTGATAATGTTATTTCAATGTCGTATGTGCTGTTAATATCAATTGAATATGAAATTAAGAATAGAATTGTTTACTTATTAACTATTTTTCAATTTTTCTATTGAGTTCATGATCAAAGTGTTTTTATCAATATTCCTAGGAATTGGATCTCTTTAGTCCCTGATCATTGTCCGTATATTCTGAACAGAGAATAAACCATCTGATGGTTTTCCGTTCTAATGGCATCAGTTTACAGTACACTATGAACTTAGAAAATTACATCCTGGATCTGTCCTCAATTATATAGCTCATTCTCCGAACATGTTTTCAGAATCAAAGGGATATGCAATTCAAGAAAGCAATTCAAGAAAACAAGTAAACTAAAATCCATATAAGTGATATTTTGACCTACAAATTACGGCTTAGTAAAATGATTTGATACTAAGAATGTAAAGCACCCGTTTTCTATATTCTAGAATATTTGGGGGTTTTTAAGTACGATTCCTATATGCATCTATTTGTAACAAATAAACATGTTGAACACTTCCAAACCATCCTTAAGATGGAGTTTAAACTGTGGTTAAGAAAGCATCACACACTTTACATCACACTAACTAAACAAGAGGGCCAAAATGGCCCGAGACCCGCTCACCTGAGATTACCACCTATTTGAAGAATAGTAAGAAACATTGCTTTTAACTTTTACACAGAGTTTCTTGTGCTTCTACGCATTGACCTTTTTTTTTATTTCCATTTTACAAGTTGAACACTGTATGCTTGCCCAGAGGTTTGGAAAAAAAAGATGTTTGTAAAGTTATAAATTTTAACACTCATGTATATAGTGAAAACAAAAAACATTCAAAGTTCAACGAAGCCTCGTGGCCATGTTTTTCAAGATATCAATTTTTTTTTAAGAACCTCTTTTAAAAAGAGGCCCCCAAAGAACATTCCTGTGAAATTATTTTAAATTCTGACCAGTGGTTTGTGACAAGAAGATTTTTTTAAGGTTTTTACCAAATATGTGCATGGCAGCCATTTTGGTCACATAACTAATTTTTTTTTTTGACAAATCTTTCTCCCCTCCAACTAGGGATGCTTCACATGATATCTCATTGAAATTGGCCACGAAGTTTGGAACAAAAAAATGTTTGTAAAGTTATAAATTTTAGCACTCATGTATATAGTGAAACCAAAAACGCGTTCAAAGTTCGACGAAGCCTGGTGGCCATGTTTTTCAAGATATCAAAATTCTTTGAACAACTCTTAAAAAGAGGCCCCCTAAGAACATTCCTGTGAAATTATTTTTAATTCTGACCAATGGTTTCAGACAAGAAGATTTTTTTTTAAATTGCAGAAATTCCCCCTTTTTCATGCGACGACAACCAAAGTTATGCATGGAATCAATTTCTTTGAACAACTTTTGAAGAGCATCACCCAACGGACATTCCTGTGAAGTTTGTTTAAGATTGGCTCAATGGTTTAGGAGGAGAACATGTTTAAAGAAATTGTTGACGGCGCACGACGCACATTGGGCAATCACAAAAGCTCACCTTGAGCACTTTGTGCTCAGGTGAGCTAAAAACTTATCGCTAATACAAATATCATGATTTTGGTGATGTAAGAACCAAATCCAAAAGAGTACTGAATGTTTTACGAAAGGCAAAAGAAAGTTGTGAATAACAGTCTGGTGTTAAACATTGAATACCTAAACTCCCTATAAAAACGCTACTATGGTATGGTCAAAAAGGAAAGAACAAAAGAAACCCAAGAGGAAAATGTCAATCAAATGCAGAATGTTTTTTGAAAAAGTATTTGTTGGAGACTAGATATCCCAAATTGAATACATTATTCAAAAAAGATTTATGGTTCTTAGACACTTTATTCCTCCTTAGATATCTCTATCTTCCTATTAGGTGATATGTTGATACCTCTTAGCCTTCTCACATTATACTTTGGACAAAATTTAAATCTAAAACATAACAACTCCTTCATTATGCTTATTAGAGTTATTTTCTCATGCACTACACTGCTCCACACTGAGCTTTATCTTCCTATGAAGTAACAACCTGATACCCATCATTTAACTTTTGTTGTTATGCTCCAGACAAATTTTCCAACATACAGAGAGATAGGCTGAGATTAACTTATTCCATTTGCCTTCAGCAGGGAATGATAACGAAAATGACAGAATTATTGTTCCCTCAAAGTTTTTGTCTAAACAAAATTATAAAATGAAAGAGGGTCAATCATGAAAATTACTTCTTTAGCCATAAAAACAAAGAATATGTTTAAAAAGACTGAATATTTCAAACATCCGCACAATTGTAAAGGTCAATTAAAAATTCAATCAATCTTGACAATCTATAGCATTTCTTTATGAAAAATAAACAGTTTTAATGAGGAGTTTCTAGCAGTGTGTCAGATTTGGTAGTGTGACACCCAATCAACTGCTCTAAAACATTCCTGAACACAATGAATTAGTAATACAAGAAATAATAGTGGCAAAAAAAATTGTTGCAGTAGCATATTTGTGTGTGTAATTTCTATTAAATTCTAATGAAATATTCTTTTTGCAATTCTTCCACTTGTCACAAGTTTTCTTAAACCAAGGGAATTAGGTCATTTCAACAAATCACATGTTAATCAATACTTAAAATGTAAACCACTAACATATATCCTAGATATTAAATTTTTCAAAAACAATTTATCATACATGTATATTATCCTGACAATATTGGTCAGTGAAACAATGAAATTATTTAGCAATAATACTTGCACATTCTTATAAGAACATGAAGACATAGTTGCACTGTAGAAATGTAAGTTTACAACTTTAAATAAGCATCTAAGTAAAATAGAGTTCCAAACATATCCCTAAAGTCTGTACATAATGCGCTCCATCCTTATGAACATTTTTCGATGTGTCATTTCTTTTCAGGCAATTATTTCAGACAGTGTTCAAACCATCCTTAGATTATTAAAGGTCCATTAGAAGATTCTAATCATATTCCAAAAATCAGAAGAATAGACTTAGTTCTTACAGATAAACTTGCAACACCATTTCTACTCCAGGTGACTTCTATATACTTCCAGAAAGAATAATAAAAAAGTTTAGTATGTATAAATTCAGTACAGTGTATTCTTAAATCCAATTATACTTATTGATCCCATTGGCATGATTATCTAGAATGTGCTTGATATCTTGCTTTGTGAATGTAAGGAGTTTAGTAAAATGGTAGGATTATTTGATAAGGGATTCAGAGGCCATAAGTAGCATTTTGAGATGTCGTGCCATTTTGTCTGTTAAGTGATTACTGATGTACAAACGTAACTTTTGGTTGAGTGTATAAAGCACTCCTTTTAAATGTTCTTGAGCTATTGAGTCACTGGGATCTAGGTTCATCATGGCTTCTTCCAAATATCTGAAATAGCAAAATTGGAAATTGGTTAAGGGGACATCAAACAACTCATGCCTACACTATTATCAAATTGCAAAAAACTTCCTTTGCAAACTTAAATCCAGACAGTAACTTTGCCAGGGATGAGTTGTATTCTAATTCTGAAACATTCATCAGTTTATGTCGAATTAAATTGACAGATGGACAAAATCTAGTATAGGTCAATAAATCCTTAATGGCAGCTTATAAGTCAATCAAACAAAACTCTTGGAGACTTTACATTTTCCATTGATTCAATAAAGAGGACCCTGCATCAATAAAGCTTAAATTGCTGCTATAAAGATATCAAAAGAGAGTCAAAATGAGTATGAATGAACATTTTTGATCCCCAGTATTCCTATCTATAGTAACCAAGACAAGAGGCAGATACCCAATCAAGTCCGTCCCCTTAGAGTATACTAACCTGTGTTTAAGCTCTGTGTGATTCTCAAGGTCTGCAGAGAGTTGTTGTATCAGTGACAATAGGACGGGCTGTTCTAACGGACAAGGTGTCTGGTTAAATACCTGCGAGGGGTTGACTGCCTCACACAGCATCATCACAAGCTCCAGGTTAGCTGCCGACAGCGCCTTTAAACATATCAACAAGAATTAACTAAAGTTACTACTACAGTATACTTCTAGTAACACACCTAGAGCACGGGTTAGGAAATCTCCCAATCCAAATTGGTCCGAGAATCGACCAAAAATCCCTCATACGTCTTCATTCCCCCCCTCCCAAGAAAAAATATTAATTATTAATATATTTTATGCATCTAAGCATAGTTAATGCTTAATGTGAAAGATTTAAACAAATATTTGGGTCGGTTAACATTAAGTATAAACTTAATATTTGTGTATCCTTAGTTCCAATAATCATATCAAAATAGTCCATTCGAAATGGAAGATAAACATGATCTGAGGTCCATTTACTTTAAACTCTTCAAGAGTCCCTTTGGTGATTCCCCTGATGTTCCATAAAGTTATTTAATGTTTAAAAATTACGTTGTGTCGGCGTGGGAAGAAAGTTTTCAATATCATCACACTTTACACATTAAAACTCTTTGATGTCTAGCAATCTAACAGGTAACTTTACACTTGGGACCGAATGCGCATAAATTGATCGGTTTTCGAAGAATAAGGATGTCGCATGTACTTCTCAATCAAGCGTGCCTGTCTGTTTACAATTAAACCCCCACTAATACGCGCCTCGGGTATTGTTTGACACGAGGATAACAATTAAAGGATTAATTATGTGATTCTGGAGGTATTGTTAGGTGTGTAGAGTGCCATATCCGTCTATAATCCGGACCAATTTTTTCATCAAATCTCAACTTGTAACCGGTCGAGTACAACCGAAATCGGCCCAAAACTGACAAAACCGGCATTTTCCTGATCCCTGACCTAGAGTTATAAACCAGTGTGTTAAGGGACACAATCTAAATCAATGAAAACACTTGCTCACAACACATGAAACCTTTATCATGGTTTTGAATACTAAGCCTAAAATCAAACTTTTATATTGATGATATAATTATCTTAAATCATAAATTCATTCTTACAAGTTGATCTGAACAATTAACTATAAATAATCATCCAATGCTAAAATGAATCACCCATCATATAAAAACAAAATTTGTACAATTATACTTTTTATTGTACAATTATACTGTTGTGGTATCCATTGAAGGCGATAAATAACTAAGATTTCACTTCTCCATAGAAACAATGAATAAGATGATAATGGATACATAAACAAATTATACCTATAGCAAGAAAACATGAACTTCAAGTTTTGTTTAGATGGGCTTTACTGACATGCCAACAATTTTTAAGATATGTTACGTTCTTCCCCCGTGAGTTTCATATGATCGGCCCATGAGTATTTTATTCTTTCGTTCCAGTTAACACTTGTTTTACATGGATAAACTTAGTCCTGCTGGATAGTTTTACCTGTTGGAATGCTGCATTGATTTGGCCTTGTCTGAGCAGGTTCATGATGTGTGTTTTCTCCACCTGTGGGTCTGGGGTTCGAGCACCAGGTATCGGTGTTGCAGCGCTGGATCTCATTACACTCATTACATTCTCGCTGATTGTTTGACCATGCTCCCTCATTGCTGAAGAAACCTCCTCTTTAACTGCATCACGCACTGAATGCACCAAAACTTCCTGCATTCTACAAAGATTAAATCAGTCTGTAAACATCATATACTTAGCAAAAAAAGAAACTTTACATACTTTATGACCTATTTTAGTGTAATAACGATGACTTTATGTGAACGTAAGCGATATGTACTTATTGGTCTTAGTATAGAGAGTACACCGGCACTAAGTGTAGTGCAATTGTACCATGCACGGGCTAGCACGCTTTCCACTTCCGGTTTAGACCACTTACCCCGTGTTGACCTATCCCGGGTTCATTTATGATGTTTTTTTCTACACAGTCACATAAACTCTTAATCACTGACACGAAAATACAAAATTGTTTACAATTTTGTCTGAAAATGGCAATGCCACGGCTAGCAGAAAATCAGCGAAATCAGGCTGTCGGTATGCTTAGAGCAGGCACCTCTGTAAATGACGTCGCTCTTCATTTTGGGTGCTCTAGGCAAACCATTCACAACCTGACAACTCGGTATGCAACTACTGGGTCAGTTACTGATAGGCCCAGATCAGGTAGACCCCGAGCGACGTCATGTAGAGACGACCACGTTATTACGTTAACGCATTTACGTAATCGCTTTACCCCAGCAACGGTAACTTCACGGCGGTTCCGGGTCACAGCTCAGACAATACGTAATCGTCTTGGACAAGATAGAGTACCAATTCGTGCGCGTCGACCTTATACAGGCCAGATTCTAACTGCGCGTCACAGAGCCGCCCGGTTAGCTTGGGCTCGTTCGTCATCACAGGCACTGGACCCGAGCCCAATGGCGAAACGTGATTTTTACCGACGAGTCACGCTTCGTCGTCAGCTTTGCTGACGCTAGGGTCAGGGTTTACAGGCGACGGAACGAGAGATTCGCGCAATGTTGCGTTCAGGAACGTGACAGGTTTGGCGGTGGCAGCGTCATGGTTTGGGCGGGCATAATTGACAACCAGAAAACAGATCTGGTCATTGTTCCAGGCAACCTTAATGCAGTAGGGTATGTGAACATCCTGAGGAACAATCTCCTACCATTTTTGCAAAATCGGGGTCCTGGAGTGATTCTTCAGCAGGACAATGCGAGGCCCCACACAGCTCGTCTGACGACACAGTTTTTGGCTCAGAGCGGCGTCAACCTCTTGCCGTGGCCGGCGGTTTCGCCCGACCAAAACCCCATAGAACACATGTGGGATGAGCTTGGGCGTCGGGTACGCAATAACCATCAAATAAATATTGTAAATGACCTGAGAAATGCCCTCTTTATTGAATGGCAGAACATACCCAATGACGTCATTCGCCTTCTCACAAATTCCGTGAGGAGAAGAATAGCAACCTGCATTAAAGCCAACGGCGGTCACACACGTTACTGACAAACCTTAATGCACATTGGCAATCAGACTGATACCTCAAAAGTCACTAAAACATGTATTCACATTTTTGTGATTTTTGAAATCGACCCCTATGTCTTTTAACCTCATATTTGACATTCATTTTGAAGAAATCCGTTACCGACGCTGTTACAAACTCACAGATATTGCTTCCAAGTTTCATATAACATTTACATATGTACATTATATTGTTCCAGAGTGACATTATAACCATTTGTACCCAATGTAAAGTTTCTTTTTTTGCATAGTATAGGAAGAAACAAAAGAAGAGAGAGCAAAACAAAGCGAGCTTAAAATAAAATTTCATAGAAAGTGCTTTATCTTAATTAAACTGTACAATGTATAAGGGCATACCTATTTAAGGACTTTTGCACTTCTGTATTAAGTTGAGACTGAATAGTTGCTAAAACATGAGATTTCATTTGTTCTGCAGATTGGTTAAACGAATCTGTCAACTTCCGCAACTCATTGACAATAGGATCTCTAGCCTCCAAGTTTCTCTGCCGTATTGACTCTAAATGGGACTCAAGTTGCCGTGTATCTGCAATATTGAAAATAAATTATTAATGACATACATAAGTTCAAACATGACATCACAACCTCAGTGACTTCTCTACACAGTAAGTCGTTCACAAACCCATCTATATTTGCAGTTTGCCTTTGCGTAGGGAAGAGAACAATAAAAAGATGATGTTATAAAAGAAAAAAGCTTACAAAAATGAATTTTCGGCACCAAACAAAACAACACCAAAAATGATGGGAATTAATTTTCTATGCCACTTGATCTTTCATATGGAATTAAAATGCTTAAAAAATACATAAACATGCTTATCAAAACTTAATTTACATTGTTTATACAGAGGGTTATTAGATCTATAGGTTTATCATCAATCTTAAAGTAATGGAAAACGGATTCCTGAATACACAGTCCGATAAAATTTGAATAAAGAAATCTATACATAGACATTGAACAAAAAGAAGTAGACGTATATAGAAGAATAGAAGTACATGTATATGTTGTTTAATGTTTTATCATCAAAGACTCTGTTATGAAAGAATGCATGGTTTGAGAGTCAAAATCCCATAATTGCTTCCAACCTCAGACAGCTTCCCGTCATGTACATCTACCAGTATGTTATGTGGAAAGAGAGTAATAGTCAGAATGAGTTATATTAGCCGTGTAACACAGTGAGTAATTACAATTCAAACCACAGGTACCATTTAATCATTACTTACAATCTTTGGTTCCTCTATTAAAACTGTCAGACACTTGCTGGTACATATTCTGTGTTGTACGTTCAAAGGATGGGATAACAACATTTTGAAAAGCTTCTCTATAAGCTGCCTGTATTGGTTGTTGAATAGCATTCCCTGCAGCCATGCCTAGTGTCTCAACAGTTTGCTGAAACAAAAAAATAAACAATAACTATATATATTCACTACAGATAAAAGAACAAATTTGATACTGGTCAAAACTAAAACATTACTTGATTGATGTATTTTACAGGATTAGGTTGGCCCCACGTAAAGATACTTTACTACATAAACATTAGTTGATTGATTGTAGTTTTACAGAATAAGGCTTTTCCTATGTAGATATCTTACAACATAGACATTAGTTGATTTATTGTGGTTTTACAGAATAAGGCTTTTCCTATGTAGATATCTTACTACATAAGACATTAGTTGATTTATTGTGGTTTTACAGAATAAGGCTTTTCCTATGTAGATATCTTACAACATAGACATTAGTTGATTTATTGTGGTTTTACAGAATAAGGCTTTTCCTATGTAGATATCTTACAACATAGACATTAGTTGATTTATTGTGGTTTTACAGAATAAGGCTTTTCCTATGTAGATATCTTACAACATAGACATTAGTTGATTTATTGTGGTTTTACAGAATAAGGCTTTTCCTATGTAGATATCTTACTACATAAACATTAGTTGATTTATTGTGGTTTTACAGAATAAGGCTTTTCCTATGTAGATATCTTACAACATAGACATTAGTTGATTTATTGTGGTTTTACAACAGAAGAATGTCCAAACATAAACATAACATACTACATTATAGCTAATTAATTGATTGTTAGTGATGAAAAAAATACGGAAAAAATATCTTTTGACAAGAAGGGTAATTGCTAGCTTCTAACAATACAACAAATAAATATTTTACAAACTGTCAATTAACAATTCTAGCTACATGTGCTTCTATTAAACTTCGAAATCAGACCAATGTACTTCATTAAGTAAACAATTGAAGCTGATTTCAGTGTAATCTGCCATGTCTATAAGCTTACCCTTGATCTGACCATTTTCCCAATGTTATCCTTTAACAAGGAGTCTGTGGCTGTGAGTTTTTGTGCTATCTCTTGGTGCATTTGTTCCTTTACTGGCTCCAAAACCTTGACTAAACCTACAAATGGAAAATCAAACAATTGTAAAACTAATACCATTCAAATTGTCTGATGTTGAAATGCTTTGAAAGGTATGTGCAAAATTTATAAAAGATGATCCAACTTAATGTATCATGACTGGCATCCCTTTACTTCTATAACAGAACAGAACAGAACAACTTTTTAATCTCTGAGGTACACTATGTACAGCATAAGGTATAAAAGCAATTCAAATAAAGGGCCAAAGTAATATGGTAGGAGAAAAAAATATAGATATGCCTTTGAATTCTAAGATACTTAGGTATTAAAAAATGAAAAAGTAATTGGGAAAAACCTTAACTGCAATGAAAGATAGATTCATATATCTACTTATAACAAACAGGCACTTGCATAACACTTTGTATGGCAATCATGTCCTGTAGAATAATTGTTGAACTACAGAATAAGCTAGGACCAACAGACGGTGTATTAGGTATAATAAACAGAAAAGATAAACTAAGATTTTTGTCAGAATTTGATAATTACCCCCAAAAGCAGCTTGAAACATAAGATATCTTGCATTTTTCTTATTAATAATCTTATTGCTAGTTTTACATCAAAATTAAAGATGAGTATGTTTAGATACGATTACATGTGTAAACTGCACTTTATCAAGTGATCAAACAATTACCTCAGCATTCAGTTCAACATCTTTTAGTATGAGGATTTTGGACAATGTGTTTTTACCAGGTATTTAACATGTTTCCTTGACAAACTTAAAGAAACTCATAAATCACAGCTGTTTTAAGAAGCTTTCATATCAAAAAACTTTGGTACAACTATTTTTATTGTAATGCCTGCAACTCCTCCTATAAAATCTGTTACACGAAGTGTCAAATACAAAGTGTCATATATCGGTAACAATATAGAAATATTAATTAAGTTTAATGTTATCCCTGAAATTCCTTAACATTTACACAAAAAAACCTTTGTTTTCATTTGTTCCCATCTAATAAGGGAGGATATACAATTATTGATCCTTGCATGTTTCATATCTCAAAAACTTGTTTATGGACATAAATTACAGACAGTGAGAACATTATGTTTCATGTGTTCTGGTGTTTATATCAGTAATTAAAGTGACCGACCATATGTAATCATAGAATCAGGATGACAGCCCTGATGTATAGTTATCCCACTAAGTTCTACTTGTTAAGAATATCCTGTTAAATCCCTAATGGACATAAAGTTGTAAATGATAGAGTGTGTGTGTGTGAAGACTTACTTGGTACAACATTGTGTTTAATGAGCTTGTCGAGGTTATGAGTAACAAGCTGTGTCAAGTTTTGACTGACTGTGTTGTATAATCTATCCTGTTTCTGCTGCTCCCGCGATTCCGATTGCCTTGTCAGGTCTTGATGTCTTTGATGTACCCAAGGTTAAAGATAATTATAAGTGATCAAGATCATGTTTGGAAGTAGATAGCAACTAACTTTGCTAAAAGATAGCTGAATTTCAAATCCAGTGGAAACATCTACACATGCCCTCTGAATAACCCAAATATAACCAGCAAAAGAGATCCATTTCATTCACAGAAACATTGAAGTTAACTGTTTCACCTTGTCAGAATCCAAAATCATGGAAAAAGCTTTAGTTTAAGGCCCATCAACATGAAAATCTCTAGAGTCAAATTGACAACGGAATTGTGTCAATTAGAACCACACATCAACAAAACAATTTTATCAGCTCATGCCATCTCATATAACTATTTCCTTTCTTTCCTTTTTTAAATAAGGTATAGCTATTTTACCAGAGAGCACATCAAATCATATCCAAGAACACAAGTCCAAAGACTACTTGCTCAACTTGCTTAATGAAAACCAATCAGAAGCTACACAATGACTCTCTAATGCTCACACTGGTCATGTGACAAAACGCTAAATGGCTGAAGAGTTCTGTATAAAGGATATTCTCTCTTTGTGCATGCTGTGCAAACAGTCGTTCCACCCTGGATGTAACAATATTTTCCAGCTTTCCCAGATGCTCCTCTATACTAGGCTGTGAATCCTGGGACACATTACGTAACTGCTCTTGCTCCAAATGTCTGCGCTGAAGCTGAAACAAGGAAACACATTGATCACAAGACAACATATCTTATAAACACTTATATATTTTTTTCAAATTTGCTAGAACAAGGTAATGTTTATGATAGATAAACAGACAAATAAGTGTTGATTGATAACTGAATATTGTTTTATGGCCCATTCATAGTTATGGTCATTTAGTGTGCATACAAGTGAATACATTACAAAGTAATACAGAAATCAAAATAAAACATAAAAGAGAAAGTCTTCACAAAAGTTGCAAATGATCAGAAAAAATGATTCAGTATTACACTTAACAATATGATAATAATAATGGCTAAAACAGTATATAAATCACCAATAATAAAATACATCAACTAAATTGGTTGAGAGTCCTCCAAATTGAGCAAGATATATTCAATTGTAAATGACTATTGCCATGCATGTAGTTTAGGTCCATTTGTAGGGTGAAAATAAGTATTGCCATGTGTTTGGTAATTTTCTGTGACATCAGTTTTTTAATATTACATATGTATATATATGGGTTCTACATGGCATCAGCATGATTATGCAATTCCTGACTCATAAAGATGGAGGAATACTCCAAACCTAACTGCCAATAAGAGCTGGTCAAGCCAAGCAGAAGAATGGCTGTGATTTCAGTAAAGTTGATAGAACTATCATACCTCCATATAACTTTCCTGCTGATCCGCAATTTCTCTGTGTAACTGATCTAGCTGTTGTTGTTGTAACTCCATAGCTCTAGCCACACTACTCATACTCTCATGTAACTGAAAAATAAGGAGACCACATATGATTCTATGTTATGGGCTATCAGAGTTTGACTTAGATGACTGACTTTGAACATCCGCTAACAGTCAAGGACATAAAGTATGTGTTTTTCATGGGAATTTCATTTTATATGGGTTTTTAGATCATGTCAACCTTATTTCAGTTATGTTGTGATGCCCAACTCTCGATTGACTGAGGAAAACACCATTATTCAACTGCCCATAAAGGCTGGTCAAGTCGGGTAGAACCATCAACACCCTGTAAGTCAGTCGGGAGACTGTCTTTCATGAAAATCAAAATGCTGCCACTGGGATTTGAACCCACATGAGGAGGGGCCATGTGATTTCAAGTTCTGTATGTGGACATTGAGCATTGCAGTGGAAGTGTATATCAGACTGTATTGACACTTGATAATTAATATAGACCTAAATCGTCATATTAAATACAAGTTTAAAAAGAGCAATAATGCTAGCTTACTGCTTACCTTACACAGACCATTTATGAAGTTTAAAAGCAATTGATTCATTCTTTAAGTTGAACAATATACCTAACTTAATCTTTATATTTAATACAATTCTAAAGTTAAATAGGGGCTATAGCTAAGTGCAAACTACATGATCCCATTACTACACAACTTATGTATAAAATTTGAAAGCAATAGTTTAGACACTTGAGAAGATATAGCAAATCATAAACAAGAGGGCCATAATGGCCCTAGATCCGCTAACCTGAGATTACCACCTATTTGAAGAATAGTTAGAAACATTGCTTTTAACTTTTACACAGATTTTCTTGTGCCTCTATGCATTGACCTATGTTTCATTCCAATTTTACAAGTTTGACACTGTATGCTTGATGTGGGACATTAAAATGGTACATAAAGCTTACAATGCAGAAACTTAATATTTTACTTTTACAGATTGTGTATGTACAAAGATCAGCCCATACTTTTGTCCAGTATGATCTATTGTTGCCATTTTGTGGTTATCATTTTGGCATATTTGGACATCCAAATTGATATTGATGTATTTTGTTAAAAATTCTACAATACAAGTATATAGTGGAAATGCAAACAGGTTCAAATTTCAACGAACCCTGGTGGCCACTTTTTTTCCGAGATATAAAATTCATGTTTTTATAAGAAATGTTTATTAAGTTATAAATCTTACTAAAATGTATATAGTGAAAACAAAAACACATTCAAAGTTCAACGCACCCTGGCGGCCATGTTTTTCGAGGTTTCTAATTTGTTTAACAATCTTTACAGAAGGGCCCCTTAAGAACATTCCTGTGAAATTATTTTGAAATCTGACCAGTGGTTTTTGACAAGAAAACTTTTTCATGGTTTTCACCAAATATGGGCATGGCAACCATTCTGGTCACATGACTGTTTTTCTTTTTGATAAATCTTTATTCCCTCTAACTAGGGATGCTTCATATGATTTCTCATTGAAATTGGCCCAGAGGTTTGGGAAAAAAAGATGTTTGTGAAGTTATAGTTTTTAGCATACATGTATATAGTGAAAACAAAAACGCATTCAAAGTTCAACACACCCTGGCAGCCATGTTTTTCAAGATTTTTATATTTTCTTAACAATCTTTTTAGAAGGGGCCCCAAAGAACATT
Organism: Cerastoderma edule; assembly: GCA_947846245.1. NCBI lineage: Eukaryota > Metazoa > Mollusca > Bivalvia > Cardiida > Cardiidae > Cerastoderma > Cerastoderma edule. The sequence continues at coordinate 4,061,211 of OX401410.1, read as the reverse complement.
CCTGTGAAATTATTTTGAAATCTGACCAGTGGTTTGTGACAACACAGATTTTTTAAGGTTTTTACCAAATATGGGCATGGCAGCCAGTTTGGTCACATGACTATTTTTTTGACAAATCTTTCTTCCCTCCAACTAGGGATGCTTCACATGATATCTCATTGAAATTGGCCCAGAGGTTTGGAAAAAAAAGATGTTTGTAAAGTTATAAATTATAGCATTCATGTATATATATAGTGAAAACAAAAACGCGTTCAAAGTTCAACACATCCTGGTGGCCATGTTTTTCAAGATATCAAAATTCTTTGAACAACTTTTGAAAAGAACCCCCTAAAGAACATTCCTGTGAAATTATCTTAAATTCTGACCAGCGGTTTTAAATGAGAAGATTTTTTAAAAATTGCAGAAATTCCCCTTTTTTCATGCCATGGCAACCAAAGTTATGTATAGAATCAATTTTTTTGAACAACTTTTGAAGAGCATCACCCAACAGACATTCCTGTGAAATTTGATTAAGATTGGCTCAATGGTTTAGGAGGAGAAGATGTTTAAAGAAATTGTTGACGGCGCACGACGCACAACGGACATTGGGCGATCACAAAAGCTCACCTTGAGCACTTTGTGCTCGGGTGAGCTAAAAAGTAATCTTATCCATTCCTTAGTTAAAATACAATACAATACAATATCTTTTATTCGTATTAAAGGCCTCTGGCCCAATATACATACAATTCACAATTTTAAGTAACAAAGGAGTGGTTTAACATTTGTCCTCTCTATAAAACATAAACATATCTTTATGATGTCGTCATTTATAAACATGTGTAAAAAGCAGGTAATGCACCAATAAACAAATCATAATATCTTGAAAAGTAAAGGAGGGTATATAATTAGACCAACTGACCCTTCTGAAAAGACATAATTTTCTCTTTCTGTTTGATTGCAAATTGATTTTTGCAAATTTGCGGTCATGGGTTTAAGCATATCATGACAAACATTACAATGCAATGAAAATACCAACATGACCAACAACTATTATCTTGAAAGTCATGATAATGCACACTAGTACGTGGAAATAATTTCCTCATTTTGATGGACAGAACACATTGTAACAGAAGGAGAAATGGCTCTTTGTGAAAACCTCTCCTTCTGTCGCAACGAATTATTATGTAATGAAAGCAAGCAAATTTGGAGCCATGGATTAATGCATAACATCAATTAACTTCATTTCAATATGGTTTTGCTAAAATAAGCGTACCAGAAAAAGGAATATAAGCATATCATAACACTATGCAATGAAAAGATGAATATGACCCACAAATATCTTCTTGAAAGGCATAACAATGCACAATAGTACATATAAATAATTTCCTCATCTCGATGGATAGCAACCATTGCTACAGAAGGAGAAATAGTTCATTGCGAAAAACTTCTCCTCCTGTCACAGTGGATGACTATGCAAGCAAAGCCATTTGTTAATGCATAGCATCAACAAACTTCATAACAATATGGCTTTGCGAAAGAAAAGAGTACTAAAAAATAAAAACATATCATAACACAAAATATAATGCAATGAAAAGACGAATATGACCCACAAATATCATCTTGAGAGTCATGCTAATGCAAACTAATACATAAAATATTTGATTAAGCAAGTGTCGCTATCGTTAACCGATTTTTTCTTATTTGAAATGCAATGTGAATGAATTTTGATACCTTATGTATCAAGTTCGAGTCTTTACTAGACATTAACATAATAAAAGTATTCTTATCTCTGCGGTTTACAATGATGTTTCCTAAGATGTCTTTTCTCACTGTTTCGTAATTCATGCATTCCATTAGAAAATGAAATTCAGTTTCGACAATTGAAATATTGTTTTGGGATAGTTCTGGATGGAATCAATTTCTTTGAACAACTTTTAAAGAGCATAATCCAACGGACATTCCTGTGAAGATTGGTTAAGATTGGCCCAATGGTTTAGGAGGAGAAGATGTTTTTAGAAATTGTTGACGGCGCACGACGGACGACAGACATCAGGCGATCACAAAAGCTCACCTTGAGCACTTTGTGCTCGGGTGAGCTAAAAAGTAATCTTATCCATTCTTTAGTTATAAAATAGTTATAGTAAAAAAGTTTTTAATGAAATAGGTAGAATTACTCTAAATAACAAACATAAATAGCGTGTGTACCTTTTTCAATTCTTGTTGATCAAACACTTCCCTTACAGTCTCTTTGTGTATCTCCCTTATTTCTACAGACCTAGGCTCCCTGAAAATAGATACAATCTGTGCCTCAAGACTTCGATAAGTCTTTATATATTTCTACATACTAGATCAGTCAACACTGTCAGCCCTGGCTTATCAAATATATAAAGGACATGATATCAGTTTCAAAGAACAATACCTCCTGTAGACTGAAACAATTTCAATCAAAGGTAATTGGCAATCAATGACCTGACAATAAAAAAGTCCCTTAATATTAATTTGCTGTAACTACCTAGGTACCTCCGACAAAATTCGATGTAAAAATGGTGTCCAAATTCTTATAACTTTGCGCATGTGTGTGCTTTCCCTCTTACAAAGATTACATATGAATATCAATAATTAGATAACACTGACATTTTCAGATTAAAGAATTATCTATTGTTACACTGAAATTTTCAGATTAAAGAATTATCTATTGTTACACTGAAATTTTCAGATTAAAGAATAATCTATTGTTACACTGAAATTTTCAGATTAAAGAATTATCTATTGTTACACTGATATTTTCAGATTAAAGAATTATCTATTGTTACACTGACATTTTCAGATTAAAGAATTATCTATTGTTACACTGACATTTTCAGATTAAAGAATTATCTATTGTTACACTGACATTTTCAGATTAAAGAATTATCTATTGTTACACTGACATTTCCGGATAAAAGAATTATCTATTGTTACACTGACATTTTCAGATTAAAGAATTATCTATTGTAACACTGACATTTTCAGATAAAAGAATTATCTATTGTTACACTGACATTTTCAGATTAAAGAATTATCTATTGTAACACTGACATTTTCAGATTAAAGAATTATCTATTGTTACACTGAAATTTTCAGATTAAATAATTATCTATTGTTACACTGACATTTTCAGATTAAACAATTATCTATTGTTACACTGAAATTTTCAGATTAAACAATTATCTATTGTTACACTGAAATTTTCAGATTAAAGAAGTATCTATTGTTACACTGAAATTTTCAGATTTAAGAATTATCTTTAACACAGCAAAAATAATTGACAATTGAAACGCAGATTCCTAAATTGTCAAATAGCTAAGAACAACTTGTTTGTGACTCACCTCAAGTAATACTTGCCCTCAGTTAAATTTAAGTTGTGTAGGTTCTAGAATAGATGACCTTAACATAAAACTATATTGAACTCTCTTTTAAAGAGTATCTAATACAGTAAGTATCATGTTCATACATGTATGATGCTTTTAAAAGAGTAAGGACAAAAAAAGCGATAAAACAAGGTCAGCTAAAAATTGCCAGAGAAAATAACGTTAAATGTCGAGGAACAATGAAATAGGTGAAATTCTCAATTTTTAATACTTTGGATGTGTTGGATAAAAGACAGTATTTTGTGTATATCATGTGACTTGTGTATACATGTGTATATCATGTGACTTGTGTATACATGTGTATATCATGTGACTTTTCTAAGGTGGCCACCACTAGTAATTACGAGCCGTCATTGCTATTTTCAGACATAACTTGGATGTCAACAATGAAGTCAAATCTTTTAAATGCATTAATTTGTCATGATATTTGGTGCCTAATTGTAAACTCAAACTTAATCTTTGTTTTAATACAGTTTATTATTAATAATGTTGTGTGACAGTATGGTTCATAGTATTAACCATTAAGAAAAAGAAAATTGTCAGCATGATCGGTGTTTTGAAAATAAACCTTGCATGCACTGTGAATGAAAACAAAGTTTCTGCTTTTACCTGGTCTTTGGTACAAATCCTGATCCAGCCACGGGTGCAACTCTAGGTTCTCCTTTAGGATCAATACTGGAAATAAAAGTGTAATTCTATACAATACAGAAGCAGACCTCGCACATGTTTTTGTAATCATTTATAGGGCCAAAGGATTTATATCAACAACAACATTATCAACAACTACAAAATATTTACTGATTTTTAACTAAATGAAGCGTATACAGTTCACTTCTGATAATTGGTGTGTATGAAGTTTGAATCAGTTTTAAGGTCTAAAGAGCCTTAATATGTCAAAAGTTTTACAAAGCCTCCTTATAAAAATACCTTATCCTTATATAGTACTCAAACAAATTATCCACATTAATTTACCTTTCTTCTGACATTTCTGTTTCCTCTTCTTGCTCTTCCTCAATTTCCTCCAAAATATCTTCTTCCTCCTTATCATCTCTTTCTGTCTCCTCGCCCTCTTCGTCCACCACTTCCTCCTCCTCTTCAACAACTACATCATCATCTTCCTCAAGATTATCATTCACATCATCATCTTGGGTACTGAAAATATAACACTAATTCATCATAGAGCATCCAACTGAGATAAAGCATTGTTTTACCAAAATGTACCTTTGTTTCATCATAGTGCATTGTACTGAACTATAGTATTATTTTAATCTGAAAATATTGTTCTAAAATGAAGCATCATTTCAAAATAAAGCATTGTGTCATCATGCTCATTTACACTTAAATATAGAATTGTTTCGTCAGAATTTTGCACTGAAATACAGAAATGTTTCATAAAAGAACTTTATACTGAAAATTAAAATTGTTTTATCAAAGAGCTTTGCTTTCAAAGATAAAAGTATACTGAAATATGGATTTGTTTCACAAAAGAACTTTTCATTAAAATTTAGATCGGTTTCATCAAAGAACATTGCACTTAAAAATAGAATTGTGTCATTAAAGAACTTTGCACTAAAAAATACAATTGTTTCATTATAGAACTTTGCTCTAAAACATATACTTGTTTCTTTGCACTGAAATATATAAAACTGTTTCATTATAGAACTTTGCACCAAAATATAGAATTGTTTCATTATAGAACTTTGCACCGAAATATAGAATTATTTCATTATAGAACTTTGAACCAAAATATAGAAATGTTTCATTATAGAACTTTGCACTAAAAAATACAATTGTTTCATTATAGAACTTTGCACCAAAATATAGAATTGTTTCATTATAGAAATTTGCACCAAAATATAGAATTGTTTCATTATAGAACTTTGCACAAAATAAAGAACTGTTTCATTATAGAACTTTGCACTGAAATAAAGAATTGTTTCATTATAGAACTTTGCACCACAATATAGAATTGTTTCATAATAGAACTAAGTACCGAAATATAGAATTGTTTCATTATAGAACTTTGCACCAAAATATAAAATTGTTTCATTATAGAACTAAGTACCGAAATATAGAATTGTTTCATTAAAGAACTTTGCACCGAAATATAGAATTGTTTCATTATAGATCTTTGCACTGAAATATAGATTTGTTTCATTATAAAACTTTGCACAAAAATATTGAACTGTTTCATTATAGAACTTTGCACTGAAATAAAGATTTGTTTCATTATGGAACTAAGTACCGAAATATAGAATTGTTTCATTATAGAACTAAGTACCGAAATATAGAATTGTTTCATTAAAGAACTTAGTACTGTAATATAGAATTGTTTCATTATAGATCTTTGCACTGAAATATAGAATTGTTTCATTATAGAACTTTGCACAAAAATAAAGCAGAATATAGAAATATACTATATTCCAAGTTTATTTTGGCAAACCAACAATGAGTTTTCATCCATAGGTGGTTATTAATCAAAATTAATAAAATTATCAAAATGTCTATAAATAGATTTTATTGGACATGTCACATGATCTTGATAGTCACATGGTGAGGTCATGATGAGGTCACATGATAGCAGCCTCCCAAACTGGTGCCAGGAATCCCAGAATGCATTGTAAACTAACTTCCTCTTCCTAAACAACCTCAAACAAGCAAGCTGCTTCTTTTTGTCTCTCAACTTCAATCAATTGTAATCTTCAAAAAATAAAGAAAATGTCTGGTAGAGGGAGATCAATAAAGAGGAAAGGACCCACTACAAGAGCCAAGCACACAAAGAAGGGAAGAAAGGAGGCTGAGGAAGATGTTGAGATTTTGGAAATGGACCAAGAAGGAGCTGAGAGCGGTAAAGTTGATACCCCCCCTGATGTTGTCCATTTTGATGATATTTTTGAAAAAATTGATTTGCTTAAAGATAGAAATGATTTGAATAAAACTAATTTTGATCTTCAGGGTCCAGAATGTGATTTTGTGGATTCTCAAGAGCCAAATTTGCTAAAGTGTGGTGGGGAAGATGCACATGCTCACATTCCTGATCCCTTGAAAAACAGAATTTTACAAGGCCATTACATAAATCTAGCTTCACTCTTGAATGGTTCAAATGAATTGAGTGAAATATATTCAGGTTCAAAAGGAGGTAGTGAGTCCAAACCCACCCCATTGAAACAAAGTATAAGAAATATCGAGGAGTGGACTGATGCCTTTCTTATCTATACATCAGTCATGTTGACAAAGTTCCCTAATTTGGGCAGGGAGCTTATAGAATACATGACGGTCATTCGGGATGCCAACAAAAATTTTTCACTTGATTCTTGGCTAAAATACGACGAGCAATTCCGTCTACGTCAGGGGAACCCAAGTACACGTCAGTCTTGGAGCTTCTTGAATAACAAACTTTGGCTGAGAACAATGTCCGTAGCAAATTATTCGGCACCCATACAAGCCAGAGAGGAGCAAAAGATGAGCTATAATCCTTCATTTACATGTAATGATTTCAACCAAGGTCATTGTTATCGGACAGTGTGTAAATTTAGCCATGCTTGTGCCATTTGCCACTCAACACAGCATGGCAAGTTTCGGTGCTGGAACTCAACTCAAAACTTTACACAACCTACTTTTTCAGGAAATAATAATTATTCACAAGAAACAAAACAAGGCCAAAATTTTCGAGGCAGAAATGTCTCAAGGTCTTTTCGTAGAGGTCCAAGACAAGGGCGTTTCTAAACAAACTTTTGAACATCAAATGGCTTTTTCGCCAATTAACATAAAAGCACTTGAAAAAGAAGTTAAAACCTATAAAACACCAGAAAGGGAAGTTATACTCGAGGGGTTTAAATCAGGGTTTAGCTTGCATTACAGTGGTATTCATGAATCGCGAATGTCAAAAAACCTAAAATCAGCAATCAAGAATCCAGAAATTGTTCAGGAGAAAATCAATAAAGAGATAAAGGAAGGAAGAGTGAGTGGACCATTTGAAAATCCTCCTTTTCCAAATTTTAGGGTTTCCCCAATAGGGCTAGTTCCAAAGAAAAATCTAAATGAATTTCGGATGGTCCACCACCTCTCCCATCCATTAGGTCAGTCGGTAAATGATTTTATCGATCCTAAACGTTGTTCCGTTCAATACACTAGTTTTGATACAGCTGTGGAAATGGTACAAAGATTGGGCAAAGGTTGTCTTCTTGGAAAATCAGACATTAAATCGGCTTTTCGACTACTGCCGGTCGCACCAAAAGATTTTGATCTACTAGGCTTTCACTTCCGGGGAAAATATTATTATGACATGTGCCTTCCATTCGGTTGTTCAATAAGTCCTGCTACATTTGAGCTGTTTTCAACCTTTTTGGAGTATGCAGTCCGCAAAAGATCAAAATTTGGAGCGTTGTTACACTATTTGGATGATTTTCTTTTTGGAGGTAAACCAGACTCAGATGAGTGCCTTATCATAATGAGACATTTTGACATGTGCATGTCAGAGCTAGGGGTTCCAATAGCAAGAGAAAAAACAGAAGGCCCGAAAACAATTATCATATTCTTAGGACTCGAAATTGATTCTGATTTAATGGTCATTAAAATACCGATGGAAAAGATAAACGAAATACTCAGTAAAATATTAATGCTTTTGTCAAAAGAAAAAACTACACTGAAAGTAATGCAATCTCTTATAGGAAGTCTGCAATTTGCATGTAGAGCAATTATACCAGGTAGACCATTTATAAGGAGGCTAATTAACTCTACATGTGGTTTAACAAAACCATACCATCATTTAAGAATCACAAAGTCAATGAAACATGATTTGGTAATGTGGCAGACATTCTTTCACAGTTTTAATGGTATATCAGTATTTCATGATAGATTCTGGCAATCAAATGTTGAGGCAGAACTGTCCTCTGATAGTGCGGCAAGCACAGGTTTCGGCTTATACTTTGCAGGAAGATGGTGCACATCCGCCTGGCCAAAATCATGGCATGACAATGGTCTGACAGAAAATATTTGCATGTTAGAATTTTTTCCAATTGTAGTAGCTCTATACATTTGGGGAAACGAATTTAGTAATAAGAAAATCATGTTCCACTCTGACAATGTAGCAGTTGTTCAAGCAATTAATTCCATGACCTCAAAGTCGGATAACATGATGCTATTGTTAAGAACTTTTACTCTAAAATGCTTAGAATTTAATGTACTGGTTAAAGCAGAACATATTCCAGGTTGTAACAATTCTATAGCAGACAGTTTGTCTCGTTTTCAGTTTCAAAGATTCAAGCAGTTAGCCCCACAAGCTCAGCAAGCTCCAGAACAGATGCCTCAACATCTCTGGAACATTTTCGACTAACCGCAGAGAAATTGGTTAATGCAAGCTTGTCATCCAATACTAAGATTGCATATAATAATGCATTTAGATCTTTTAACAAATTCCGTGAAGAATTCAGCTTGGAAGCATCATGGCCAGTCCCAACAAAGCAGATTGTACAATTCTTAGTTTACCATTATGAGAAGGGACATGCCCCATCAACTCTGTCACAATACTGCTCAGCTATAGCTTTTAAACACAAAATAAATGGTTTTGTTGACCCGACAAGCGATTTTGTCATTGGAAAAATATTAGAAGGATGCAGGAGACTTAACAAAAGAGTGGATACCAGATTCCCAATATCAAAACATATCTTGCAGCAATTATGCCAGGCACTGCCAAAAGTCTGCTCTAATGAATATGAAGCCACACTGTTTGGAGCAGCATATAAACTTGCATATTTTGGAATGCTGAGAGTAAGCGAATTTGCTAAAACATCAGAATTATTAAAAAATAGACCTCTGCAACTCTCAGATATTCAAATCAAAGACTCAGAAGTCTATATTCAAATACATCAGTCAAAAACCAACCAACATGGGAAAGCAGTGTGTATTCATGTTCCTCTGTCAGAGCCTAAATCAGCTTCATGCTTAAATGCGTTGGAACAATTTATTTTGGTACGCCCAAACAGTTCTAGAGAAACTCAATTTTTCTGCCACAGGGATCAAACTCCTCTTACTAGATATCAATTCTCGGCAGTCTTGGAAAAAACTGTCAGACATCTAGGTTTGCCAGCGGCAGTTTATTAAGACACATTCATTTAGGATTGGAAGGGCAACCGACCTCTCCTTAGCTGGAGTAACCTCAGATAAAATTAAATCTGCAGGCAGGTGGTCATCAATCACTTATTCTAAATATGTAAGAAAGTAAAACATGCTGATATCAATAGTCTTGACCCTCATAATTATGATACTTATTAATTTGTATTTTCTTTTCTCCCCCTAGATATTTGGATAATTGGGGATTCTCTAGTAAAAAGGGTCGAACACTCATTGAAGACCATGAACAGCAACATCATTTCGATGGGTACCTCCGGGATGAGATGGGAGGATCTTCCTCAAACCATTCAACACCGGATGTTATTCCACAAAAAACCTAAGGCAATATTTATTCATTTAGGGGGTAATAGCATGGTGTCATTAAAACTCACTAATTTCATGGAAAAAATTAAAAACGAAATAGAATACATATCTGGAGCATTCCCATTGACAAAAATTGTTTTGTGTGATATTCTGCCTAGGATTAAATGGAGGCATAATCATTTTGACAGTCCAAAAACTCTGAACCAAAAAACTAGAAGAATAAATAGAACAGCACACCAAGTCATGGAAAACATTGTGAATGGACAAGTCATGGGATTTAAAATACACGAATCAATGGTAGAACTTTTTTGCCCAGACGGCGTACATCTTTCAGAATTTGGGAATTTGATTTATGTCCAAACATTTGCAAACTTTATAAAAGAAAAAATCTAATCTTAAGGGCTAGAATTTGGGGAATATTTGTGTCAAATATTTTGTGGCGGAAATTCTAGACTCTGACCCCCGGAAGACAGTCACCTAGCTATAAGATATTTACATGATGTCAGCTGCATTTAACCAATCTCGGTAATACCTGCAGTTAAACATATCGAATTTCAAGTAAATAATCAAAATATTTAGATATGGTTGATTGCTTATGAACAAGTTGAAATGGTTGCTTGGTTGCATTTAAAGAAGTAAAAATGGTTGCTTGGTTGCGTACAAGAATTAAAAATGGTTGCTTGGTTGCGTATAAAGAATTCAGAATGGTTGCTTATAAAGAAGTAGGGTGTTTTGGCCGTAACGTTTTGTCATACACCTGTGTAGCTTCTTTGGTAATGGGTATTAAGTGGATGCAAAAACAATTGTCCTAAAGGTGCGACAAAAGGAATTCTTTTGTGCGTACCACTCAATTTTATTACTATTTAGATTTAGTGTCTTCCGGGGGTTGGGGTCTGGAAACTACCCGTATTGGAACAAAACCTAACGGGTAGTATAATTTGTTGCGGCCTATTTTATTTCCAACCAATTTAAGAAGTATATTGAGTGAATAAAATAAGATTAACTTTACTTAAAGTGTTTATGTCTGATAGTGAGAAAGTTGGTGCCGTCCTAAAATAAAGAACTGAAATAAAGATTTGTTTCATTATGGAACTTTGCACAAAAATAAAGAACTGAAATAAAGATTTGTTTCATTATGGAACTAAGTACCGAAATATAGAATTGTTTCATTATAGATCTTTGCACTGAAATATAGAATTGTTTCATTATAGAACTTTGCACAAAAATATAGAACTGTTTCATAATAGAACTTTGTACCGAAATATAGAATTGTTTCATTATGGAATTTTTCACTTAAATACAGAATTGTATCATCAAATAATTTGCACATCATCACCATTTCAATTGCATTGCCATGATTGGTTCATAAACAATGGATGCATATCAGTTTTATTTTAGTCAAAATATAAAAATCATCATTATTCCCAAGATCTAGACTCTATGTAGTAAACAACAGACCTGTGCTCCACTGATTGTGATGTTATAAGTTGAACATCTGTCCCAACATCTGGTGGTTTGGGCCAAGCCCTTAAACTAGACTCAGTGCTGTCAACTATCTGGGATTCCTCCTGTAAAACAGGTACCATTCACTTATCTGTTTGTGTTGTTTGTCAAATCAGTAAAATATAAATGTAATAAGAATACATAAGAGAACACATTCTATCAATTGAGATATATTTGAGAGGAATGTAGGTCAGTTAGTTAAAGGCACATAAAAGGAGATTAATGCTATATCAAACTATTTGTTTGGTAAACTTTTGATCAGATTAAGTAAGTTATCACCAAAAAAACCATCAGCAAAACTTGAACATGAAAGTCTACCAGAAATAACCTAGATTAGCAAGTTTAATAATTCAGATTTGCCTCATTCTTCACCTCTGACCTTGACAGTTGATTCACAAACATTTGAATCGACCAATCAGAATTCTCGATTTTGAATATGTAAACAAACAGGTTGTTGATAAACATGATTGAATTGGAGACAACTATATTTCAAGCACAAAATAACTTATTTTAAAAGAATATTTTTAATAGGGTCTAAATGTATTTGTAAATTATTTCTCATGATCTTTATGAGCATAATAAAAGAACTCCATATATTTTTTCAGAAATTTATTTGTACTTATCTCCTTTGATGTGCCTTTAACAGTAATTTGTTTCTAAAAATTAAGTTGCACACAAAACTTTGATCAATATCGTCAAAGTACAAAAGGGTGTACAGTTGGCTTAAGATCAATAGCAAAGTGATTGTACTTGGTCAGCAATCTTACATAATGACCCTTACTTAGGCTTTGTGTGAAATCAACTCACTTTGTCAAGGTATTATAATGACAAATAAGGGGAACAATATGCTTAAAATCAAAACCAGAGTTAAAGGACTTTGTCATGGACTTTAGATCATGATCCAAAGGCATGTGTAAACTTTCAATCCTATCACTGCAGTAGTTGTTTACATAGAAGCTTGCATGAAAAACTTTAACCACAGTATAGCTCTCCTTATTCTTCAAATAGTTGAGCTAAAATGTTGTTATATTCACAAGGCAGCACGGTCGAGAGTGACAGCATACATTTCAAGAAAATAACATGATAAAATAACTACCACAGGGTAAATAAGATCATCCATCACACACTGACAAGCTGTCATACAAACTGCTGTCTTATCTTTGGCCATTTTGAAAGAAACACTCTTTAAAACCCTTTTTACAAACGGAGAATTAGTTCCAACTAGGCAGTGTTTGGTTTGTTGTAAGATATTTGTGAATACGATACTGTAAGTGCTCTACCTACCTGGCGTTCATCAAAGGGTTGAGTGCCATCAGGTGGTATATCTAACTCCGCATCTTCATCTCCCATCACCTCCGCAACCTCCTCATCATTCTCATCATAGGAACTCTGTGACTTCTGGTGGAGTCGACCATCATTGGTCACATCAAACAGTCCCATACTCTCTGTTGTACTGTCCAGGGATACTTGCTACAATAAATATCAACAACAGCTCTAGTCAAACATCTGACACCTAATCGCCTGTGTTTACACAATAATCATTCATAATGCTTCGGATAGTTTTTCACATTAATTCTACAATAAAGAAATCATAAAAACACCTGATTCCCTAACAAATCATCTAATTATGTTCTCATATCCTGAACTTAAATATGACCATGTTCTTCATCAAATAACATTGGAAGTATACCTGGAGTTCCTTTCTGATAGGTTGTGAATCCTGGAAGAAATCATCAACCTCCTCTGAGGGTTTTGGAGTTACGTCCCCATTACTGACTTCTCTTGCACTTGTTACAGCAGCTTCCAGTTCTGTTTCCTCGTTAGATGATATGGGAGGCAGGGGCAGTGATGATGGTGTTAACTCCACCTTTACCTGGGTAGGGGATTCAGGCCCTACTTTAGGCGTGGTCGGGGTTTGGGTAATAGTGCTACCAGAACTGCTCCTTGGGGATAGTAAATCATCGTTCATCGCAGAGACTTGAGTGAAACTACTTGTACTTGACATACTACCTTGAATTCCATCAACCACACTATCATCTCCATACTGTTTCCTGTAAACATACCATCTACAAATTAATAGAAATGTGTCATCTGTGATTCCATGATTATAGCTGTAAATATATAACATCTATCATATAAAAAAACAACATCTATAACAAACTTATCAACGGCATCAGAGGGAATGTGACAAACCAAGGTTTGAAGAAGTTCACCACACTAATCCAAATAATATATGTAGAGTTTCAAGTGTAACACATTTATTGAGATTCAAGTTTTTGAGAATTTTTCGTTGGTGGCCTTTTTATGATTTATACATATACAAGCTGGGGTTGAGGCAGCAATGCTGGTAGGTTTATACAAGCTGGGGTTGAGGCAGCAATGCTGGTAGGTTTATACAAACTGGGGTTGAGGCAGCAATGCTGGTAGGTTTATACAAGCTGGGGTTGAGGCAGCAATGCTGGTAGGTTTAACATATGGGAAAGCAGGTATAAATCAGTTGAGCGGTTACTGAAATTAAGACCCATCATTACTTCCACACAAAATAGCTACCTGCTTTACAGAGCCTGATTATTACCAAAGTATTGCTATTTGTGTGAGCTGGTGCCATGGACAGAGAGAGAGTATATCAATGGCTAACAAATAGTTTACCTAGGACTTGATGTGAAAGCCTCTGGTGTTAATAACACCGGCTGACTACGTGCTGTATCCTCTACTGTAAAGGATGTCTCTGTATCGTTATCCCCACCATTATCCACACACATACTGACATCTGACAGACCATCCATTATACCTGAAACAAAGTGTAATCTCATACATTAGGTAGCTGGATCATGTGAGTAACATTAAGGAGGAAACAAGAGCCCTAGCTTTAGAGTACACTTCCTGGCATAAACACTCATCTATTTTTAAACCCTTGATGGAGGAAGGATCACAAGTCAAAAAATATTTATTAAAGAATGAAAAATGTCATAAGACAACATTATATCTTACTACAAAATTATGTATATTTAGTGAAAGTAAAGTTGTGTTTAATAAATGTTAAACTGTATAATATAAAGCGTATGATGTCTAAAGATAGGATCATCACCTTGATTACAGTAATAAAGTTTGAACATTGTGGGTAATAAAGTCAAACACTTAAGATCAGGGCTTGTACCAGAGCAGAATCCCATATCCTGAAAATTAGCCTGGTGTCCGCAGGGGCCCATCAAGAGTCAAGGGGCGGAGCACAAATCAGGATTTGTGAGTTTTATCTTACTTAAATGCATAGTTACATGTTTGTCTTACCTAAGGAGGGTAAATCAAAAAAGGCAGACGTCGTAGTGTTTATTATGAATTCTCCACCAAAGTCTGTCATTATTTAAATTTTTGTAAGTTCTATTCATATATTTTAACCAATAGAAGCGTTTAATTTTGTTCAGAAAGCAACGGCTGACAATTCGGTAGTTTCCGTTTTTCCGGATAAAAATGACTCGATTATGTTCGTAATGAGTAATTTTTGGACTATCCCCCACCCCCTCCCCCATAAAAAAGTAATATAGATTATAAATCAACCAATACTAAGTACAATGGAGAAGAAATCAACCAATACTAAGTACTATGGAGTATAAATCAACCAATACTAAGTACTATGGAGTATAAATCAACCAATACTAAGTACTATGGAGAAGAAATCAACCAATACTAAGTACTATGGAGTATAAATCAACCAATACTAAGTACTATGGAGAAGAAATCAACCAATACTAAGTACTATGGAGTATAAATCAACCAATACTAAGTACTATGGAGTATAAATCAACCAATACTAAGTACTATGGAGTATAAATCAACCAATACTAAGTACTATGGAGTATAAATCAACCAATACTAAGTACTATGGAGTATAAATCAACCAATACTAAGTACTACGGAGTATAAATCAACCAATACTAAGTACTATGGAGTGAAATCAACCAATACTAAGTACTATGGAGTATAAATCAACCAATACTAAGTACTATAAATCAACCAATACTTAGTACTATGGAGTATAAATCAACCAATACTAAGTACTATGGAGTATAAATCAACCAATACTAAGTACTATGGAGAAGAAATCAACCAATACTAAGTACTATGGAGTATAAATCAACCAATACTAAGTACTACGGAGTGTAAATCAACCAATACTAAGTACTACGGAGTGTAAATCAACCAATACTAAGTACAATGGAGTATAAATCAACCAATACTAAGTACTATGGAGTATAAATCAACCAATACTTAGTACTATGGAGTATAAATCAACCAATACTAAGTACTTACTGGAGTATAAATCAACCAATACTAAGTACTATGGAGTATAAATCAACCAATACTAAGTACTACGGAGTGTAAATCAACCAATACTAAGTACTATGGAGTATAAATCAACCAATACTTAGTAAATCAACCAATACTAAGTATGGAGTATAAATCAACCAATACTAAGTACTATGGAGTACAAATCAACCGATACAATAAGTACTATGGAGTATAAATCAACCAATACTAAGTACTATGGAGTATAAATCAACCAATACTAAGTACTATGGAGTATAAATCAACCAATACTTAGTACTATGGAGTATAAATCAACCAATACTAAGTACTACGGAGTGTAAATCAACCAATACTAATGGAACTTAGGAGTGTAAATCAACCAATACTAAGTAAAATGGAGTATAAATCAACCAATACTAAGTACAATGGAGTATAAATCAACCAATACTTAGTACTATGGAGTATAAATCAACCAATACTAAGTACTATGGAGTACAAATCAACCGATACTAAGTACTATGGAGTATAAATCAACCAACACTAAGTACTATGGAGTATAAATCAACCAATACAAAGTACTATGGAGTATAAATCAACCAATACTTAGTACTATGGAGTATAAATCAACCAATACAAAGTACTACGGAGTGTAAATCAACCAATACTAAGAACTTAGGAGTGTAAATCAACCAATACTAAGTAAAATGGAGTATAAATCAACCAATACTAAGTACTATGGAGTATAAATCAACCAATACTTAGTACTATGGAGTATAAATCAACCAATACTAAGTACTATGGAGAAGAAATCAACCAATACTAAGTACTATGGAGTATAAATCAACCAATACTAAGTACTACGGAGAGTAAATCAACCAATACTAAGTACTTAGGAGTGTAAATCAACCAATACTAAGTACAATGGAGTATAAATCAACCAATACTAAGTACTATGGAGTATAAATCAACCAATACTTAGTACTATGGAGTATAAATCAACCAATACTAAGTACTTTGGAGTATAAATCAACCAATACTAAGTACTATGGAGTATAAATCAACCAATACTAAGTACTATGGAGTATAAATCAACCAATACTTAGTACTATGGAGTATAAATCTAAGATACTAAGTACTATGGAGTATAAATCAACCAATACTAAGTACTATGGAGTATGAATCAACCAACACTAAGTACTAAGGAGTGTAAATCAACCAATACTAAGTACTAAGGAGTGTAAATCAACCAATACTAAGTACTTTGGAGTATAAATTAACCAATACTTAGTACTATGGAGTATAAATCAACCAATACTAAGTACAATGGAGTATAAATCAACCAATACTTAGTAAAATGGAGTATATATCAACCAATACTTAGTACTATGGAGTATAAATCAACCAATACTAAGTACTATGGAGTATAAATCAACCAATACTAAGTACTATGGATTATAAATCAACCAATACTAAGTACTACGGAGTGTAAATCAACCAATACTAAGTACTATGGAGAATAAATCAACCAATACTAAGTACTATGGAGTATAAATCAACCAATACTAAGTACTATGGAGTGTAAATGAACCAAAACTAAGTACTATGGAGTGTTAATCAACCAATATTAAGTACTATGGATTATAAATCGACCAACACTAAGTACTACGGAGTATAAATCAACCAAAACTAAGTACAATGGAGTATAAATCAACCAATACTAAGTACTATGGAGTGTAAATCAACCAATACTAAGTACTATGGAGTATGAATCAACCAACACTAAGTACTAAGGAGTATAAATCAACCAATACAAAGTACTACGGAGTGTAAATCAACCAATACTAAGAACTTAGGAGTGTTAATCAACCAATACTAAGTACAATGGAGTATAAATCAACCAATACTAAGTACTATGGAGTATAAATCAACCAATACTTAGTACTATGGAGTATAAATCAACCAATACTTAGTACTATGGAGAAGAAATCAACCAATACTAAGTACTATGGAGTATAAATCAACCAATACTTAGTACTATGGAGTATAAATCAACCAATACTAAGTACTATGGAGTATAAATCAACCAATACTAAGTACTATGGAGTATGAATCAACCAACACTAAGTACTAAGGAGTGTAAATCAACCAATACTAAGTACTAAGGAGTGTAAATCAACCAATACTAAGTACTTTGGAGTATAAATTAACCAATACTTAGTACTATGGAGTATAAATCAACCAATACTAAGTACAATGGAGTATAAATCAACCAATACTTAGTAAAATGGAGTATATATCAACCAATACTTAGTACAATGGAGTATAAATCAACCAATACTAAGTACTATGGAGTATAAATCAACCAATACTAAGTACTATGGAGTATAAATCAACCGATACTAAGTACTATGGAGTATAAATCAACCAATACAAAGTACTATGGAGTATAAATCAACCAATACTAAGTACTATGGAGTATAAATCAACCAATACTAAGTACTATGGAGTATAAATCAACCAATACTAAGTACTATAAATCAACCAATACTAAGTACTATGGAGTATAAATCAACCAATACTAAGTACTATGGAGTATAAATCAACCAATACTTAGTACTATGGAGTATAAATCAACCAATACTTAGTACTATGGAGTATAAATCAACCAATACTTAGTACTACGGAGTATAAATCAACCAATACTAAGTACTATGGAGTATAAATCAACCAATACTAAGTACTAAGGAGTGTAAATCAACCAATACTAAGTACTATGGAGTATAAATCAACCAATACTAAGTACTATGGAGTATAAATCAACCAATACTAAGTACTAAGGAGTGTAAATCAACCAATACTAAGTACTTTGGAGTATAAATTAACCAATACTTAGTACTATGGAGTATAAATCAACCAATACTAAGTACAATGGAGTATAAATCAACCAATACTTAGTACTATGGAGTATAAATCAACCAATACTAAGTACTATGGAGTATAAATCAACCAATACTAAGTACTATGGAGTATAAATCAACCAATACTAAGTACTAAGGAGTGTAAATCAACCAATACTAAGTACTATGGAGTATGAATCAACCAATACTTAGTACTACGGAATATAAATCAACCAATACTAAGTACTACGGAGTATAAATCAACCAATACTAAGTACTATGGAGTATAAATCGACCAATACTTAGTAAAATGGAGTATACATCAACCAATACTTAGTACTATGGAGTATAAATCAACCAATACTAAGTACTATGGAGTATAAATCAACCAATACTAAGTACTATGGAGTGTAAATCAACCAATACTAAGTACAATGGAGTGTAAATGAACCAAAACTAAGTACTATGGAGTGTAAATCAACCAATACTAAGTACTACGGAGTGTAAATCAACCAATACTAAGTACTATGGAGAAGAAATCAACCAATACTAAGTACTATGGATTATAAATCAACCAATACTAAGTACTACGGAGTGTAAATCAACCAATACTTAGAACTATGGATTATAAATCAACCAATACTAAGTACTAAGGAGTGTAAATCAACCAATACTAAGTACTATGGAGAAGAAATCAACCAATACTAAGTACTATGGAGTATAAATCAACCAATACTAAGTACTACGGAGTGTAAATCAACCAATACTAAGTACTACGGAGTGTAAATCAACCAATACTAAGTACAATGGAGTATAAATCAACCAATACTAAGTACTATGGAGTATAAATCAACCAATACTAAGTACTATGGAGTATAAATCAACCAATACTTAGTACTATGGAGTATAAATCAACCAATACTAAGTACTATGGAGTATAAATCAACCAATACTAAGTACTATGGAGTATAAATCAACCAATACTTAGTACTACGGAGTATAAATCAACCAATACTAAGTACTACGGAGTATAAATCAACCAATGCTAAGTACTACGGAGTATAAATCAACCAATACTAAGTACTACGGAGTATAAATCAACCAATACTAAGTACTACGGAGTGTAAATCAACCAATACTAAGTACTATGGAGTATAAATCAACCAATACTAAGTACTATGGAGTATAAATCAACCAATACTAAGTACTATGGAGTGTAAATGAACCAAAACTAAGTACTATGGAGTGTTAATCAACCAATACTAAGTACTATGGATTATAAATCGACCAACACTAAGTACTACGGAGTATAAATCAACCAAAACTAAGTACTACGGAGTATAAATCAACCAATACTAAGTAATATGGAGTGTAAATCAACCAATACTAAGTACTAAGGAGTGTAAATCAACCAATACTAAGTACTTTGGAGTATAAATTAACCAATACTTAGTACTATGGAGTATAAATCAACCAATACTAAGTACAATGGAGTATAAATCAACCAATACTTAGTAAAATGGAGTATACATCAACCAATACTTGGTACTATGGAGTATAAATCAACCAATACTAAGTACTATGGAGTATAAATCAACCAATACTAAGTACTATGGAGTATAAATCAACCAATACTAAGTACTATGGAGTATAAATCAACCAATACTTAGTACTATGGAGAAGAAATCAACCAATACTTAGTACTATGGAGTGTAAATCAACCAATACTAAGTACTATGGAGTATAAATCAACCAAAACTATGTACTATGGAGTATAAATCAACCAATACTAAGTACTATGGAGTGTAAATCAACCAATACTAAGTACTATGGAGTATAAATCAACCAATACTTAGTACTATGGAGAAGAAATCAACCAATACTTAGTACTATGTAGTGTAAATCAACCAATACTAAGTACTATGGAGTATAAATCAACCAAAACTATGTACTACGGAGTATAAATCAACCAATACTAAGTACTACGGAGTGTAAATCAACCAATTCTAAGTACTATGGAGTATAAATCAACCAATACTAAGTACTAAGGAGTGTAAATCAACCAATACTAAGTACTATGGAGTATAAATCAACCAATACTAAGTACTAAGGAGTGTAAATCAACCAATACTTAGTACTATGGAGTGTAAATCAACCAATACTTAGTACTATGGAGTGTAAATCAACCAATACTAAGTACTACGGAGTATAAATCAACCAATACTAAGTACTATGGAGTATAAATCAACCAATACTAAGTACTAAGGAGTATAAATCAACCAATACTAAGTACTAAGGAGTGTAAATCAACCAATACTAAGTACTACGGAGTGTAAATCAACCAATACTAAGTACTATGGAGAAGAAATCAACCAATACTAAGTACTATGGATTATAAATCAACCAATACTAAGTACTAAGGAGTGTAAATCAACCAATACTAAGTACTACAGAGTGTAAATCAACCAATACTTAGTACTATGGATTATAAATCAACCAATACTAAGTACTAAGGAGTGTAAATCAACCAATACTAAGTACTATGGAGTATAAATCAACCAATACTAAGTACTATGGAGTATAAATCAACCAATACTAAGTACTAAGGAGTGTTAATCAACCAATACTAAGTACTTTGGAGTATAAATTAACCAATACTTAGTACTATGGAGTATAAATCAACCAATACTAAGTACAATGGAGTATAAATCAACCAATACTTAGTACTATGGAGTATAAATCAACCAATACTAAGTACTATGGAGTATAAATCAACCAATACTAAGTACTAAGGAGTGTAAATCAACCAATACTAAGTACTATGGAGTATAAATCAACCAATACTAAGTACTATGGATTATAAATCAACCAATACTAAGTACTAAGGAGTGTAAATCAACCAATACTAAGTACTATGGAGTATAAATCAACCAATACTAAGTACTATGGAGTATAAATCAACCAATACTAAGTACAATGGAGTATAAATCAACCAATACTTAGTAAAATGGAGTATACATCAACCAATACTTTGTACTATGGAGTATAAATCAACCAATACTAAGTACTATGGAGTATAAATCAACCAATACTAAGTACTAAGGAGTGTAAATCAACCAATACTAAGTACTATGGAGTATAAATCAACCAATACTAAGTACTATGGAGTATAAATCAACCAATATTAAGTACAATGGAGTATAAATCAACCAATACTTAGTAAAATTGAGTATACATCAACCAATACTTAGTACTATGGAGTATACATCAACCAATACTTAGTACTATGGAGTATAAATCAACCAATACTAAGTACTAAGGAGTGTAAATCAACCAATACTAAGTACTATGGAGTATAAATTAACCAATACTTAGTACTATGGAGTATAAATCAACCAATACTAAGTACAATGGAGTAGAAATCAAACAATACTTAGTACTATGGAGTAGAAATCAACCAATACTAAGTACTATAGAGTGTAAATCAACCAAAACTAAGTCCTACGGAGTAGAAATCAACCAATACTAAGTACTATGGAGTAGAAATCAACCAATACTTAGTACTATGAAGTATAAAGCCGAACCATTTAGCAGTTTAACAATTCCTTACCTGCTTCACTGTGTGATATGGAGCTCACTGACGGAGGGGCTGGATGGGGTACAGAGGATTCAGGTTTATATCTAATTAGTAGCTCCTGCAGGGCCCTACAGAAGAAACATTACAATAGAGAGGACAACTTAACAAACTAGCTGGGACTTTTTTCCAGTTTTTATGAAAGAGTCAATGATTCATTTTGCTGTTTGACCACTTTCCACTTTAGAGTCGTGCAAAGTTTTCTTTGCTTAGAATCATCAAGCTCATTTCATGTGAGATTCAGATTAAGAAATAATTGCTGGGATAACAATCAATGCAAATTAACTTAAGTACCATGAAAATTAAAAAAGACTATATCGTGGGTTCAATGCAATAGTATAATAAGTGCAACAGGATGTGTAAAAGAAGAAATAAAATCCAAGGAGTGTGCCAGAAAATTATCTTTCAATACTTATTCCATTCTCTCAGGTATCTTTTTCGACAGAAAAAGTTGTGTGTGGCAGGTAAAACAGAAAAAAAAACTATCAAAGTGTATACACTTAAATAACAAAATACCAAATCTGATACTTAGCCAGGAAGAACTTTCTGGGCAGCAACATATTGAATTCAAAATAAATGTGTCCTTGCTTTCATAGATGTGTAAGTCCAAAGTAGCATTTATGTTCACAATCAAAAAGTATGAAATAATAAAATAAATTCCATGAATACCACAAACTAACTTTTCATTTCAAGCAACAATTTCATTTTCTCAAATTAATAAAAATACAGTAGAACTTCTTCGTCTTGAAATTGAAGGAACCTCTTGAAAAGGTTCGACACAAGGAGACCTCGACACATAGATGTTTGGGGTATGTGGATTAGGTACAAATATAACTGAGAACGAAAAACCGGAGGTATGACATGCTGTATATGATTCAGTAGCTACAATGGTTAATCGAATCAGAATGTTCTTTTTTTATTATTTCATCGGTCTTTTCAACCACATGGAAAGAGTGTTTAGAGTAATTCCCAAATCAGCTGCGATCTTAGTCTTCTTATTTAGTCATTTTATTTCTAACAACCCTTTTATTGTAAATGATAACAATGGTTGGTTCATTGGACACATTTTGCTTGCCACAAACATACCCGCGAATTTGGTAATTGACCAAACAAACAGACCATAAAACTTGTGAAAACAATATGACAGCTTCCGATCCATTCATAAGGTAATCAGCCATCTGGCTTTTAATACCCTAATTAAACCCTTCTACACAAAGGGTGTGAAAATACAGGTTAAGTGAAAGTGGGGGCCGGTAAAAATGGTTCGACAATGGGAAATATTCGACAATGGGAATTCGACACAGAGAAACTGCTTTGTATGAAAATAAAGAACAAATGCTTCGGGACCGTGTAATTTCTTCGACAAAGAGAAGAGTTTGACAGCTGGAAGTTCTACACGAAGAAGTTTTACTGTAACTGTCAAAAAAGACTTAAGTACGGTTATGTTGAATCTGAGTATTGATGATGCCACTCACTTTGGATGGACTGTGTAAAGTTTGATCTGTATACCCAAACCTGATGTACTCTCAACTTGTCGCTTTTCTTCATCGTCTTTCTCATCCTTATCAATCTCTCCTGTAAAGCACATACAATTACTATTTTCTATAAGACATGTCAGAGAGATAGCATGATTTTATTGCTCTCTCATTAATGATGAAGAATTTCAAACAAAAAAATTGGAAAATGGAAAGAAAGTGCTCTTAGCATACTGTAAACTTATATTCACTTTTTACAAATATATTCTGAAGCATAATTAAGGTTCAGGGGGCATTTGTAAAATTTCAGGTAAATAACTTGAGATGTTATAGAGAAAGAAAGAATTTGTATGAAAACGTGTTTGTTATCTATAAAGAAGTGAACAAATGAAATGTTTCAATTGAAAAAATTGAAAGACAAGCAACATTGTCTTTTACTGTATAATCCCACCAACAATTTTCAGATAACTTCAATAAAACCCTTCTTAACCAAACTTTTAAATTATAAGTTTTCTGAACAAACATTTTGCAGACAACTAAAGTCAAAATTTAACAAAAAGACAATCTGTAGTGGATTAGAGTGAAGTTGTTCACATGACTCATATGATCAATTGCCTCTAGTACAGAATATAACCATGATGGCCCAATATTATACTAGTACAGAATATAACCATGATGGCCCAATATTATACTAGTACAGAATATAACCATGATGGCCTCTAGTACAGAATATAACCATGATGGCCCAATTTTATACTAGTACAGAATATAACCATGATGGCCCAATATTATACTAGTACAGAATATAACCATGATGGCCCAATTTTATACTAGTACAGAATATAACCATGATGGCCCAATATTATACTAGTACAGAATATAACCATGATGGCCCAATATTATACTAGTACAGAATATAACCATGATGGCCCAATATTATACTAGTACAGAATATAACCATGATGGCCTCTAGTACAGAATATAACCATGATGGCCTCTAGTACAGAATATAACCATGATGGCCCAATATTATACTAGTACAGAATATAACCATGATGGCCTCTAGTACAGAATATAACCATGATGGCCCAATATTATACTAGCTGATTATTAAAAACACTAATGACACTAACTCTCTCCATTTAGAACCTGGTGTAACTTTAGAATTTTAAATGATTTTTTTTCTTTAGCTTCATTAAGACTTTGTACATACAAGCATTCAACAGTTTACTTAAAAACATAAATAAAAAATATAATACCATGGTATATAGAATATAGTAAAGAAAACTAAAATGTTAAGAAGATATGACCTTAATTATGATATGAATATCACAGTATAGATTGTTGCATCTATTCACCAAGAGAATTTACATCAGAACACAGCAAAACCAAGTTGTTACAACATATCAGCAATTAAACATCAATCCATGATGAAGTATACCATTATTGCCTCATAAAATGCATACCAGTGGTAATTTCATCGAGGTGGGAATCATCTCCCTTTGTTTTCTTAAATTTCTTCATTCCTGCGTCGAGTATAGCGAAGCTGAGACAGGGTTGGGCCAGGGTGAATTCAGATACAGAGCTAACATGAGCTGTGTTTTCTAGTCCATCTTGATGAATTTGTAACACATAAAGAACCTGTAAAAAAAGTCAACATTTTAATTTCTATATGGACCCCAGTCTAAACATTGAACAAGTACTTTAAAAGCTGGACACCGAAAGTCTATTACAATATATCAATATTAGTAGTTGCCGTTTGGATATCCTTTGATATACCAAGCTCCTTTTCCAGATAAAAGATGGTCCTGGATCTATCATCTAATTCACTGTAGACATAAAATCATACCCTGTAATACCTAACATAAGATGGTCCTGGATCTATCATCTAATTCACTGTAGACATGAACTCATACTCTGTAATACCTAACATAAGATGGTCCTGGATCTATCATCTAATTCACTGTAGACATGAACTCATACTATGTAATACCTAACATAAGATGGTCCTGGATCTATCATCTAATTCACTGTAGACATGAACTCATACTCTGTAATACCTAACATAAGATGGTCCTGGATCTATCATCTAATTCACTGTAGACATGATCTCATACTCTGTAATACCTAACATAAGATGGTCCTGGATCTATCATCTAATTCACTGTAGACATGAACTCATACTCTGTAATACCTAACATAAGATGGTCCTGGATCTATCATCTAATTCACTGTAGACATGAACTCATACTCTGTAATACCTAATATAAGATGGTCCTGGATCTATCATCTAATTCACTGTAGACATGAACTCATACCCTGTAATACCTAACATACGATGGTCCTGGATCTATCATCTAATTCACTGTAGACATGAACTCATACTCTGTAATACCTAACATAAGATGGTCCTGGATCTATCATCTAATTCACTGTAGACATGAACTCATACTATGTAATACCTAACATAAGATGGTCCTGGATCTATCATCTAATTCACTGTAGACATGAACTCATACTCTGTAATACCTAACATAAGATGGTCCTGGATCTATCATCTAATTCACTGTAGACATGAACTCATACCCTGTAATACCTAACATACGATGGTCCTGGATCTATCATCTAATTCACTGTAGACATGAAATCATACCCTGTAATACCTAACATAAGATGGTCCTGGATCTATCATCTAATTCACTGTAGACATGAACTCATACTCTGTAATACCTAACATAAGATGGTCCTGGATCTATCATCTAATCCACTGTAGACATGAACTCATACCCTGTAATACCTAACATAAGATGGTCCTGTATCTATCATCTAATTCACTGTAGACATGAACTCATACTCTGTAATACCTAACATAAGCAGTTTAAGGATCAGTCAATCTTCTTTTAAAAGTGTTTTGACTAATTAACCATGTCATCTTGTGAAAGACAAATCATGTCATATTGACTTGACCTTGGGGAAATATATAGACTTAGACAACATCTATATGGTGCATTTAAATTCATATCTGGTACAGAGTTTACTATTTTGAATCTGCAAATATGTTACTAGGTTTAATGCGTTCTAATACATAGCATTATAGAATCAAATTTTGCTGTTACTTTTTAATCTAGCAATTGATAACTTTCAAAGGATCGAAAGAGTGATCTAACTGGTGTTTTTTCTAAAAAAAAAAAGGAGGACAAAGCACAACAGTTTCATTGAAAGACATGATGTTGCAGAGAAAAGGCACACAAAATTATTAGATTTGTACACATCCCCTATCAAAAGTGTAATATTTCAATCAATTACATTCCGTAGTTACTGAAATACCAGTATATCTGTAGAAACTAAACATGGATTTTCTCAGCAATCAAAGAAACATATTTCTGAAAACAGTCTATTCACAGTTGATAGACCTTTACCCATCCAATAATCATCAAAAATAACAAATGTGTTGATATCTAACATATTTCCTAAAGTCAATTATGGAGCATAATTTTGCAAATGAGTCTTTTAGAAACAATAAAATTAATACCTTATTAGCTTAGGTAAAAATAGTTAACAGATGTATGAAGATCCAACCCATTTACTGTAGAAGTGGTCTTGGAGATACTAGCTCAATATTCGTTCTAACTGTCCAAAATATCAAGTAAAAAAACCCAATATATTAAGCAAACTTCAAATTGAAGCTCTTTAACATAGTTTATCAAGTCAACTTTCATGCAAAATGCCAACTTTGATGACAGTTCCATCTTTGACAAACACTATGAGCATTACTATTAAAGAGAGCATAATGATGAATCTTACATTTCTTTGGATGTCTGAGAGGATAAAAAATCTTGCACTGAGATCCAAACCAGCTTTCATGCAAGGCTCAATGCTAAAGTTGGATGGCATTCCTGGAGGACAAATGAATCTGAAATAAAGGAACACAAATGAATAATGAAACAGATAAGAATATTGTAATAAAAATGTAAAAGAGCTAAATTCTAAACCTAGTGTCAATGTTTATCAACAACCAGTATAAATCAACCATACCAGTATATGAGTGGTTTGAAGGCAAACAACTAACATACTGTTTGTTATCTTGTAATTAGAACTTTAAAGTCATAAACAAAATTAACATTTGTATTTTATTTTTGCTTTTGCTTAGCTCATTCGATGACACACAATTTACATACAGATGTATTTGAATTTGATGTTAATCTCAATTTCATAATGTTAGAATAAATGAATAAAGGTTCCAGAATAAATAAAGTTAATGTTATAGCACAGTACATGCAACATGCCCTTTCCAATTTCAACCTTTTCACCGTAACATAAAAGAGTTCTATGTGACAAAATATCACAATCTAGTTGCAATCACCACAATTACCCAGAATACACTAGGGACTGTCGCCCAGGGAGGTTCCAATGTGCAACCATCGTTTTGCCAACTCAATGCCACAGAGGTCAAAATGAAAGTGATTGAAATAATTTTATTTCATTTTGCGATTCTATTTCAAAATGGGTTGTGACATAGCTAAGGTATTTCCCATCTTATATGATTTACATATGTATAATTGAAGCGCTGTTTGTTTAATTTCCATGATTCATGTAGATTAAAAATAATTTCAACCAATTCAGTTTTTTTAAATACAGGTACACTTCAATTCCCATAAAAATGTTACTACTTATGAAAAAATACAGTAAATCAACAGACAGGTAAATGAACAATGAACGTTTGTAGATGAACAATAAACATTTATAGATGAACAAATAAACAACATTTGTAGATGAACAATAAATATTTGTAGATGAACAATAATCAGTTGTAGATGAACAAAAAATAACACTTTTAGATGAACGGTAAACATTTATAGATGAACAATTAACATTTGTAGATGAACAATAAACAACATTGAACAATAAACATTTATAGATGAACAATAAACAACATTTATAGATGAACAATAAACATTTATAGATGAACAATAAACAACATTTGTAGATGAACAATTAACATTTGTAGATGAACAATTAACATTTGTAGATGAACAATAGACATTTATACATACCTTACAGTCTGTAGACAGTTCCATGATTCACAGCTCCATATTTTGATTTCTTGGTTGTTGTTTGCCCCTGTAACAGCAAATTTCCAAAACTGGGCACTGAAAACACAAACAATAGATAATTACCGTATTCCGTAATGTATACAACAACACAAACCTGTGATCTGCATCAATCCAACGCCTCAATAGAATTAGACTTTCTTAAATAAAATAGGTTGTTTTGTTCCATCCAATTGTGTTTTATTTCTCCTGTTTCCGGAAAATGTAAAGGCGTGAGAAAAACAACAAACATATCAATATGCTGAAACAGGAATCAATCCAACCAACCAGACAGTTGGTCACTTAGTCAACTGATCTATTCAGAATGTAAGGTTATCTGAATGCCTAGATTAAAAATTCTCAAACTTAATTACTCATTAAAAATTGGAAGTAGAAGAGTGGAAAATTTGGACAATCACTATTAAAAAGTAGAACTTGTGCTTGGTACATATTTTCATGGAATTATAAGCGCCAACACTCTGCTATAAATGTAAATTTATGGTCCATAACGCTTAGAATTGCTTTTTCACATGCTTAAAATTGCTTTTTCACAGAAGTGAAAATTTGAAAGTCATAATAAAATGTCATTGAAACAATACAGTTTTTGTATTGTTGTATGATAAGAAATGAAATGTAACGATTGAAAGCATAATGAAGTCAGAAAAAATCAATATATGTAAGTATGCTGTGTCTATTTGCAGTAAATCTCACAACTGCTGCAACACTCATGGATTTAAATACATATTAATTCACTGTATACAGGCTCTTTAATACAAACTTTATTAGCTTCCAGTAGTTATCATCCAGTGCTTTTCATACAACAGTGAAGTTGTTGTACAGTTTTAAATAAATTAAGTTTTCTCAAATCTGTGAACAAGGAGCTAAAATAAAATTGCTAACAAAGATGTATTTATGAAACAATACAAAACATGTCGGCATTTAACTTATATAGAAAGAGATAGCTACTTACTCGGGACTGATATTTTTATGGTTATCCAAGAAGAAAAGACAGGACATTGGCTTTCCCCCGTGAGGTTTCCATTGATGAAGGCACCTATCAATAAACAAAGGTATATTCAGTTAAATATTTTGTACAAGTTGGCCAAGTATTGCATTCTTATATTTGTAAATTAATGTACAGTAAGATCTCTATACCTGAGGCTGAAGGGGCCTCATGATAATATTGGACTAGAGAATTCAACAAATTTTCTGAAAAATTGACATAAATATGACCTTTGAGATTGAAATAATGGATATGAAACATGCTTTTTTGATCCAGTTGTAATGATTGATTCTTTGATTGAATCAAATGATTATTGTATCTTTTTATAAAGAAAGCCAAGATATAGTTCAATTATATTCTTATAATTAAGAGTAAAGGATCTGAAGTAAAACACGCTCGATTTGATTCAGTTGATACAGTTATACTAAAAAAAAAATTCAAATGAATTTTCTTTTGGTTAAAGAAAGAAAATTCATGAGCAAAATCTGTCTTCTTGTCAAGTTTCGTGCACCTTGGCTTAAGCCAGGAATAATACCATTGGGTTGATCCTTCCCAACTCAATCAGTGTTACTCCACATACATAAAATCTGAGTGACAATAAACCCAACAAACAAGGCACCAAATGTGTGAAAACAGTATGACTGTTTTCTATTTGGTCAACATATTTGGTAATGAGCTATTGTCTCCATTAACCAAATTGATACACTTTGGCGTGTGGAGGCATGAAAATACAAAAAAACAAGAGGGCCATAATGGCCCTAGAACCGCTCACCTGAGATTACCACCTATTTGAAGAATAGTTAGAAACATTGCTTCTAACTTTTACACAAGAGTTTCTTGTACCTCCATGCATTGACCTATTTTTCATTCCAATTTTACAAGTTTTACACTGTACGCTTGATGTGGGACATTAAAATGGTACATAAAGCTTACAATGTGGAAACTGAATATTTTACTTTTACAGATTGTGTTTGTACAAAGATCAGACCGTACTTTTGTCCAGTATGATCTATTGTTGCCATTTTGTGGTTATCATTTTGGCATATTTGGACATCCAAATTGATATTGATGTATTTTGTTAAAAATTCTACAATACAAGTATAAAGTGGAAATGCAAACAGGTTCAAATTTCAACGCGCCCTGGTGGCCATGTTTTTCAAGATATAAAAATTCATGATTTTATCAGAGACATAGATAACAGAGATTGGCAACTCCTTCTTTACCTATAGCCGGTTTCTGCGATATCTCGCATGACGCGTTATTTAGCGAGACCTTTCGAGATCTGTCTATTGACGCTATTTTCAACTAAACGCGAAATAGGCAACACACATTTAAGCGTGTTTTAAGTCATAATTAAATTATTTTCTTACCGAATTTACTATATTGTTATTGTTAGAAAGTTTCTCCATCCAACAAGACCAATCAGCAAGCGATTATCAAAGAAATAAACATGGCAAACTGCGACAAACTTGATTGAATTGTTCGCAATTTCGTGGTTTTGTGCGATAAACGTGATAATTGAGTAGTTTTAGATTCAAACTGTTCTAAAGGAGGGTTTTTCAAACATTTCCAATTCAAGTCCATTTTAAAGAAAGGGTTTGTTTTTCTACATTTCCAAATTTTCAGTTTGATATTCCTTGTCATTTAGAAGTTATTCCGTACTGAATTTGTCCCTTTTACGACCATAATGAGTTTAACCATCTTGATTTACAAGCAAAATTAACAAAGTTGTGCACAGTAAAACTAAAAAACTATGCACTGGATCATATCATACTTGACATTTTCCTGAAATATTATTTTTGTTTTATGGTTGCCCGCATTTTTATAGTAATCTTCGCTTCCATAACGAAGTTATGCCAGGTTTACTTAACCACACAAGCATGATCATGATTTCGGCCATTTTATTTTCAACCAAAATATTTCATTCTTGTACAAAGTAAAATGTTTTAATGGAGGTTTATTCAAACATTTCTGATTTAAGTCCAATTTATTGGGTTAATATGATTTTGTCGATTTCCAAATTTTCAGTCTGATATTCTTTGTCATTTAGAAGTAATTGCGTACTAAATATATCCCATTTACTACCTTAATGAGTTCAGCCATCTTGATTTCCAGCCAAAAATTAACAAAGTTGTGCACAGTAAAACTAAAAAACTATGCACTGGATCATATCCTACTTGACATTTTCCTGAAGTGTTATTTTTGTTTTACAGTTGCCCGCATTTTTAAAGTAATCTTCGCTTCCATAACGAAGTTATACCAGGTTTACTTAAACACACAAGCATGATCGCGATTTCGGCCATTTTATTTTCAACCAAAATATTTCATACTTGTACAAAGTAAAATGTTTTAACAGAGGATTATTCAAACATTTCTGATTTATGTCCACTTTAATGGGATAATATGATTTTGTTGATTTCCAAATTTTCAGTCTGTTATTCTTTGTCATTTAGAAGTTATTGCGTACTAAATATGTCCCATTTACTACCTTAATGTGTTCAGCCATCTTGATTTCCAACCAAAATACAACAAAGTTGTAGCAAGTAAAACTAAAACACTATGCACTGGATCATATCATACTTGACATTTTCCTGAAGTGTTATTTTTGTTTTATGGTTACCCGCTTTTTTATGGTGATTGTCGTGTTTATTACGAAGTTATACCAGGTTTGCTTTACCCACACAATCATAATCATGATTTCAGCCGTTTTATTTTCAATCAAAATATTTCATTTTTGCATCAATTAAAACTTAAATTGTGTGACTTGTATTTTATCAAACGTGTTATTACTGAAAACGTCTGAATGAGTTTGAATTGATCCCGTATTAAATGCTGACTAAGTTTTATAGTTTCCCGTATTTTCAAAGTGATATTCCTATATAAGAAGAAGAAAATCCATTCATTTAATGGACAAAAGAGAATGGATAGATTTTCTTAATCAGAAACACCACGATATTTCCTTTTTCGTCATACTTCTTCTTAATTCCGATCGCTTGCAAATATGTCAAGTGAAATGTGTCATTTGAAGAACGAAGGGTGATAGAGTCAATCACGGTAGTGGACAATACAGGCTATGATTGTAAATTGCCACCCCATAAAATATGTAGTTTGATGTCATAAAACCTTTTGATGCAAGGGCGATTACACAAGAAGTGTGTGGCGCTAACCCTGTGTCCACTCTCTGACACCTCATTCAAATTTAATTTAAACTTGATTTATTACAAAATATTATTCAAACCTTTGCTTGAAAGACATTGTCGTTATAAGTACAATTGTGAATTGCATGATAATCAAGCCTGTCATTGAAAAAGAAGGTCTACTGGAACTTTTTGTTTTGTTTTTAACATAAAATCAATTTAATACAAGAGGGCCATAATGGCCCTTTATCGCTCACCTGAGTTCTGTTTGAAAAAGAGGTATATTTAAGACAGAGTGGTTGGTATGTTTCAAACTCTTCTAAGTGCTAATTGCATTGAATACTCTAAGCCAATGCTCTTGCTTGTTAACATTTTTTTATGTGTATTGTATTTGTCTTCTTGAGTTAATGTTCACCAAGACAAAGAGAATTAAGATGAAGGAAATTTAGGTTTGTGAAAGCAGGGACAGTAACAATTGGTTGGGCAAATTAAAATAATAACAATTGGAAAATGTATCTCAAAGTCGTTTATTGGTTTTCAACAGTAAATAAATTTGGAAAATTTTAAGACAGTCAAGCTTATGGTAAATAATCCAATCATTCTGGCCAACTTTCATCAAAAATGGACCATAAATGTGGCCTCTAGAGTGTTCACAAGCTTTTTAAATTATTTGACCTAGTGACCTAGTTTTTGACCCCACATGACCCACTTTCAAACATGGCCAAGATTTCATTTTGGCAATCCTTCTGACCAACTTTCATCAAAATTGGACCATAAATATAGCTGCTAGAGTGTTCACAAGGTTTTTCAAATATTTGACCTAGTGACCTAGTTTTTGACCTCACATGACCCGGTTTCAAACTTGGCCAAGATTTCAATTGAGACCATCATTCTGACCAACTTTCATCAAATTTGGACCATAAATGTGGCCTCTAGAGTGTTCACAAGCTTTTTAAATTATTTGACCTAGTGACCTAGATTTTTACCCCACATGACCGAGTCTTGAACTTGGCCAAGATTTCATTGAGACAATCATTCTGACCAACTTTGATAAAAATTGGACCATAATTGTGGTCTCTAGAGTGTTCACAAGCTTTTTAAATTATATGACCTAGTGACCTAGTTATTGACCCCACATGACCCAGTTTCAAACTTGGCCAACATTTTTATTGAGACAATCATTCTGACCAACTTTCATCAAAATTGGACCATAAATGTGGCCTCTAGAGTGTTCACAAGCTTTTTAAATTATTTGACCTAGTGACCTAGTTTTTGACCCCACGTGAACCAGTTTCAAACTTGGCCAAGATTTCATTAAGACCATCATTCTGATGAACTTTCATCAAAATTGGAACATAAATGTGGCCTCTAGAGTGTTCACAAACTTTTTAAATTATTTGACCTAGTGACCTAGTTTTTGACCCCACATGACCCAGTTTCGAACTTGGCCAAGATTTTATTGAGACAATCATTCTGACCAATTTTGATAATCAAAGGCCAGAATGGCCTGAACTGCGTCGCAGTATGGTCTGAGAGGTTTGTGCGTACGAATGGATTTGAAAGAAATCTAAGGGATTTTTGAAGACAAACCAACACATTTCTGTTGAATAGCAGAAATCAAAATAGAAGTAAAAAAAGACATGTCCCAGTACTCCAGTGGTACTCAAACCCAATGCTCTAATCATAGATATTGTAGACGAAAACAAGCATTTTTAGTTAAGATACCAATCTACAAGGGGCCACAGTCACAAGTTATTTAAGAAACACTTCAGCACAAATACAGCTTCAGTCAGAGATCATTGAAAAGTTTTAAAAGTGCATTAAATATATATTGGGTTAAATGCCATATCAAAGGCATGCCCGAGTGTTACGAACAGGAACCGGAACACAAGAAAAGAGTAGATCAAAAGGATCGGAGAGATGTAAGTCTAAAAAATGATCTCATCAACAAAGTAAACAATCATACATTCTAATCTGGGTGATTTTTTTATCTACTCAACAATACCTACATTTAGTGTTTCTTCCAGGATTTGAAACAATAGAGGTATTTCCCCAATACATTGGGCAAAAGGTGATAATAGATCTTCTTTTTCATTTTGCCATTGTAAAATGCACACGCTCACTTCATGGTCAGTAATGGTAACGAAAAACACGGTGTATTTCCCGGCTATACATCAGGCAATATTTCTTTTTCTTTCTTATAATGAAAAAATGAAAGATTTTTTGTTTAGTATGAACCGTCCTGTTCAATTACAAAATCAGCTTTCAAATAAAAGTAACGGCTTAAATGTGTTAATCAATGTCGTTTTTTATTTCACAACAATATTACTGCAAAGAATCGGGAGCCGTATTTTCACTTCACTAAGCGAACTGGTTCCCAACCCTCTGGTAACCAAACAAACGAATCGGAAACCTATTACCGAAATTGGGTCATGTGTTTATGAAACAAAATAAAATCGCTGATAACTGTCAGTTTTTCTTCATGAATGTTTCTAAGCCGTTTCTGGCACAAGGCCTGTCGTTAAAAGAAGTTTGCAAATCATAAAAGATAGGGACTTTGTTCTGCACTGAGTAAAAAAAACTGGGGATTCCTTTACAGATGGGGAAATCCCACGGCCTAGATACGGGTACTGTGGGAACGTGTCAAGACGGCCCCATGTCAAAACGTCCCGGAGATCGATGAGAACGGCCATGGAATGGTTAAAACGGCCCAATTGTTGATTTTTCAATCAGTCAAAACGGCCCAAATAAAGGTTTACACTGTTTTAACACTTTAAACCGAAAATTTTGCCGTTTGACTTATTTCGGGCCGTTTTGAACGTAGGACATTTTGACATCGGGCCGTTTCGACTGTAATCCGGTGACGCTAGATACCTTCTTCTAGAAGTTCTAGGATGTTTGGAAATTAACGCGGATAGTTTGCATTACCTTTTATCACCATCCTGCACATCACAGACGCATCCAAAACAAACCAAGGAAGAAAGAGTTATTTAACAAAATGACGATTTAATTTGATAAGAATTCACGCAGTTATAGACAGATTACAATCAGCATAGAAGTTGGAACTACTTTCTTACTCTCGGCGGTGATTAAGCCCCTATAGGTAAAGAAGGATTCCGTACGATCACTATATACGCCTTCGCGCATGCGCGCGACGCGTATAAAAATTGGACCATAATTGTGGTCTCTAGAGTGTTCACAAGCTTTTTAAATTATTTGACCTAGTGACCTAGTTATTGACCCCACATGACCCAGTTTCGAACTTGGCCAAGATTTTTTTGAGACAATCATTCTGACCAACTTTCATCAAAATTATACCATAAATGTGGCCTCTAGAGTGTTCACAAACTTCTTAAATTATTTGACCTAGTGACCTAGTTTTTGACCCCAAATGACCCAGTTTCAAACTTGGCCAAGATTTTATTGAGACAATCATTCTGACCAACTTTCATCAAAATTGGACCAAAAATGTGGCCTCTAGAGTGTTCACAAACTTTTTAAATTATTTGACCTAGTGACCTAGTTTTTGACCCCACATGACCCAGTTTTGAACTTGGCCAAGATTTTATTGAGACAATCATTCTGACCAATTTTGATAAAAATTGGATCATAAATGTAGCCTCTAGAGTGTTCACAAGCAATTGTTGACACACGCACGGACGCACGGACGACGGACATCTCGGTATCACAAAAGCTCACCTTGAGCACTACGTGCTCAGGTGAGCTAAAAATGAAAATAAAACAAAATGTCCAGAAGATGTTTCAGATAACTAATCAGATAACGAAAACAGCTATTTTACTGTAATAAAGAAGTATCAATTTCGCTTGACATCTCCCCTGACAACGGATAAACAGGTAGGCTCTTTCCTTATCTCGCAGAACCTCGCGGCACGCGAGAGTTTGGCGATAATTCCGGAGTTGCCAATCTCTGTTATCTATGTCTCTGATTTTATAAAATATGTTTATTAAGTTATAAATTTTACCATACATGTATATAGTGAAAACAAAAACACATTCAAAGTTCAACGCACCCTGGCGGCCATGTTTTCGAGATATCTATTTTCTTTTAACAATCTTTATAGAAGGGCCCTTTAAGAACATTCCTGTGGAATTATTTTGAAATCTGACCAGTGGTTTTTGACAAGAAGATTTTTTCATGTTTTTTACCAATTATGGGCATGGCAACCATTCTGGTCACATGACTGATTTTTTTTTTAACAAATCTTTATTCCCTCCAACTAGGGATGATTCATATGATATCTCATTGAAATTGGCCTAGAGGTGTAGGAAAAAGAGATGGTTATTAAGTTATGAATTTTACCATACATGTATATAGTGAAAACAAAAATACATTCAAAGTTCAACGCAGCCTGGCGGCCATGTTTTTCGAGATATCTAATTTCTTTTAAAAATTTTTATAGATGAGCCCTCAAATAAAATTCCTGTGAAATAATTTTGAAATCTAAACAGCGGTTACTGACAAGAATCTTTTTTAGGTTTTTACGAAATATAGGCATCGCAGCCATTTTCGTCACATGACTAATTTTTTTTTTGACAAATCTTTCTCTCCTTCAACTAGGGATGCTTCACATGATATCTCATGGAAATTATCCAAGAAGTTTGAAACAAAAAAAGTTTGTAAAGTTATAAATTCTAGCATTCATGTATATCGTAAAAACAACAAGAGGGCCATAATGGCCCTAGAACCGCTCACCTGAGATTACCACCTATTTTAAGAATAGTTAGAAACATTGCTTTTAACTTTTAGACAGAGTTTCTTGTGCCTCTATGCATTGACCTATTTTTCATTCCAATTTTAAAAGTTTGACACTGTATGCTTTTGATGTGGGACATTAAAATGGTACATAATTCTTACAATGTGGAAACTGAATATTTTACTTTTACAGATTGTGTATGTACAAAGATCAGCCCGTACTTTTGTCCAGTATGATCTATTGTTGCCATTTTGTTGTTATT
The DNA here is from genome assembly GCA_947846245.1 of Cerastoderma edule. NCBI lineage: Eukaryota > Metazoa > Mollusca > Bivalvia > Cardiida > Cardiidae > Cerastoderma > Cerastoderma edule. The sequence goes on along the minus strand of OX401410.1, from coordinate 4,023,366 downwards.
CTTTTGGCATATTTGGACATCCAAATTGAAATTGATGTATTTTGTTAAAAATTCTACAATACAAGTATATAGTGGAAATGCAAACAGGTTCAAATTTCAATGCACCCTGGTGGCCATGTTTTACGAGATATCTATTTTTTTTACCAATCTTTATAGAAGGGCCCCTAAAGAACATTCCTGTGAAATTATTTTGAAATCTGACCAGTGCTTTTGACAAGAAGATTTTTTCATGGTTTTTACCAAATATGGATGGCAACCATTCTGGTCACGTGACTGATTTTTTTTTTACAAATATTTATTCCCACTAACTAGGGATGCTTCATATGATATCTCATTGAAATTGGCCCGGAGGTTTGGGAAAAAAAGATGTTTGTAAAGTTATAAATTTTAGCATTCATGTATATAGTGAAAACAAAAACGCGTTCAAAGTTCAACACAGCCTGGTGGCCATGTTTTTCAAGATATCAAATTTCTTTGAACAACTTTTGAAAAGAGCCCCTAAAAAGCATTCCTGTGAAATTGTTTTGAATTCTGACCAGTGGTTTCAGACAAGAAGATTTTTTAATAATTGCAGAAATTCCCCTTTTTTCATGCCACGGCAACCAAAGCTCTGCATGGAATCAATTTTAACAACTTTTAAAAAGCATCACCCAACGGACATTCCTGTGAAGTTTGGTTAAGATTGGCCCAATGGTTAAGGAGGAGAAGATGTTTAAAGAAATTGTTGACGACAGACGACAAACATTGGGCGATCACAAAAGCTCACCTTTGCTCAGGTGAGCTAAAAATTGCAGAAATTCCCCTTTTTCATGCCACGGCAACCAAAGTTCTGCATGGAATCAATTTCTTTGAACAACTTTTGAAGAGCATCACCCAACGTACATTCCTGTGAAGTTTGGTTAAGATTAGCCCAATGGTTTAGGAGAAGAAGATGTTTAAAGAAATTGTTGACGACCCACGACAGACGACGCACGACGGTCATTGGGCGATCACAAAAGCTCACCTTGAGCACTTTGTGCTCAGGTGAGCTAAAAAGCAATTTATACTTGTAAAACAGGTTTTACATATAGAAAACCCACAAGGGAAGGAATCTGGAAATAGAGTAGGTCATTTACAGAGAAAATAAATAGGACAAATAGTTCAGGACCTTGTGTGTACCAAAAGGTACCAAGGATTTTAATATTCAGAAGTTTGCGGCACAGATATTCTACTGTATTTGGTTTTAAAAAGTAAAATTTGTTTACAGCGCCAGATGACGGCGTGCTTAATTTGTTAACCTTTTGTTGAAAAAGACTCGAAATTACCAATAAGACATAGCAAAGTTATAACCCCTTTAAAGCTTTAAATGAATTGATATATTCATTAAACTTTACAATGATTTAAGTTCAACTTAAATTTCTTACATGCAAAATAAAAACAACAAAAACTTTACAGTTAACATTAAGTTAGAGAAGTGGTTCATCAACAATACCATCTTATACAAATAGTATTAAATGTAATGTCAACAATTTCTAGTTATATTACAGTATTTCTGGAATTCACTAGTACCACACTAGAGTTCTGAAGTGTCTTGCCAAACGACATTCCCAGTGGTGCCACAACAATAAGCAGTGGGCGACACAGGAACTCAATAAACCACAACAACTGATAAATCTCAACATCATCATATAATGTACAAATACCTTGGGGATGTTTCTTCATTCATATAGACTTGGAAGAATTTGACTTCTCCATCACAACTGGCAGTTGCAAGGGCAGTTCCGTCTGGGGAAAATGCTGCATCCATAATGGGCTGTGAAAGCAGATATAAATATAAATGTAATTTGTAATAATTTATATCATTGTTTGTTATTTACTGTAAACATTGAATCTAGCTTGAAAGCTAAGGGACATACACCAGTGACTTTAGGTATCTTAGGTACTCCCATTGACTCCAATGTTAAATCTTGTATTTTCAAGGTTCTGTAGATGTTGGAAGAGTGCTTTCTCCCCTATGCTTGTTTTTCAACCATCAAGTTGGTTGATTTAAATCCCAAAAACTGTGATAAAATGGACAACTCAATTGTTTCAATTTTCTTTTTCAAAACAGCTATGTGTCCTAGTACTATCTGAAAATCAGTACACAAGCTGTCAAGTTTGGCAGAGGCACCCATATTTGTGTTCATACATCCTAAACAAAGTCCATCAACAGGCAATAAATACCAACAATATAAGATTGCAGAACTATTATCTATTATATTATATAGGTAACACATCAGTGTTCTACCAAAACTGTGCACAAGAAGTAGAAAGTCAAAGTTTCTTTAAGGGACTAATTTAAGGCACTTCACCTCCTAAGTAGTCTGTCACATGTGTGGCATCTAAGGCAATTTCATATTTGATAACATTGATTATCAACTTACAAGTACTTACACCAAGTGAAATTATTTCATAGTAAGCCGAATTTAGTTGAGGGAAGATTATATAATCTGTTAGAATACATGTTAATGGTAATAAACCACATTTATAAAGAACTATATCACGCAAACTATAATGAATAAGTTACCAATACATGTTGTCCATAACCCACCTTGGTATGACTTTCTATGTTGATCAGACCAATGGAAACATCACCTGGCAGTAAAGGGCCAGCACCATAGTTCTGTGTAACCATGTCAACACTCCATATCTCAGCCTGAAATGAGAATTCACGGAAAATGCTTTATATCTTGTTTCATTGATTCGGTCTTGCACTTTATTACCTGCTATGAAAATATATATTTTAATTACCTTCATTTATCTATCATTGACTGCATATACTCTCATGACTTATAAGAAAAACAATTGAAATAAATACTACAGCACTTTCTTAAACAGCTATTCTTGGGAGGGTCTCAAAAGAAGGATCCATCCCATTTCAATATTTGCCCTGCCATACCTTTTCATTGTTTGTTAAGACCAAAACTCTGCTGGCATTGTCCTGGGTGCTGGAGTCTGTTGCACTGCTGTCATCTACATCGTCGGGAATGTATGGACACCAGATCACACGATGAAAATCACTCATACTTGTAGGCTTTGGACGTTCCACGTGAAGAATCTTAGTGGATCTACATACTATTAAGGTTTATATGCAACTCAGAATAAAAGGTTAATAGATTACTTCAATAATAAATCTTTGATCTTAAATATATTAATCCTAACCAACAGAAAATGATAGCCCTTTCTTAAATGAAATATTGTATTAAAATGAAATTGCCAGACTCCAGAAAAAAAAGAATATGATAAGGATTTCTCAATATCCTCCTTTCATAATTGTCTGTATATGCATTTGACGATATAAAAAATCAACTATTCTCAAAGAATGTATTTCTAACAACAAATTTTTATAACCTATCGTCATTTTGGTTATATGGTAAGGGTGCTTGTTCACAGATTTAGAAGTTGATAAATAATTTCTTTAAAACTCGCACATCATAAAATTTGTGAAAGGATACACTATTTTCTTGTTGTCTGTTTCAGTGACTTCATACACACACAATGTGCCGATCTCGTCTATAACCGCGAGTAGAGGATCGTCTGTGTAGGCAAATGCCAGATCAATTACTCTTCCAGTAAAGTCTTTTAGCAGGTCACGCTCTGCAGTCTTTCGGTTAGTTATTCTTACAACTCCAGAAATTTTTCCTGAAATTAATTCAAATACAAAATTATTGAAAAATTCGAATCTTGCTTTTGGATGAAAGAGATCAAGCAACACTTCAAAAAGTTAAACAACAACTGTCAGGAAATCTCCAAAACCCATTTGGTCAGAGACAGCCGAAAACCCTCAGACACCTCTTCGCCTCCCCCATTTCCTCTACATTTTTCAGGCATTAATTCATACATCATGCTTTAATGACAACAGCAATATAATTATGTAATTGTATATCACATCAATATATTTTATTTCGTTTCTGAAATGTTAGTTTCCCTAATTATTTTAGAATTATTTCAGAAATGTCTGGTCAATTTGGAAGGATAACAGAATATGGTTTGTTTGTTTTTCAAATTTCCAAGACTCCCATTTGATGATTTGCATGATGACCATTGAAGTTGTTCAATTTCAATAAAAAATGTTGCATCTGCGAGGAAAGCATCATTTCAATATAAGGATACATTATATATTCACACTCCTTGAATTCTCGTAATCTAGCATGCATTATTATATGTTGGACAAACTGTGGTTGGTATAATTATTTTTCATAGAACAAGCATGTCAATTGTACATCTAAATTAAGTGTGCCTGTATGTTTACATAATTGAATCCCCTATTTATACACCATTTGCCATTATCAGTTAACATTTATCAGATAAATGTTGAGATTATCCAAATAAATATACAGTTAAATATTTTGTGTGCAGCCAGTGAAGGGACAGAGCAAAATTGGCTGCATACAGCAGATTGAGTCGAACAGTTCAATCACTTTCACCTGATCCTCTAAAGACAAGCATGTGCATTTCGTCATAACATTAAAAATCATAAGAATTGTCCCAAATACTCCCATTCAATAAGCAAAGTCATATTCATGCTTTTTATCAATTAACATTTCTATGTGCAAACTGTATTGAAATTGAAAGCTAAAATTCGACTCTCTTTAGTCAAAATCAGTACAAAGACGCAATTTTAGGAAACTTAGCCAGCAATTATAAACAAAGGGGTTCTTCAAACCCCCAATTAATTACAATGTAATGATCAAGTTTATGGTGCTTATTTAGAAAGTTCCCTGTGTAAACTCCTGACACTCAGCTTGAGGCGATATCGATTTTTTCGAGTCTACACACTCAGTCACACGTGATCGCCAATTGCATATTGTTTTGTGTAAAATTTGATCATAGGTTAGTGGCAGCAGACTACATACTCCGGATTATTGGGGATTATCCCTTTACACAGTTAACGTAGAGTAGAATTGCACGAGCGGACTTCGACTGGCTGCCATAGGGATTGGTGCTTTGCACATGTGGCTACCCCCTATAGTTTTACTGAACAGTTAAGTGTGTAGAATTCTGTATCGGTCAGAAATTATGGAAAGATTTTTTCATCAGATCTCAACTTGCAATCGGTCTAGATAAATAGGAATTGGTCCAAAACCAACAGACCTGGCATTTTTCTCGTCCCTGGCTACTGTGATGAAAATTTTAAGATAGAACAGGTTTCCCCAAAACAGAGAGCACACCATATTAAAGAGGTTTAGTAATCATTGATGTATAAACATGCTGATTATGCGCTTTAAAGTTTCAATCCACATGGCAGAATCCTAAAGTTAACAGTATTTCATTTTGTTATGATTCCAGGCTCAATATGATGGAGGATAACGGTTTGTGCAGGGTAAAACCATTGGCATTCCATACATTAAGTGAGAAACTACCTCTCATACAAAAATCAAAATGTCGGATATTAGCCCACACAGTAAGGTGCCATGTGATTTCTAGTTCTGTACTCTTAACTATTTGAAAATGGAGGCCCTTGCTTTTGTTTGTAAATCTATAATTGAATTATGCAAACAGTACACAGTCCAACGCAGGATCCCAACTTACCTTTTAATACATAAGCTACAATCTCATTGTTTCTATGAACAGCCACAAGGTTACCCACATAGCGTCTGTGCTCCCAGTCATAATTAACAACTGGTGTTATCTTCACCTAAAATAAATAATGGGACTTGAAATGTGACAAAACCCTTAAGAGATTAGTACAGTAAGCAAAAGGGAGTCAGCGCATCTATCTATTTGACATATTCTTTTCATATAACATGATCATCATTAAAAGATACACCTGGTTTGAAGAGCAAGTTTGTTTGGGTTAACATCACACAATAGCAGGAAAAAATGCAGTGTCTTACAAGTGTTACATTAATAACAAGTTTGCACTTGTATTTACATGAGGTGGCATAACTGTGTATCCTATTGGTGACAACAAGGATTATTTTGTTATTGGAATCTATTTGTTCTCTTATAATGCTGCAAAAATGTTTCTATTCAAAACTGTAGAGAAATTTTAGAATAGTTAGAACAGCTTATTTCTCAATACTCATTTCGCTAAAATTTTCCCTTTGCTATTGATAAAGCACTTTAAAACACTCATTTATCTATCTCACTAATTATTGAGCCCCAATTCTTTACTTTTAGTTAAGCTTTCCTTGATTCGGCCTGTGAAAAGAGAAAGATTTGGCCAGTGAAAAGGCAGATTTTGGCCAGTGAATAGAGAAAGATTTTGGCCAGTGAAGAGAAATATGTTGGCGAGAGTATAGAAAAAGAATTTAACCAGTGAAAGGAGAAAATAGTTGACCAGTGAAAAGAAATATTTTGGCGAGTGAAAAGAGAAATATTTTCGCCGGTAAATAGAGGAAGATTTTGCCAAGTGAATAGAGGAAGATCTTGCCAAGTGAATAAAGAACGATTTCGCCAAGTGAATAGAGAAAGATTTTGGCCAGTGAATAGAGGAAGATTTTGCCAAGTGAATAGAGGAAGATTTCGCCAAGTGAATAAAGGAAGATTTTGCAAGTGAATAGAGGAAGATATGCCAAGTGAATAGAGGTAGATTTGGCCAAGTGAATAGAGAACTGTTTTGGCCAGTAAATAGAGGAAGATTTTGGCCAGTGAATAGAGGAAGATTTTGGCGAGTGAATAGAGGAAGATTTGGCCAGTGAATAGAGGAAGATTTTGGCCAGTGAATCGAGGAAGATTTTAGACAGTGAATAGAGGAAGATTTTGGCCAGGAAATAGAGGAAGATTTTGCCAGTGAATAGAGGAAGATTTTGGCCAGTGAATAGAGGAAGATTTGGCCAGTGAATAGAGGAAGATTTTGGCTAGTGAATAGAGGAAGATTTTAGACAGTGAATAGAGGAAGATTTTGCCAAGTGAATAGAAAAATATTTTCGCCAGTGAATAGAGAAACATTATGGCTTGCGAATAGAGGAAGATTTTGCCAAGTAAATAGAGGAAGATTTTGGCCAGTGAATAGAGAAGATTTTGCCCAGTGAATGAAGGAAGACTTTGGCCAGTGACGAGAAGGATTTTAGCCAGTGAAAAGATTTTGGTATTAAGTTTTTACCTTGTTTGAGCCAGTTGATCCAGTCAGGGACTTGATCTGTTTGCTGGAAACAATGTCCACCTCCTGTCCATACACACTAAAACTGTTGGCTGTATCATTCCCCTGTAAGGTGCTGTGTTTATAAAACAGTACATGTATTTGATCTTATGTCTACTCTTTTTGTTATAAGCTGTTTATAAAACAGTATTGGCAATGATCTTATGTCTACTCTTTTTATTATAAGCTGTTTATAAAACAGTATTGGCAAAGATCTTATGTCTACTCTTTTTATTATAAGCTGTTTATAAAACAGTATTGGCAATGATCTTATGTCTACTCTTTTTATTATAAGCTGTTTATAAAACAGTATTGGCAATGATCTTATGTCTACTCTTTTTATCATAAGCTGTTCTTATTTGCTTTTATTTTTAAAGCTAGACTAAAGCCATTTATTACCTGAACGACATCTTATACATACTTTCACGGAATCAACAGAAAATTTTATGGAAGTTTTAGATCTCTAAAAGAGAAAAATTGTAGTACCAATACATCCTAACTGTCTTCGAAACATTGGATAACATACTGTCAGTATATCAAAGTTATAGATTTTTGCCATTGCATTGTGTTGTCTGTAAACCATTTTTGTTTGTATTGCTGAAACAATTCAAGATGAATAATTCTTAAGTCATTAGTAAATTGATGAATGTTATTACTGCATTGTAATGACAAGACTAGAGAATTTGGAGTATTACATTAGTTGTCTTTGTGTAGCTCCATCATACATTGTCTTCATGAGTTCTGTAAGTGTGGGGTCTGTACCATCCCCAGAGTTCTGTACCATTCCTGACAGTGTCTGAAGCTGATCATGGCTATAAAGTATATAAATCAAAATAATCATTAAAACTATCCTTTCTTTAACATTGTTGATAATCATTGTGAAAACAGAGTGCATAAGTTCTTGCTCAAAGCCATGATGTCAGTGGATGATGAGTCAAATCCATCTGTTCCAATTCATATAATGCACTCAAAGTTGAATATTGTTAATCTATTGGATTAAGCAAATGACAGGATTTACCAAAGCATAAACAACTTACATGCCTACAACTAATCAAGATTTTTACAATGAAAAGTTGAAAAAAATGCAACTACTATTGATATATTTTGTATGAATGGAAAACAACATTACCTTTCTTGAACATTTACAGATCTGTCAATGCTTGCAATTGATGAAACTGAAAAACAAAACAACAATCTATGTCAATATTTCAGTCTATTCATACAATGTATGCAATTAACATGTTTATCATATAATGGGAGAAAAATGACTCAAAAACTGCATGAATTTATGGTTAAAGTTCCCGGACTTATTCACGGTCTAGACATATTGTCAGATTATTGGACAGTATTTGGGTGAAATGGAATCGTCAGTAGAGTAGAATGGACATGTCTACAGACGATGAATTTGCAAAGCAACTTCTTAAAGGGCAAGTTTCACTTTCTATTTTGATAATGTATCCTTAATTTGTAAGAAACCAGACGTTTTTTCCTTTTTGTTAATTATGAACCTTGTATACCCTGCTGTTCTTTTGGTGTAAGTTTTACATTGCCAACCATATGTTATTCTGGCTAGTTTTGATGGAAACACTTCAGTGTAAGGGTGATTATGTTTGTTTGTTTTCAGTGTGTATTCTGATTATCATGTGACCCCATATTGATAGCTTGACATATATGCGGGCTATGTTTAAATCCTGTCATCCTGCCATCGGATTTGTACTAAATGAAAATGCTAAAATTCATCTTATCTAATATTGTTTTCTCTGCTGAAATGTTAAATAAATGTGTACTCCTTAATTTTTCGTAAGTTTGTAAAAAAATCAAATGATGTCCAGCAACTTTAAGAATGAGACGAGTTGTGGGAAAGCTGACCCAATTTTAACTTCTTTTTTATCCGGCGAGTGATTCGGTCATTTTAAAAGATAATGTGCACTAAAAATTGACATTATTTGTATTAAAATTATAACAGAATGTATTTATGTAAACTTTTCAACCTAGAACAGGTCCGCGATTAAATAATTGTATGACGAATGAAGGCATCGGAACTTGACAATTTTGGATTAGCTATTTGACAATAGGGGTTTGTTTCAACATTTCTTCGTCTTTCTCCATACCCAATTCCAAGGAAAAGTAAAACTGTTCATTAAAGAGAAATCGTACCCACACATGTGCTTTGATGAAAACTATAAATTTATGATATTTCCTTCTGATTGGCAGTCTGTGAAGTCAATACTTTATCCAAAAAATGATATCTATATCATGTAATCCGGAACTGTCAAGTTGACTGTATTTTGAGATCCATGAAAAAGTCTTGTGCTAAAGTTGTCAACATTTTGGGTAAATACAAACAATCAATTTTTGACCCACGACTACTTAACGCCACTCCTTGAACTTGTAAGTAGAACCAACAACCATTGTCAGCTACATGAGTAACATTATGACTTGCCAAAATAGTCTTTATCATTTCGTACGAAATATATTGGGTGCGAATCTACGTGTAACTCGAACACTTTCAACACAAGTTCCATGTACTCTATGAAAGAAAAATTGGTTTAAAAAATCTGTGAAAGAATTGTACTGCAAATGCGCTTGATGGAATGAGAAGGCTTTAATATCACCTGTCGACTTTTGTAGATCCATCAATTCTTTCAAGAGCCGACTTGTATCGCCGGTCGACTCCATCGAGGACGTGGGTGTTTTGGACTCAGCCATGACAGGTAACAGTTATAATGTATCTTTAACTTATCTTCGTGAACGTTGTTAAAAATTCTCCAAGGTCTGTTCAAAACATCTGTTTTCATTCAATCAAAAAGAAACAACAACGAAAACAAGAATTGCTGAAAACTCAAGTATGGCGGCACCCGATTTTGACTCGGGTGTTATCCTGAAAATTATAGACCAAAAAGTTGCGTTTTTGAATTTCGATTTCAAGAGAACAAGTGAGTGCAACGAAGAACAGAATTGAACCGAACCGCATCGATCAGTACATTATGTTTATTGGGTCTTTGATAAGTACGAGAACAAAATAATTAATTTAATGTATAGCGATAAAGTTGTACGACAGAAAGATTATCTTACCGCCTACATTATTAACTGACCAGGCTAATTGGAAAGTGTAAAATGTGTCTCCAATAATTATCTTTTCAAAAATTGTCAGATGGACGTTTTCATTCCACGGTTTTTAAGCACATTTTGCACTATTTGAGACTGTAAATTACATGGCAGTCTGGTTGTTTACTTGCTGTGCCCCATGCACATATTTGGATAAAGATGGCTTCCCAACGAGTTTTCATCAAAACTCGTCTCGGATCCCGGCTCTCTGACTACGCGGATATGCACACGCTCAATGGCGTGTTTGGGCATACACACTCACACACGGGCGCAAAGTTATTTGACGTAGTCGAAACTTTGCCAGATCCACCTCATTAGTCAATATCACGTTTTAATACATAGTATAACTTGGCGGAAGTAATTCACTGTGGGGGGTTTGGACATTCGAGAGAGTACTGAAAGAGTGGTCGCAATCAAATAAAGTGTTAGTCGAGAAAAATAAATCGTGATTGCTATCACAGGCTGGTGATGCTTGTTGTTTGAAGAGAAATAACGCTGTAAATTTTTACATTATCTAATATGTTGATGTCATTGTTGGTTTTCTTCGGAGGCGCTGACTCCCAATTTTGGAACACACTTCAAAAGAGAAGGAGAATCTACCAATTCAACAAAGCAAACTGGGACGAAATAAACAAAGACCTTGGAAACATCAGTTCAGACTTACTCAAGAATGAAGATCAAAATATAGACACACTGTGGAACCTTTTCAAGAAAAAAATCAACGAAGTAATATCTAGACAAGTACCATCAAAAATGTCAAGCAAAAGGAAATCACTGCCCTGGTTCAGCCACAAACTCAGAAGAATGCTCAAGAAGAAAGCGAGGCTCTACAACATGGCAAAAAAGACTGGTAACTGGACCCACTTTAAGAGCTTCCAACTCGAATGTAAGAAAGAATTCAAAAGAGCAGAAATCCATCATATTAACTATACCATAGTAACAGCCTTAGAAGAGAACCACTCCAAACCATTCTGGAGATATGTAAAATCACGAAGACAAGATAACGTCGGGGTACAACCTCTTAAACAAAAAGGCCAACTGTCCAACACCAGTAAAGGGAAAGCCAAGATCCTGGTTGACCAGTTCAAGTCCGTGTTTACCAAACAGAATGACAGCCGCCCAGAGACAAACAAGAGACCGAAATCTCCCCTCAAGCCCTTGGAAATAACTACAAAAGGTGTCGAAAAACTCTTATCTAACATCAACACTAACAAAGCTAGAGGACCAGACAACATCCCTAACATCTTACTGAAAAACTGTGCAAAAACAATAGCTCCTGCCCTCCAGCATATATTCCAAACATCTATAAACACTGGGACACTACCAACAGACTGGTTAAGCGCAAACATCTCGCCTGTTTTCAAGAAAGGGGAATCCCACCTACCAGAAAACTACAGACCGGTATCCTTGACCTGTGTGACCTGCAAGCTCTTAGAACACATCATCGCCAAACATATACTAGACCATCTTGAGAAAAACAACATCTTAACTTCACTAAATCATGGTTTTAGATCCGGATACTCCTGCGAAACACAACTCTTAACAACAGTACACCACCTCCTACAAATCCATGATGAAGGTCCCCAAATTGACATAGTCATACTTGATTTCTCGAAAGCATTCGACACGGTCCCTCATGAGAGCCTCCTTTACAAAATGCAACAATACGGCATAGATGGCAACATCAATGACTGGCTGAGAAACTTTCTGACGAAGAGGACCATGAAAGTAGTAGTAGAAGGAGAAGCATCCGAAGCCGTCCCAGTAGACTCTGACGTTCCTCAGAGTACTGTGCTCGGACCATTAGCCTTCCTCTGCCACATAAATGACCTTCCAGAATGTGTCAAGTCCTCTGTACGTCTCTTTGCTGATGACTGTCTGTTATACAGACCCATCAAGTCCAGGCAAGACCACTTAGACCTCCAGTCTGACCTCAACGCTTTGGAGAAATGGGCAGGGACATGGGGAATGCGATTCAACACCAAGAAATGCTACATAATGAGCATCAATAACAAGTCATCCAACTTCTAACAACTAAACAATAATATCCTGAAACAAGTCCAAGAAAATCCTTATTTAGGAGTCCAACTTTCTGATGATCTAAAATTCAACAAACATATTGACAAAATCACCAACAAAGCCAGTTCAACCCTTTGATTCTTGAAAAGAAACCTCAAGCATTGTCCAGCATCATGCAGAAAAACCGCATACCTCTCATTAGTCAGATCAACACTCGAATATAGTGCCATTGTATGGGATCCACACCTTCAGGGCGAAATCAACAAATTGGAAAGCGTTCAGCGCAAAGCAACCAGATTCATTAAAGGTGACTATAAATCAAGGGACCCAGGCTGCATCACAAGAATTCTGAGGCAACTAGAGCTTCCAACCCTACAGGACAGAAGAAAGATGGCGCGCCTGACATTCTTCTACAAGGTGGCTGAGGGGCTGGTGCCAGCAATGCCTGCAGATACCTATCTGGTCCCAATTCGTGGCAAGAGACTTATAAGGCCAAAACAGTTCAGTGACCATACCAGTGTAAACTTAGTAACAAGATCAGCTTGATCAGCTTTAAACAACCAGAAGTGCTATAAACAAATACAGTGTAAAAGTGGCACTCTCAGACATTCCTTCATTCCAAAGACAATCATTGAGTGGAACAATCTAGAAAATTCAGTTGTGAGCGCAAAGTCAGTTCAGAGCTTCCAATCAGCTCTCCAAAAGTGCGACTAACAACGCCCTCTCTCCCCGCTACGCGAATGCTGAAAGGCCCTGTAGCGTATTATCATCCAGATCCAGACCCAGAACCTTCTGACGCTAGGCATTGGTATGAGATAAGTTAAATTTACCTTTTATAATTTCATGTAAGTTAAAATGAGCCCGTATAAACCTTTTTTTTTTTTCATATGTGATACAATCAGTGTTTATTCTCCCAACAATTCTTTATTGAAACAAAACTATTGATGCCTCATACTCTTTTCAATTGCGGTACATGAACGCTTGCAAAGAGTATGCGAAAACAATGCTTACCATACAAAATAGAAACTTCTATGATTTCTGATCAATCCATTACTTCGACGCCATTATATTTATATATGTTATAGTTAGATGACTGTTCTTTGTATATAGACCATATTTACATTCGATTAAGTGACTTATAGGCCTATGATGCCGGATGTAATTATAATTGTTTTGTTACGATGAAACACAACTTAAACACATGTCGCTGTAATAAACAATTTACCTACTTACTTCCTAACTTACCATTTAAAAAACATGTTTCTGTGATGGCGATTTAAATGCCAGTGCATGGTCATGAAGAGGAACGCAGTGTCATCAGAATTTCTTAGAATTCCAAGCTAAGCACGCAAGAGAAAACCGACATCTAGAGCCGAGACTTCGTTCGCATTCGGGAGCACCATTTTCACAATTTTCATCGATGTTTATGCTCTTGAAGTTTTAGTAATTCTAAAGGCGACTCAATAAATATGTAGGTTTCAGACTCGCTTAAGGTAAGTTTGGTTTCATCGCCAGACTTGTATTTGTTGAGTACATGCCAGTAAAATTTGTATCCCAGTCAAAGATGCAGCATAAAGCACTTGCCTTTGTTATGGTAACTATAGACGACTGTGGACCTAAGATACACAACGACAAACGCCTTTTGAATGGACTGTTTGAAAACGGTTTAAATAGTTTCTGCCTACATGAGGTTAAATATGTTTTTACCTTACCAATAACAGCCAGATCGCCTGACTGCAAGCGGGAGACCGCATACATGCACAAACTCCAATAATGCCAGCCTCACATACGAGCGCATCGACGACATGTATGCATGTTGGCATATACAGAGCTTCTTAACCCTTTCCCAAACAATAACGACATTTGACCACTTATTTTGCAGACGACTTTAGAAAACCTTGTGGGAAAAGGAGAAATTGCTCGTCACGAGCATTTTTTCCTTTTCCTACAAGGTTTTCTGCTCTATATGAAGAACGTTTTTCAATTTCATCACATTTTGAAATGTCATCTGCAAACTCTTTCAATTTGGGACAGTCGAAAATTTGTTGTTTGGGAAAGGGTTAAACGAATCTGATTACTCGTTAAAAAGTCAATACGAGTAGCGTTCAATAACAGTTTTAGCAGCGTTGGTAGCGAGGGTCGGTAATCTCGATGCATCATCTCAAGTTTACAGTCTACAATAACGGTTGAACGGGGTCGGAGGTCGAGTGTTTGTTTATTGGTCACTCACCACGACAAATCAAAGCTATACCTACAGAGTATGCCGAAGACGAATCTGCATAGAAAAAAAGAAGAGAGAAAGCTCTCGTTGCTTTTTATTGTGTCAATAAGTATGGACGTAGTACCAGGCGCTTAGCTACCCGTATACAGAATACCACCTGCGTACACTTTGTCCAGTGAAAGTGAAAATCTAAGGTCTTCATTGAGTGTTTACAAGGGAATGAATGATATGTGACTACTGTTTTATTGATTAGAACATACTATTGACTATGAATATCCTGCGTCTTTAAACTGCTGCAAATGTGACGAGAAATGCTCTCAATATTTACTCAATTGATGTACAAGAGGTACATCTTTAAAGTTCTCGGATATAAAAAATTATATCCAAATATAACGTAAGTTCCAAAAAATAATCCTTTGACGTCCGGGAACTTTAAACGACTTATATTGGCTAATGAATGAAAGTGGTGATATCACTATTAGAAAGTTATGCGTTTACATTCATCAGATACTTGAAATAACTATCATTTCCATTGCAGAAATCGAACCAAATTAAAACACGATACCGGTTGTGAAATACGTTATTTATTGTGGAATGTACGTATTTTGGGCTGGAGAACTTTGATATCAAGAAAATTATGTGTAATTCCATAGAAAGTTGAAACTCAAAATGTTTCAATTTGCTGTATAATGTAATAATGATTATTGTGTTTAGTAAAAATGTACCATAGTTCATAGCGACATCACCGAAATAATAGTTATTATATATGTATATGTCAATTGCTAAGTTCAAGTAATTGCCGTCAGCTCAGTCGGTAACGCGTCAGGTATACGACCGAGAATTCCTCGGTTCAAATCCCAGTTTAACTTCTTTTGTTAAAGCTAGAACGGTAAAGGAATGTCTACGAGCATATACGGTTACTTATCTTGAAATAGACCTGGAAGCATATCTGAACACCTAGGAAAGAGGTAAAACACAGGAGCTTCATGAACCCCTGGTCAGGGCTTTGCCATGGACTCAGCGGAAGCACTAGCGGCTACATGTACCACACGTCTATTTTGCACCTCCCCTCCCCAAACCAAAACTCCGCCCCTGAAACGCTTCAAAGTGTAGGTAAGGACCTGTGCACTTCTGTGCATATTTCCGTAGCTCTTCTTTGTAATCGCCCCAGCGTGTCGTCATATCAAGCATATTGATGAATCCGCGGGACATTCCCGTAATCGAGTATCGCTCTGATCATGGTCGTACACAGTTTTTGTTGACACAGTTGTTCCTAGTAGCAAGTTTGATGACACCAAGTGTTCGGTTTGGTTTCAGAACTGTTTGGTAAGAATGGTAATGAAAGGTCAGTTTATTGTCAGCATAAACACATGGATCTTTCTATATCTCTCTTTCTTGGAGCTTTTGGTGTTCATCACTTCTGCCCATACGGTATGTTAAACTATGATTGTTGTGGCTGATGTGCGTGACACGCCCGTGTTGTTTTAAGCTACCAGCTATCTGACCAGTTAGATATGTTCTTTAAGACTATGTCTTTATGTATTTGCTCCCTGTCCCTCTCCACAGACATCGCCCGCCCATTCATCTTGGTGTCGTCCCCGATGAATCTCACCACACTCTTCACCACATCTGGGAGGTCATTTATAAGATAGTAAAGAATAGCGGGTTGTTGGTCCACAATGCGTCAAATTGGTACAAAATGGAATAAAGCTTAATTCGCAAGATTCTAAAGATAATTATCTACATTTTGTTTAAACATTTTGTCTTTAAAAACTGTACATGGTCATATGTTAATACAAATCCTGAGTTCGCTTTCCTTGAGGGCATTCTTGTTTATTGGCTACATTCCAATGGTATTAAATGACATTCTTGTTCATTGGCTACTTTCCGATGGTATTAAATGACATTCTTGTTCATTGGCTACTTTCAAATGGTATTAAATGACATTCTTGTTCATTGGCTACTTTCCGATGGTATTAAATGACATTCTTGTTCATTGGCTACTTTCCAATGGTATTAAATGACATTTTTGTTTATTGGCTACTTTCCAATGGTATTAAATGACATTCTTGTCCATTGCCTACATTCCAATGGTATTAAATGACATTCTTGTTCATTGGCTACTTTCCGATGGTATTAAATGACATTCTTGTTCATTTGCTACTTTCCAATGGTATTAAATGACATTCTTGTTCATTGGCTACTTTCCAATGGTATTAAATGACTTTCTTGTTCATTGACTACATTCCAATGGTATTAAATGACATTCTTGTTCATTGGCTACTTTCCAATGGTATTAAATGACATTCTTGTTCATTGGCTACATTCCAATGGTATTAAATGACATTCTTGTTCATTGGCTACTTTCCAGTGGTATTAAATGACATTCTTGTTCATTGGCTACTTTCCAATGGTATTAAATTACATTCTTGTTCATTGGATACTTTCCAATGGTATTAAATGACTCGGCGACTGCATAGTGCATACGAGTAAACCGTGTCGTGCTGTCTCGATTTTACTTCGTTAATAACACTGAACCAATGACGTTCTTGGACCGTATTCATAGTAAGCTAGAGCGAATTTCCGACAAACATGCTGGGTGTCACGGGACCTCACAAAGAAAAAAATAAAGGACGCATATGTTGATCTTATCATTTTTGAACGAGGAAATAGCAAACATAACCACATACTTTAATACCTGTTTTGGATGTATTCTTTCCTGTATTCTGCGGAAGTGTACACACATACGTATAGACATGCACGCCCCTCTTGTCCCTCTGGGTCCATGGATTTTGGCCTGATTCGCTAATGATGCTCAATAAATATCGTTCACGTTCACGACAAACACGTTTACAAGTACTCGTATGTGTGGAGAGGTAGGTCGATCGCCTATATTTATCACATATCAGCGACATTCGTGTGCTCCGTGTCCTCCCAAAGGCCACAAAATGCTATAAATCTACATGTATAAATTCAGGTTTAATTATAGGTGAGTATTATAAAAATAGCAATGTCTGACCCACAAACTGTCAACGTATATAGGCCTATGACATGTTTGCATTGTATCAAATATCTGATATTTAAAGAGGATATTCCATCGTACATCTGTAAAGAGGGTTAACCGTAAAGATCGTAGAATAATGCATGAGTCTGCTTCAGTTTGCGCAAAAACCGAAGTGCACGTGAATGTATCAAAGGATCGAACGCCACAAAACTACTCTTAGCAATATGACATAACGTGTGACGTAGGGGCTACACACAGGTGCGTTGAAAATTAATAATTCTAAATTCATCCCTAAAATATTTTCTAAGCGTGTTTAGCGTTTTTCACAAAGCGGAATCGAATTAATGACTGTCAAGTATGTAATAAACATATTTCTTTCTTTTTCATCATTATGATGTCTTCTATTGAATAGCTGCAGATCCATATCGTATATTGATATAGATATATAATATAGCATCCAATTTTGTTTGTTTGTTTATTTGTGCATATACATATATGTCATACATCAATAGTTTACAGACAATACAAAAGGAGAACGGAATTAAACATCAAAATCACATACTTGGATAGCATTATGAGATATTCTGTATCACATTTGGCATATAGATCTATCACAGATTTAAGGGAATTATATAAAACTTGGCACTTTCGATAAACAAAAAAGACATATATGTATTACACAGAAAGGTCAAATAAAGCCACTACCACTCTACAGTTTTTGTTTACTATGGTTTTAATAGCACCAATAGTATTAAAGTTATGTTGCGACGTCATACTACAAAAAAGCCATTCGTGAGCCATTTCTATTCGATGCGGTATGTTTCGCCTTGACTCGGTCTTTCGTGAATTCGGTACGATAGGCTCTTCAGCAATTTGAGGTAGATAGACAGATTGGCGGGAGAGGAATACTGTCCTACTTCTGATTAAAGTTAAATGTACGCATCGCTTTCCTTATCTATCATACAAATTGATTGTCTAATTCACTAGAAACGATTCACTGGCTATATTGCATTGCGTAATCTGATTTTCCGGAAATATTTATAGTACGAAGTTTTCTGTTGAAGTCTGCTCAAAAGTGTGCTGTTGTTCACAGGCAGCCGATTCAATGTTTAGAACGAGGGTCCCACATTACAGGCAAGAATCTTGGTAAAACATGCTCAAGATATTCATAAATCGACTTTCAGATTGATTGTATAATTTCTGATGAGCTTTCTAAACGTCAAAATTTCAAAGGACCAAAGAAATGAAAGATCTAACTTAGACTTTCAAAAGCATAAAATGTTTAGTAAAATCATGAACTCCTTGCTTGTTCCGTGTCATTGGTGATACCGTGTCATTGGTGATACCGCAGTAGGAAGGTCCTCTGTAATACCATGAAACATAATTTTTCCTGTGATATAACAAAATAGGGCTGATGTTTTAAAAACCTTACAAACTGATATGAGCCTCTATCGTCTGATCACCTATTTTGATGCTAACCTAATTTGACGGCATGTTTGTTTTGATGTCAAACTGATCCGCACAAGCCGTATGACCTAACTTTTCACTACTACTTGTTTGGAAACACGGTGAACTACGCATTGGTGCAAAAATGTGGAAAGTAAGATAATCAAAGGTAAGTTTATGTTAATAGATTAAATTTGAATGAAATTTTACCTGATTTTCTTATTCTCGCTTTCGACGTGACGTCATCTCAACCGGAAGTAAAAATCAGGGGGTTACAACTGCCTAGCAACGCTTTGTCGCAGAAGCGAGCCCCTTATTCATTACATAAAAATTAATATAAAAAGACATTTTATTTTGTGTCCAGTGTGTTTTTATCTGGTCTTTTAGGTATAAAGATTTGTTTTTGGGTGTTGCCAATGCTCTAAATGTTAAGATATTGCCATAAATTGGATTAAATGAGTGCTGATAAACGAAACGCGGTGCAGTCATAACCGTGATATTCCATATATTCCACAGCAATAAAATACGTCTTTTTGGCAGAATTTAGTCCTTTGAAAATGAAAACTTCCTAATAAATAGTTTGGTGTATAGGAAAAAATGAATATGGGACAAACTAGAATTTTTTATTTGTTGCATTTGATTATCAAAATTTTACCCGCAAATTATTGGTCAATAAAGGTGAGGGGTTAAAACTAAATGCTTTTCCAGTTCATTAACAATACATGAAACATTTCTTAAAATCAAATTAAACAAAGCTTGTTCATGAATATTGCTTCAAAGCACTTTGAATGAATAGATGGACGTTCAATAAGAACTATGATCCGCCTACCTTTAATGATGTTTCGTATATAAATGCACATGACAATGAAAAAATGCAAATCCATTATTTTCAACCTATTGACACTGCACATATCAAGATGATTGAAGGACACGGGGTTGTCTTTGATATGTTTAAAGGAACTCTTATGGCCGGAGGCTGTTGATTGAAAGAATTTGTAACTTTATGATAGGGTACAAATGAGACAGATCGGCATTAACTTATATCACAACCCTTAATTCTTGTGTTGATCGGGATTGTAAATCTGTCAAGAATCAATGAAGTTGTATACAGAGAGATTGTTTTCAAATGTGTGAATTATCTATTCAATGATTTACTGGCTTAAAAACCATGAAATCATTTTATTCATCATATGTTTGAAAATTGGCTTTTGAGTGTGACCAACAAGATAAAAAAGTAATATAATCATGACAAACATTTGAGGTTTGTGATATAAGAATTCAGCAGAACGGACCCTTGATCTTAAAATCAAAATTTAAATCATCAATGAATGATCGATTGCGGTGTCAAATATGGAGGCAAATTTTATAACAGGTTATTAATAATCAATGTTTTGACCTCAAAATTGAGTCAAATGGCAAATAAAACGGATTGGTTTCTTTTAGTTGGTTTGCCAGTGCCTTTATTTCATAGCGAGTAATGATGACATTTATATTCTTAATTTCCCGCTAACCGTATACAAGCGCGACCTTTCTACTTAAATGTTTAAACACAAAATAAAACGATTATTCAAATAAGAGGTAGATACATTAAAACGGTTATAACAATGGCATAATTGTACTATTTGTTATAGTATAAAGGTAAGACAAACAGCATTTTCTTGCGAAACTGCTTCCAAAAGCCAGTTGCAATGTAAGAGTTAGACATAGAATTATCAATAATTGTTGTAATCTTATACAACGTTAACATTTATGCTTGTAGGTCGAGAATTTTGGATTCAAATGGTTGATATGGTTGTTTGGATAAAGGGTTGTCATAAAGAACGAATACTAATGGTCAACTTGTTAAATTGATTCATGAACAGATGCTAGTTAGTGTTTGAGAGTTAAATGCGGATTACCTGTTATTCATTGATAGTCTTCAAAACAATGTGTCAATGTAAAGTTAACTTATGGATTTTTTTTCATAATCAGAGGAATCCAAAAGTCACTCGGTATGTCTGAAGCTAGACTTAACTTCAAAAATGCACTAAAACACACAATACGTCCGATCAAAGTAAAATAGGAATAACTTCAACAACATATAATTAATATTGTTATATTTGTCACGCTTATGAGATGCGCTTTTGGAACGTCACATACCCTCGTAAATGAGTATCTAACGATATCTCTGCTTCAAATATGTTTACTCTTTTTACCTACATTTACCATGTTGTAAGATAATTTGGACTAGTTTAAAAGGAGAATTCTTTCTAATTAATGTTATTTTAGATTCAGGCAATCGTCCAACAGAGCTAACACATCGTTTTTAAGTTTTATTTAATGTTTTAATCAGGCAATCGACCCTTCTCACTATGTAAACACATAGCGAATCGCTACGTTGTACCCCCTTGTTATTGGTTTCGCACTGTTGCATTTTGGGAAATCGGGTGAAAATGCCCGAATATTCGGAAGCGAGAATTGCAATTTATCGCGCAGGGTTCGGGTCTCTCATATGTTCATAAATGATTATTAAAAGTATTGCTGATTAGTTGCAGACGGCGCCCATTCATTATGCATAGATCTCTTGACAGTAATGTGACCAAGCACTTTTCAAAATGGTTGATTTTCACTGTGTAGTATGGTGTACGCGTTATATATGAACTGCAGCGTCTCAGTGTTAATTGGCTATTGATTTGTCTTCTGTCTCGCCCCAAAATTGGACCAAGCCAGCAAAATACTTAAAAAAGTGATGGTTTATAAGGGAAATGTCATAATAGTGTATCTCATCTCAATTTGATTCAAATTACATTGTTATATAGGTCAGAGCATAGCCTGGAGTTCAAGTGAGGATGAAGAATATAACTATATGGTATCTCATCTACTTTCAGGCTCTATCATTGAAGTACAGGCCCTACTCTCCAACTTCTATGATCAATGCTATGGAAGAAAACCAATCAAAGCAACGGCACGTCAGTTTGGCTCGGAACCTATTATCATCTTTGAGGCATAGATTGAGTGATAGAGTGAACCCTGAAGCAACAAGATCTTGGCCACCCCCTCTCTTCACTCAAGAAGAAGAAACACACATTGTGGAACATATTAAAGTGTTGTCAAGCTGTGGCTACAGATATGGCAGATTAGAGCTGGAGGACATGGCCACAGAATATGCGAAAAGTCTTGGAAAAAGGGACAGCTAGCACCCACTTCCCTTTAAGATTTAAGTTAAATGGTACACGCGATTTTTGAGTCGGTGGCCTGAGTTGAAGGTGATCAAGCCGAGAGGGTTAGAACTCTAACGAGCAAGGTCAACACCACCAGAATGTGTCGCAAAATACTTTGCAGAACTACAATCAATATTGACAAGATATAACCTTATGGACAAACAAGAAACTATTTTCAATGTTGATGAACAGTGCTTATCAACCCCACCATCTAAAGTGACATGCAAAGAACCCCCAACGAAGAAGAGGCCCTGCTTAAGCACAGTCATAAGTGGGAAGGCAATTACTGAGCACTCTACACTGGGTGCAATTTAACAGCATGAAAATTGCAGGCAGATGAAAGCTCCTCGGCAAAATGAGCCTAAACCAGGACCATCTGGACTTAGGGGGAAGGTTAAACCTGCAGCCAGAAAGCCAGCTCCCACTGTTGATGTGTGCTCTTCATCAAGTGAAGATGAACATGATCAGTCAGTGTGCTGTGTCTGCGATCTGTTCACACCTGTTGAAGTGTGTCACAGCACCTCTTTAATTTTTGTAAAGACGGTCCAGTTTACAAAATGCGATCACTGGGTTCATTTGCAATTTTGCACCAAAATAAGAGTGGTTAGGAGAGGAGATGAGTTTATTTGTCCACATTGTATTGTAGAAGAGTAAATTTGGCAAGATATTAACTAGCACTGTTACATTTTTTGTTTGTTTTTGTCAATACCCGTTTCTTCATCTATGTTATAAACAATAAATCAATATTATATGTATAATTCTGAAATGCTTCATCTTTATTAGTTATCATACATTACTCACAAGGTAAAATGAACCGTGTACACTATACACAAGTGTACTTATTGGTGAATCAAGCAGCCAACCAAAGGCATTGAAATAGGTGACACAAAAAAAAATGACAGGCTCCGCGGTCTTTGACAATTAACTTGCTTCCCAACTTTATTTGGTCATTGAACCATAATTCAACGATGCAGGTTAGCAAACAGTGATTAAAATGTTAAGTATTTTATTCAGAATCGCTGACTATTTAGTGAGATGTGATCGTTTTTCTGCTATGGGCATCGAAACTGGTGACGCGAGGATATATCATGTAAATATTCTGTCTATTTGCATAAAAAACAGGCAGGTCTTTTGGAAAGTTTTTGTTTTCCATTGTCATTATGAAGGCTCAGGGTATGAGCTTTCAAGTGAGTCCACTCTGGTACTGTTGTAACTCCTTTTAGATCTCTCATTTTAACAATTGTGTCCCATGTTTTCTCTCTGCGAGTAGTTAAAATGACGTAAT
Organism: Cerastoderma edule; assembly: GCA_947846245.1. NCBI lineage: Eukaryota > Metazoa > Mollusca > Bivalvia > Cardiida > Cardiidae > Cerastoderma > Cerastoderma edule. The sequence goes on along the minus strand of OX401410.1, from coordinate 3,999,981 downwards.
AACATGTGATTTTCAATTCTTGATGTTTAAAACAAATATTAAGAGTTAATTCTGGAGGGAAGTTGACTGATATTAAATACTCGATAAGCATCAGAAATGTCTTCTTATGGTTTTGGGGTACGTTTGGCTGGGTAGGGCCTAAATAAACATTTTTTTGCGTATGCCATGCAAGTAATTTAAAGATATTATTCATTTTCCTATTTAAATCTATAACAAATTTTTCATATACTTTAAGCATGGAATATAATCACTTTACATTTGCTTTCATAGATGGTTCTCAAATTTGCTTACTATTGGTTAATTGAAAGAAATATCGTCAGCAGGTGAAATAAGTGAAAATTAGTTATATCGATATCTTGATTATTTCTATAGACACCATGTACCAGAAGAATGCAGAGACCTATTAAAAGGACAAAAGATTGCTGGCAAAGATGCTCAGAGGGATTTAACGACTTCTTTTCAAACAATGTTTCTACAAGCAAGCCAGGCCATAGTCAAAAGACCCCCTCTGAAGATTTCAAAAAGTCATCATTTACACCAGGGAATATCTTTGAAAAGTTAGCCTTCCCATCAGAGGAAACAAGTATGTATTTTAATTGGCCTCATTAGCATAAAAACCTGGTTAAATCATACAAATTATCCAGTATTCAACTCAATTTTTTCCATTAAAGTACAGGTTTTCAGCATCTTTATGATGGATGCATTGAAAATTGTCATTTACTCGGTGATTAGCATTGTTCAAATCACAAATTTAAGGTGTGTTAACAACCACAATTTTTGACATGGATCCTTTTGGAGAAAGCCTTAGGATTGTGAATCTCTTTCAAGATTGTACATTATTTATTTTTGCTTGTAAAAAGGGTTTTGTTTTTTCCAATTGATTTTATTTGTGTTAACTATTTATCCGATTAATTGAAAAACAAATTGACAATATCAAAATTTCTCATTTGATTTACATGTCAGCTGTACACACTTGATTAACTTTTAAAAGCACCTTTTTCTGTCTAGGCATAAGACAGATTATTATTTGATGAAAAATAACTTAACTTTTTGGTACAGTATGAAATAAATCACATTTTACAAAGATTTTAAGAGTGCATCAAATTGAAAGTTAGCTTCTCTACCTTATAGGATGTGCTTGATTAATGTTTAACAACATTTGGTTATCATGCTAATGAAATGAAGTTTAAGCTAGTGGTTGAAAATTGGTCCCAAATCACTTTTGATAATCAAATTGAATTAATGTTGTCATTTTGATTTACAATTGTGGTGGAAAATTCCCATTAAACTCTTGGCTGGGACACCAGTTAAGCCTGAGTACTTGTTAGAAGCAGTTAAATGATAAATCTGATGGATCTTGAAAGGTATATATTGTTTGGTCAGGATTGCATCCATTCTAATCGATAATCGTTTCGTCAATAGTTAAAGCACATCTTACTCGTACATAGAATGGTTGAACTGAAAAGTTAGAATATGCATACTTGAAGGCAAGCCAAAATATAACATAGTAATGCATCAACTCAATTAATTTGTAGATTATTTCAACCCAACTATCTACTGAGCTACAGAAGCTTAGTATCTTCTTACATAAGAGATTTTGTCATAATTGAAAGTAACATTGGAGGATAACTATATGCTATGCAAAATTTATTGAAATATATGATAATTTTGAATAACCTGGTAGAAAGACAAACAAGACATGTTAGGTGCAGTGTATTTAAAAAAGGAAAATGCACGGGCGGGCCCGACCTGGCTGTTGTTGACATATTGGCCGTTGTTCAGGTATGACTGCTCCCTCAGATTTGACTACATTTTTCCCTATTGAGGATTCTATTGCCCTAACTACTTGGTGAATGACCAATTGATTCAAATTACATTGCAATGTAGGTCAGAGCATAGCCTGGAGTTCAAGTGAGGATGAAGAAGACCAGAAAGTGTGTGAACCAAAACAGAAACGTAATAGAGTGACCCCTAGAAGTGTGCCTTGTGGTCGTAAAAGAACTAGATCATCACTGGTGAGTTAAAGCCAATAGAATTCCCTAAATGGTAAAGTTAAAGACATGTTTGGATTAATTTTCATGTATTTGTAGAATTATTCTAAAATAGTTATTATCAGGTTTTTTTCTGAATCTGAATAATTAGGTAATGAATATTAACCTGGAATCAGATTTTGTTTATCATGAATGATAATAAACCAAAAGAGTTAGATTAGAATCTTAGATAAATAAGTATTGATTGAACATTATTATAAAATTTGACACAAATTGTTAATTACAGAGACAACAAAGTAAAGCTGTGGAGATTGTTAATGTATCAGGGTCAGATACAGAAAATGAGATTATCAAGGGATCACAAGATTCAAACACTGCATTGATTTCTTCTGCCAAGGTATTTGTGAAATCGTTACATATAATCTCAATGTTCAAAAGATTGTTAACTTTCAAATCATTAGGGTACAAAGTGTTGTTTTTCTATATCCAAAATTGAAATGTTAAAATGAGGTATTATACGGATTAAATAATTAAACATGTTAAAACATAGCTGAACAAATTGTAATTATAACAAATGTTGCCTGCTTTAATAGTTAATGATTTTTCAAGTACTATTTTTGAAGTATTGTTTGCCTTTTAGCCTTTTAGATAAGCCTTTTGAACTAAAACTTTTCTTACAGTTTCATTTGACACTGTTACCAGTCCAGTTACTTGTGTAAAGGGACTGAAGGTGTTTACAAAGTCAATTATAAATTTGTTTTGAAATGAGGTCAGTTATGACTTTAAAGCAATACCTTACTGTCCTATAAAGTACAAAAGGTTTTAATAGAAACATTCAAATTATTCTACTGTAAACCTAGAACTTAGATAAATTTCAATAACATTTTATAGAAATGCAGATATCTTTATATGTCCTTATAGAAAACTGATAAAAAAAAGTCTCCAAATTCACTGCATAATATTTAGTAGGAGCTATTGTTAGTTTTTTATAAATCTTAAAAACTTGGCTGCAGGGAGAGGGACGAGGTTTTCTTTTTATATTTGAAAAATACAAATTTCCAAATCAAATGATATCTGGTAAGAACCTTTCAAATTTTGAATATCATGAAGTCAAAATTTAATGTCCAAATGATTTGAAATGTATAATTAAGTAATTTTCTGAAGGGGATTTTAATGACACGGTCATAAGTCGAATTTTACTCATACAATGTATATAATAGATATAAAGAATAGATGCTTATAGAATTTTGTTACCTGTATTGTAGACTGTTGTCCATTATGAGTGTATTTCACACATTTTTACAGTCGGATGCAGCAAATATCAAGGGATATGAATCAGACCCAGACTTGAAAGACGGATATAAAAGAGAAAGGACACCATCACCTTCATTGGTTAGTTATTTAGAAAGATGGCTGTAATAATTATTGCTTACCTTATTTCATTTGATAATTGTTTTAAAAACTTGTTGGTTTTCAATTTTTACAGTGGTAAAAAATAGAGATGAGAACGAATAATTAATTCATTATTTGAATCTTCAGTTACTATGAATATACAATTTGAATATTAGATTTTACAACTAGTTTTGATGTGCAGATGTTTTGCATATTTGAATAATGGTACACATATCCTTTGTCTATTTCAAGCTTTAGAACCACCTTCGTCTTTAACTGTGTTTCCACATGGATGCGATGACAAAGCAATGAAGTCTATTTTTTTTTTTTTTACATAAGATTGTTGCAGCTCTCATGTTAAAATAACATGGCAATTTCAAATCTTTTGATATCCTTACAAGTTTGTTTTGAAGATTCCCAGACTTTTGCCCCTCGGTCATTTGCCCTCCTGTACATTTTATTACAAGCAGATGTTTACATCCCCTTCTTTATCCCATATATTTCATTCAATTCTTTATTAGTTAAACAGTATTATGTTTTATGACCAATATTTTAAACAATTCTGAACACTTATTCAGATGTACATTTCATTTCAATTGTTGGGTTGACACTCATTAATGTTCATCGTTATTGCTGATAATGTTAGAACTTAAGGTGATGGGGAGAAAAGCATTATTCCTACAATTATTCTATACTCATCCTTGTCTCAGTCAATCAATAATGAAAAGCTTTTAAAAGAACTCAAAAAGATGAACCTTTGTTCCCTGAGATGATAAGCTTTTATATCATACAATGCCATTTCATAAAATTTTTACCTCTTTTCTAGAGTTTTTATTTTATGTTTAACCTTGTATTCTGATAACATCTTAAAAGGATTTCATTGGTTTTCAAAAGTTTTTGCCAACCATTCTCAGCAAAATTTAAGAAATCCTTGGAAAATGGGGCAGATTATTGCTCACACATAATTTTAATGACATGAATTTCTATCCAACAAGAAAATGTCCCAATTATAATGTTAATTTGTATTATGTACCTAACATGTTATTTTGCAGGAGTCTGACTGCCAATCATCCATCAACATCTCTGCCCCATCATCACAAGAACAAAACTCAGGTGCTGGAGTAAAGGCCAGTGATTGGGTGAAATCCTTACAGCTCAAAACACCCAGCAAAACAGATTCTGTCTCACACCCCAGTCATGTGGAAGATTCAGCAAAGAAAAAAAAGAAGCATCCAAGGTATGGATAGATAGGACTTTAAAGCTCAGCTCACAGTGAACTTTTATGATCACTTGAATGTCTGTATGTTCTTTTGTCCAATTTTTAGTCAACATTTTCTTGTAGCACCCTAATGACCACAATATTGATCCAATCTTCTCTGTAGATGCTCGGATTGTTTCTCTTAAAGATAGCTACGCCAAGTTTGATCATAGATGTGGTCAAAAAGTAGGTTACTAGGATAAATCTTCATTAATCTTACAATCTCCAACTAAGATGTTTTCCTGGGTCCGGTTTATCTACAGTAGTTGTAAGGAGAGTGACTGATGAGCATCATGGCCATTCAGGGTTCATTTGTGTTTTTACTACCAACTTTCATTTAACTACTTTTTTTAATTTGGAGCATCGAAATTTATTAATCATTTAATGTACAGAAAAAGAACAACTGTGAAATAAACCCTATTAAGTGATTTGGTTTCCCTCTTTTTAAGGATAATGAATGAAATTGCATTAAAGTATTGGATTTTCATTCTAAAGAAGTAGTGGTCGATTCTTATGCAACATGTTGAAAATAGTGATGAAAATGAAATCAGAATTGTTTTAAACTATATTTTTTTTTATGCTATAGGCATATAATACTGTGTACACTGTATTGAACCTATGCATGCATTTGATGTATATATTCTACTCTTGTATACATTATAGAGGTGGTTTAGCAGAACAGCTCTCAAGATTACAGAAAAGAGATCAATCCTCCATCCGTGTGTGGAAACATCAACGAACTTCAGTGTCCTCATCTCAAGGTAGTCCAAAATAGAAATATGGGGAAATCATTTAATGTGGGATTTATTTATTCATTTCCTTATATGGAATTTAAGATTGAGACCAACAGTAGATGACAGTTATATAGAATGATAAGTAATCTTTTTTTGTGATGGGGGGGGGGGGCTGGATAAATTGCTTGTCTCATGCAGTCATGGCAGGTTCTTACTTGATAATAATTGCTTCAAAACAAGGAAGAAAAACATTTTATTTCAACTGAAGCGTAAACATCTCATGGTTGACAAAGAATATAACAATAAATTCATCTTCACATTCAAATGTCAAAATTATGGTAAGGATTAACTTTAGAATATAAATCTAAACAGATAATGTTTGATACTAATTGGTCCGGGCAGCATTTAGATATGAACAACTTGGATGCAGGGATAGGTTTTGACTCTCTAGAAACCCCTGACACGGTAGTAATACTGCTCTAGAAACCTCTGAAATTATAGTAATACTGGTCTAGAAACCCCTGAAATATATAGATGAGAACTACATCTTGAATTATTTATTTGATTAGTTTCAAAGTTTCAAATCTAAATGCTTATTCATCCATGGCAATGCAGTTCCTCCTTGGTTTTGGTGATTGAATGAGGTTGATTGCCAGTATTTTAGAGATTGTATAAATGAATGGTTTGTGGTGATATGACTCAGCAAGCACCAAAGCAAATTCCTTGCACTGCTTTGATCATGTTAAATAAAATTTATACTTTACTTTATGATGTCTTTGTCAGATGCAAGATCAGTATGTATGGAGGTGACAGGGTTTGAGTGCCTTTATTCGCTGCAGTTGGTGCGATGTACGATGACAGATCCCTCCACAAACACTGGTTGTATTGACAGACTTGTGATGTTGCCAGTTAGTCAAGCTGAGCAGCTCAAACTACAGCCAGGCATGCAGCTCAAGATCTACCCTCCATGGTATGCCACAATTATGGTACCCACTTGTATGTAAACTAAACACTTCAACATGTCTCCTCAACTAGGAATGTGTGACTGGTCCAAATTCAAAATTCAAGCAAAAGCAATGAACAAAAAATATATACTTAAAAAAGAACAGCTCTGTTATCATGATGGGTAGAAAGCAATTGTGACATAGTTAATGAGTTATTTATCCTTTTGCCACACAGTGGTTTGCATAAATCATTGCATCAGATATTATACAATGAAGTATTATTGATTAAAGGGTGATTACAGTGTTGTACACATACCCATTCTGCTGTATAACATGCATACCTATATCTGTGTAAAACAGTATTGATATCTCGGATTGTAGGATGTAGCATTCACCCTCATCATCAACTGTCTTATAAGGACTTTGGTATAACTTTGTTTCTATTTACATGTTTTATTACAAACTTACAGCATGTGAGGAGTACCTTATGGTTGGAGTACGGAACTTGAAATTGCAGAGTCCACATCTGTGTTGGTTCATCATGGAAGTGTTAGATTTGAATTGTCATAAGGGTAGTCTAAAAGAAAATCAATGTTTTTGCCTATTTGATTTGCCATCCTTGACAGATAAGTGAGGATTCTTCTGTCAAATAAAATTAAACAGTATACGGTGCTAATATATCTGCATTATTGCAATCATTCTACTTCTCCTGTACCTCACACAAATTGTCATACCATGCGTGGTAGGCGTATTCATGTAAAGCAAAGTTTCTGGAGTCTATTATTCTATAGTTATATGGCTTTCCTTATAAAAAATGTGGCTATACTTATACACCAACAAAGGCTACATCTTATAAAATGATCATGAGAATATGGTCAAATCTTACTAAACAAATCATAATATTGTTAAGCTTGACTCTTGATTGTTAATAGAAGCTTATATCATTGTAAAAGTATTCACAAGGCATGGTGTTAATCTGGATTTTCTTCTCAATCAATGAACTAAACACTTATTCACATTTTAACATTTGTAATGACAAAAAGAGGTAATTTCTTGACTTAATTTGAAACTTCTCTAAATGGAAGTTATCAGGAAACAAATCAGAAAGCCTTCATGATGTAGTTTGTTATTTGAACTTTTTAGGCAGCAGTTGGAGTTAAACTCAGGGGAGGAGATCATGTTATGTACCAAATACTGTCATATACTGGAGCAGTCAGACAGTGTGAATAATGTGTCAGCTAAACTACCAGATCATTGTGAGAAGTTAACCATCCATGCCAAGTGGAATTGTCCATGTGCTCAAGGTAAACTGGGTTCTATCTTTTCTATCATTGATTGTAGTTAATGTACTAAGTTAAAGATATGAAGATTATTTGTAGATCTACAACTTTGGGAATGTCAGTCAATGGTCTTTCAGAGCACACCATGTTGTATTTACAGGAACCACTTGAAGCACAGATTGGTGGACTGGAACTTTAATTAACTTCAGTCATGGTTACCAACCATCAATTATTTAATCTTTTAATTTTGGAAGAGATGGGGAATTTGCAAATTTCAACATGTAGATAAAATGTACGTTTTGTCATGATTTGTGTTGGCTGTAAAAAAAAGTCTCTTAATAAGTCATTCAAATACAAAGTATCAAAAAGTAATCCTCAAAGAATACTGAGAGGATGATAGTTTTCTGAACCTCCATCTTATCAGCATGTGTGGTGTATTTCCAGATTTGTGTACACCTCCATCTTGTCAGCATGTGTGGTGTATTTCCAGATTTGTGTACACCTCCATCTTGTCAGCATGTGTGGTGTATTTCCAGATTTGTGTTCACCTCCATCTTGTCAGCATGTGTGGTGTATTTCCAGATTTGTGTACACCTCCATCTTGTCAGCATGTGTGGTGTATTTCCAGATTTGTGTACACCTCCATCTTGTCAGCATGTGTGATGTATTTCCAGATTTGTGTACCAGTGAAAGTCTGTGCCCGGCATACCAGTTTCCATGTGTACCAGGCTATGTACAAGTAAGATTCTGGTTTATCCTCTTACCCTGAAGTTACCATTATCGGAGACAGTAAACTATGATAACATGAAGATGGAAAATAGATCAGGATTTCAATTTGCCATAGATAACAGGTTTTAGAACTTGGATAAAGGTTTATTCGATAGACTGTTTCAGATACATTCTTCAAACTTTCAACACTTGCTCATCATCATAAGATACCTGTCTGTTACAAGTGCCCTAACTCCCACACAAATATTTACAGGCAAATGTCCTTTTTAAACTTAAAAAGATCAAATTCTTTTATCAGATGGAAATAACTCAAACAGTCCTTGTGATACAAATGTGACATTATTTATCATCATAAAGTACATGTCTGCAATGAGTATTATAAATCTTGTACAAATATTTCCGAACAATATTTCCAAATAGATGACATTTCTCAGAAGTTTGTGGTTAAACATTTATGAATTGAACATAATTAGAAAAATTAAAAAAGACTTTATGATTAAAGTGATTCAGAGATCAACCATACTTATTTCATACCAGTATAGTGAAAATGCTTGCGCCAGATTCATCAGACTCAATTTGCTAAAATTGTACTTGAATTTTACAGACAATAAAATGATTCCTCAAACATTCCTATTAATAAAATCTCTTCTTTAGAAATTAGCACCAATCTGTCACCATCCTAATATGATACACACCAATTAAGTAAGCTTAGTTACAAAAATGTTATTTAAAGTAGAAAATACATGCATTAGGAGCCCATTTCTAATCCTTCGCTTGTTTCCTGTAGATTGTTATACTTTTTGATCAAGTAAATTGCTACATTTTATTGCTCAACTTGGACAATGAACTGTGTTTTAGGGACACACAATGGGAACACTGATAATCTTAGTTGAATTTGAATCAAATGCTCTTTTCAGTGTGTTTTCTTATAAAAAATATTGAAAAGCAAGTCAAAGAATCTATCAGGGTTCTCTCTGGCTAAAATTTTCTTTGCGCCAACACTTGCGCCAAATTGAAAAAGTTGGAGCCAAATTTAAAAAATTGGAGCCAAATTCAATAAGTTGGAGCCAAAATAGTCTTCTGTAGAAGGGGAAATCCTTCATCGGGGTCACCTACGGTTCTAAAGAGGTTCTCAAGTGTTCGTTTGTTCTATCTATTTCTACGTGCTGTTTTCATTAGGTTCTATGGATTAAATTCTCTCTCACACTCAACATTTGAAACAGGACATAGCAGAAACATGACTTTCACCATGGCGTCATATTATAACCAAATATTTCCTGTCCTCCAGACCTCCTTGTCAGATTTTTATTCTATTTTTAGTGGGAGGCATATTCAACGACTGAGAAGATCGATTTAAAGTCACTCTTGTGTTGGATCAGAATTAAGTGTCACTTTAAATCGCAGATTTTATATACCAAAACTTCGGTGCATAAAAGAGTTTCATTTATTTGTCAATCAACACAACTGACTTCGTCGATGTTTGATGTCAACTTCTTTAAAAGGAGCGCGAGGGCAAACATTTTGATTGAAAATCAATTAAAGTAATCAAAGTCATAATTTCCATATAATTGAAGTTGTAAAGGCTGGCGAATGACTAAATGGTGTACACAAGAAAGTGTCACCTTCAACAAACTTGACAATCAACAGATAATGAACTGAACAAGTGTGAAAACAGGATTATCCCGTATCGGAAATCGCATTTGATAAACAAGCTGGTTCCCGAGTTCTAATTCAAAGTACTGCGATTACGGGAACCATCGATACATGATTCTCGGCTTTACAGTAAAAACAAATCGATATTGATTTGAGACCGGCAACCATGCGGTAAACAAACATCAAATTCTCGCGGAAAATAGTAGGCGCCAGGCACTTTCGGCAAATTTGTTTTTCTTGCGACAATTTCCTAATTTTGCCGCCAATGGCGCCATTTGCGAAGGCCAGCGTGCACCCTGATCAAAAGTTGAATTAAACAATATTTGTCCTGAGTGGCCATACCTTTTATTTGCTTAGGCCTTCAATATTTCCATACCTTTTGATTTCTGCCTAAATTAGTTATAAAAAGTGGATCTTTTTATTTTTGCAAAACTAAATGAAATTCATTGATGTTTTAACATGTAGCTTATTTCATGTCAAAACTGATAAAATCCTGAGAAGGAGGATTGAAGTGTAGTTCTCAACATAGTGATTTAATTTCCATTGTCATTTGATCAACATTGACTGTGTGACCATGTTTTTTGTCCTTTTTATATAAAATATTTTCCCTGGTCTAGGACCTGGAGAACAGAGGAGAAAATGAAGTCCAAGAAACAGACAGCAACTCAAATAATCTAAAGGCAGCTACTGAACCACATCCATTACCATCAACAACACACATATCACTGATGTCATCTGAGTCACGACCAATTAGATCTCATTTACTGACAGTTGGGCTGAGGCCCATCAGCAGTGTGACAGCTCAGTCTTCCGAGAACAAGAGCAGCTTTGTGTTTGATTCAATATTGGAGAGTATTGAGAGTGGTAGATCCAAAGGGGAGAATGATATCTCTAATCTCTGTTTCAAGGGACATGTTCATAAAAAATCCCAAATTGGTACAGAGGACAAGGAATTCAGGTAAGATTGATGGTAATATGTTCTCTGAAAACGTCTAGAATGGCATAAATCAGGTGTTTTGTATATATGTATGTCTGTCCTTTTGATGTCATGTAATTATATTTTGTGTATGACTTGGTAGTTCATCACTGATGACTTTTGGAAAACTTTGTTACCTGTGGCCAGATGACCCAGTGATATTTGATAGCATTATCATGGCAAATTATGTGGGTGCGCAGTGCATATTGTTAAACAAGTCCTTATGTACTTATTCAACAGAATAGTTTTTATTGGGATATTTTTTTCTTCATATTTCCAACTGACCTACATTTATATAGATTCATCCTCTAAAGTAGACATGCTGATCCTGTTGACAGGTTTCTGTATGTAACTGTGCAATTATGCATTTAAGATCCATTATCTCAGTATTTATCATTGAATTCTGGGACAAATAGGATCTAATTATACAAGATATCCCTAATCCGAACAAATGGTTGTCTTGAACCTAGTCAATATACTTGATTATCTTTCAGCTATCATTTGTTTGTGGAGGATGTATTTGGTAGTTTGTGTGTGATACAACTCTCCAGTACAGCTCTCCAAACTTTACACTTACACCAAGATTCCATTGAAGGAAGAACTTTTCAATTCTCTGGTCTAGAAATACATGAAAGAATCACCAGAGAAAGGTAAATAACTTTATACAAGTGTTGAAATTTCCAAAACTATTCTTTATGCAAGTGTTGAAATCTTCAAAACCATAATCAAGATCTAAATGAAATACTTTGTAATGATCTTCAGGTTTTTTATAAAAGAATCCTTAAGGTTAGATTATAAAGATGATACTATTTGCATTTTATGTATTGGGGATAGTTTTGAAATGTTTCCTAATACAAAATATAGAATCTTTATGGCCTTCAACAGTGATTTTACTTAGGAAATGCTCATTACTGATTTAAGTTTTAACCAAGGTGTTTAAATTAAGAAAAACGCCCATAGTATTATAAAGAGTTTTTCAGTAAAATATTCTTAACAAGACCTTATGATATCTTTATGATTTTTTTTATATCATGTATAGTAACATATGTGATTCAATTGAACCATATGCTTTTCTGGGTTTAAACTAGTGTTCCGAGGTGAGAAATCACCTGATGCAGATTTATCTTTGTTATGAATTGCTGTGTGTATATAACACTGTGATATATTTCAGGGATCCTGTTTTACTGTCAGTTGTGGAAAGGGTGTGGTCAGGAACACTGAAAGATAGAGTAACCAGTCAGGATTCAGAGGAAAACAATCAGGTGAAATAACATCTGTTTACATAGAAAAATCTGTCTGTAGGGCTCTTATAAATTATTGAGTTTGTCTGTACTAGCTATAACAAAAAGAGAGGTTTGTTGATCTGTACCCCAAAAAATGTAGTTTGATCTCTAAAAAAACCAGTGTGATTTATTGTGGCTGTCACTTATAATTAGGCCTGCACTAAAAAGTGGGGTTTGATGTGGCTGTTACTAAAAGTTGGGTCTGCTGATCTGTACCTAAAAGTGGGGTTTGACGTGGCTGTTACTTATAGTTGGGTCTGCTGATCTTTACCTAAATGTGGGGTTTGATGTGGCTGATACTTATAGTTGGGTCTGCTGATCTGTACCTAAAAGTGGGGTTTGGTGTGGCTGTTACTAAAAGTTGGGTCTGCTGATCTGTACCTAAAAGTGGGGTTTGATGTGGCTGTTACTTATAGTTGGGTCTGCTGATCTGTACCTAAAAGTGGGGTTTGGTGTGGCTGTTACTAAAAGTTGGGTCTGCTGATCTGTACCTAAAAGTGGGGTTTGATGTGGCTGTTACTTATAGTTGGGTCTGCTGATCTTTACCTTAAAATTGGGTTTGATGTGGCTGTTACTAATAGTTAGGTCTGATGATCTGTACCTAAAAATGGGGTTTGATGTGGCTGTTACTTTAAGTTTGGTCTGCTGATCTGTACCTAAAAGTGGGGTTTGATGTGGCTGTTACTTATAGTTGGGTCTGCTGATCTGTACCTAAAAGTAAGGTTTGATGTGGCTGTTACTAAATATGGGACTACTGATCTGTACCTAAAAATTGGGTTTGGTGTGGCTGTTACTAATATTGGATCTGCTGATCTGTACCTAAAAGTGGGGTTTGATGTGGCTGTTACTAATAGTTGGGTCTGCTGATCTGTACCTAAAAATGGGGTTTGATGTGGCTGTTACTAATAGTTGGGTCTGCTTATCTGTACCTAAAAGTGGGGTTCGGTGTGGCTGTTACTAAATATGGAACTGCTGATCTGAACCTAAAGAATGGGTTTGGTGTGGCTGTTACTTATAGTTGGGTCTGCTGATCTGAACCTAAAAATGGGGTTTGATTTGGCTGTTACTATTAGTTGTGTCTTCTGATCTGTACCTAAAAATGGGGTTTGATGTGGCTGTTACTAATAGTTTGGTCTGCTGATCTGTACCTAAAAATTGGGTTTTATATGGCTAGTACTAATAGTTGGAACTGCTGATCTGTACCTAAAAATGGGGTTTGATGTGGCTGTTACTAATAGTTTGGTCTGCTGATCTGTACCTAAAAATTGGGTTTTATATGGCTAGTACTAATAGTTGGAACTGCTGATCTGTACCTAAAAATGGGGTTTGATGTGGCTGTTACTTATAGTTGGGTCTGCTGATCTGTACCTAAAAGTGGGGTTTGATGTGGCTGTTACTAATAGTTGAGTCTGCTGATCTGTACATAGAAATTGATTTGATATGGCTAGTACTAATAGTTGGATCTGCTGATCTGTACCTAAAAATTGGGTTTGATGTGGCTGTTACTTATAGTTGGGTCTGCTGATCTGTTCCTAAAAGTGGGGTTTGATGTGGCTGTTACTAATAGTTGGGTCTGCTTATCTGTACCTAAAAATGGGGTTTGGTGTGGCTGTTACTAATAGTTAGGTCTGCTGATCTGTAACTTAAAATTGGGGTTTGATGTGGCTGTTACTAATAATTGGGTCTGCCGATCTTTACCTAAATGTGGGGTTTGATGTCGCTGTTACTTATAGTTGTGTCTGCTGATCTGTACCTAAAAGTGGGGTTTAATGGGGCTGTTACTAATAAATGGATCTGTCGATCTGTACCAAAAAGTGGGGTTTGATGTGGCTGTTACTAATAGTTAGGTCTGCTTATCTGTACCTAAAAATGGGGTTTGGTGTGGCTGTTACTAATAGTTAGGTCTGCTTATCTGTACCTAAAAATGGGGTTTGGTGTGGCTGTTACTTAAAGTTGGGTCTGCTGATCTGTACCTAAAAATGGGGTTTGATGTGGCTGTTACTAATAGTTGGGTCTGCTGATCTGTACCTAAAAGTGGGGTTTGATGTGGCTGTTACTTATAGTTGGGTCTGCTGATCTGTACCTAAAAGTAAGGTTTGATGTGGCTGTTACTAAATATGGGACTACTGATCTGTACCTAAAAATTGGGTTTGGTGTGGCTGTTACTAATATTGGATCTGCTGATCTGTACCTAAAAGTGGGGTTTGATGTGGCTGTTACTAATAGTTTGGTCTGCTGATTTGTACCTAAAAATGGGGTTTGGTGTGGCTGTTACTTATAGTTGGGTCTGCTGATCTGTTCCTAAAAATGGGGTTTGATGTGGCTGTTACTAATAGTTGGGTCTGCTTATCTGTACCTAAAAATGGGGTTTGGTGTGGCTGTTACTAATAGTTAGGTCTGCTTATCTGTACCTAAAAATGGGGTTTGGTGTGGCTGTTACTTATAGTTGGGTCTGCTGATCTGTACCTAAAAATGGGGTTTTATATGGCTAGTACTAATAGTTGGAACTGCTGATATGTACCTAAAAATGGGGTTTGATGTGGCTGTTACTTATAGTTGGGTCTGCTGATCTGTACCTAAAAGTGGGGTTTGATGTGGCTGTTACTAATAGTTGAGTCTGCTGATCTGTACATAGAAATTGATTTGATATGGCTAGTACTAATAGTTGGATCTGCTGATCTGTACCTAAAAATGGGGTTTGATGTGGCTGTTACTAATAGTTGGATCTGCTGATCTGTACCTAAAAATGGGGTTTGATGTGGCTGTTACTAATAGTTGGGTCTGCTGATCTGTACCTAAAAATGGGGTTTGATGTGGCTGTTACTAATAGTTGGGTCTGCTGATCTGTACCTAAAAATGGGGTTTGATGTGGCTGTTACTTATAGTTGGGTCTGCTGATCTGTTCCTAAAAATGGGGTTTGATGTGGCTGTTACTAATAGTTGGATCTGCTGATCTGTACCTAAAAATGGGGTTTGATGTGGCTGTTACTAATAGTTGGGTCTGCTGATCTGTACCTAAAAATGGGGTTTGATGTGGCTGTTACTAATAGTTGGGTCTGCGGATCTTTACCTAAAAATTGGGTTTGATATGGCTGTTACTAATAGTTGGATCTGCTGATCTGTAACTTAAAATTGGGGTTTGATGTGGCTGTTACTAATAGTTGGGTCTGCTGATCTTTACCTAAATGTGGGGTTTGATGTCGCTGTTACTTATAGTTGTGTCTGCTGATCTGTACCTAAAAGTGGGGTTTAATGGGGCTGTTACTAATAAATGGATCTGCTGATCTGTACCAAAAAGTGGGGTTTGATGTGGCTGTTACTAATAGTTAGGTCTGCTGATCTGTATCTAAAAGTGGGGTTTGATGTGGCTGTTACTTATAGTTGGGTCTGCTGATCTGTACCTAAAAGTGGGGTTTGATGTGGCTGTTACTAATAGTTGGATCTGCTGATCTGTACCTAAAAATGGGGTTTGATGTGGCTGTTACTAATAGTTGGATCTGCTGATCTGTACCTAAAAATGGGGTTTGATGTGGCTGTTACTAATAGTTGGGTCTGCTGATCTGTACCTAAAAATGGGGTTTGATGTGGCTGTTACTTATAGTTGGGTCTGCTGATCTGTTCCTAAAAATGGGGTTTGATGTGGCTGTTACTAATAGTTGGATCTGCTGATCTGTACCTAAAAATGGGGTTTGATGTGGCTGTTACTAATAGTTGGGTCTGCTGATCTGTACCTAAAAATGGGGTTTGATGTGGCTGTTACTAATAGTTGGGTCTGCGGATCTTTACCTAAAAATTGGGTTTGATATGGCTGTTACTAATAGTTGGATCTGCTGATCTGTAACTTAAAATTGGGGTTTGATGTGGCTGTTACTAATAGTTGGGTCTGCTGATCTTTACCTAAATGTGGGGTTTGATGTCGCTGTTACTTATAGTTGTGTCTGCTGATCTGTACCTAAAAGTGGGGTTTAATGGGGCTGTTACTAATAAATGGATCTGCTGATCTGTACCAAAAAGTGGGGTTTGATGTGGCTGTTACTAATAGTTAGGTCTGCTGATCTGTATCTAAAAGTGGGGTTTGATGTGGCTGTTACTTATAGTTGGGTCTGCTGATCTGTACCTAAAAGTGGGGTTTGATGTGGCTGTTACTAATAGTTAGGTCTGCTTATCTGTACCTAAAAATGGGGTTTGGTGTGGCTGTTACTAATAGTTAGGTCTGCTTATCTGTACCTAAAAATGGGGTTTGGTGTGGCTGTTACTTATAGTTGGGTCTGCTGATCTGTACCTAAAAATGGGGTTTGATGTGGCTGTTACTATTAGTAGGGTCTGCTGATCTGTACCTAAAAATGGGGTTTGATGTGGCTGTTACTTATAGTTGGGTCTGCTGATCTGTACCTAAAAGTAAGGTTTGATGTGGCTGTTACTTATAGTTGGGTCTGCTGATCTGTACCTAAAAGTGGGGTTTGATGTGGCTGTTACTATTAGTAGGGTCTGCTGAGCTTGGTGTTTCTATTTGTTCTCACTGCTAGTCATGTTGTTAACATAGCCAGTGTTTGGAAGGCAATTTTCAGATGTTTTATCTATAATTCCATGTCATATTTGAATTTTCAATCTCACTTTATGGGGTTTAATTATAAACTAAAGAAGTAATGAAATTGTCTTTTTGTTAAAGGAAACCTCAGAATTCAACTCCTATCACATATATACAGGATCCTAACTGATGAGACTGACTAAACTTTCACATGTTTAACACTTCCTTTGCTAAGATGAAACTCAAAAATCACTCACTCAAAGTTTAGTTTAACTTATTTATTTATCATTGATAACAATCACGTTTTTTCAACATTTACTTATTACTCATTTACTTCTGTAGGGAATGGATTGAAACTTCACACATGTGTTTGGGGTCAATATGTATGGCCATGTCTTTGGTTTTGATATTAAGCAAACTATAATCCCTTTCATACTTAGAAAATCATGCTTTTGCATGTAGCTTCATTTTTCAGACACACACTATTTCTCACTGCCCTTTATCCCTCTCCACCATTTTGTAGAATGAACCAAGGAGCTGTCTTTTTGACAGCTCTTTGTTTTTTTTAATAGCCAAGCATGCTGTTTTACAAACAGCTCTCATCATCAAAACTTTTCATTTAGGATAGAACAGATCATCACAGCTCTAGATTTTTTTTAAAATTTTCATGTTCAAATTATTGATAAGAAATGGATGATAAAGTCACCATTTAGTCCAATGTGGTTAGTGACTTAAAAGAAATAAAGAATATTGATCAAGTATTTTCAATCAATTGCTCTTATTATTAATTTATTGGTTTTATTTAAGATATATTGCATTAGTTTTTCTGTTCATAATATGTAAATAGCATCTTTACATTGCTTATTGCTGTTAATGCATATCTTAATATAATCATTTTTAAATCATCTTTTACTATAATTCTGTTTTCTAGATATATCATATATAAGTCTCTGATGTTCTTTTTGAATTATTCATAATTGATTCCATTACAAACATATTTTTACTTTGTACCCATAGTTTAGAACTGTTTTAAAATAAGTATTGGCTTTGCAGATATCACATTAAAACATGTCATTGATTTATTGGGTCTGAAGGAAAATTTAAAGTATTGCTAATATTTTTACCCATAAAGAGCCAGATTTATTCCTGCTTTGTTATTTAGCAGGACTGTATTCAGGTTAAAATTGTTGGATTCAACCCACTCAGAACTACAAACTTGAACTTTTGTTGTTTACAAGTCCTACAAAGACTGCAACATCCAAACTTGAACTTTTGTTGTTTACAAGTCCTACAAAGACTGCACCATCCAAACTTGAAAAGCAACATTGTGAGGACCTTGCTTTAAATTCATACCCATTGCAATAAAGGTAGAAACTTTACACATCTATACAAAGTTACTTTTTGAGGGCATACAAATGGAACTTTATTTATTTTGTCCCTTAAAAAGAAGTGCCCTTTGTTCATTAAAGAGAGCAACTGAAAGATTAACAAAGTGTCTGTTTTATCTCCTTGTGAAGTAATGTGTCCAATGTTACAGGTATCGTTGAGGACTGGTGAGCCAGGAGAGTTTTGTTACATACTCAAGGAGTCTTCTGTAGCCACACTGGAACTGCTGCCCTGTTTAGGGGACCTATACTCGGAGAAGGAAAGAAAAGTTCTCTTATTGACAGATATTGTAAAACCTCAGGAAAAATGTGTGCGTTGTGATTGTATAGTCAGGATTGTGTTCCTTCACAACGATGAAAAGGTATGTTTATTTGAATACAGGAAATTGTTATACTCAGTGTGATATTCAGGGCTCAGTTTCAGTCTTCCTTTGATCAGTGTCTAAAAGGGGTCATACGTAAAATTGTATAATAAAGTAGATAGGTGTGAGAGTTTATTTGATTTTAATAAAATATTTAGCTAAATTACTTCTGTTTAAGTTTTTAATGTTTGATGAGAAAGTAAAACATTGTGGAAGCAGGACCTAAAATCAGATCTATTTCTCATTTTACAGAAAAAGTATTTACGTAGTGCATTTGTGATTGATTGTACCAGGACAGTTCCACTCTGCATAACGTTTGAAAGTACGAAGAAACCTTGCAATCAAGCCCTATCAACAGAAATGGAGAGATGTAAACTGATCAAGGATCTATGTATACTAAATGGTACGTAATGGATAGTCATCATCTATCATAGGGATATAATGGCATTTAGTGGAGGGTTCAACATTTCATCTTTGTCTTTGAAATGTTGTTTACATTGCACTCCAAGCTATCAAATCAATACGTTAATATACAGTCTTGCATCAAAAGGGGACTATCTTTCAGAATGTGATGTGTTAACAACAAATGTTAGCAAGATGTTTAAAGCAATCTTTATCACTAGATAAATGACCATTTTCAATAACCACATTTAAAAGTTGCTGAAGACCTGTGTTTTCAATGGATAGCTGGGAAACAAACATTATGGCCTTCAGTGCTTAGATTGTAAAATTTGGTGTATAGATAGTAATGGGTTGCTCTCACAACCAGCTTGCTAGCATCATGTGATATGAGTATCGACACATTTCATATTCTGGGTCCAAAGACACTCTTACACATTTCAAATCTTTAGCAGGATGGAAAAAAGCATCTATTACAAAATAAACAGTTTAAACAGTTCACTAAATCTGAAACCTAAATTTGCTATTTCTCCAATACATGGTTGTGAAGGATGACAAATGTATCAATAATCTAGTTTCTGTCATTTAATAGATCTGTGATGTCATTTTATGTGTATAATACATTTTATTTTAAAGGGATTAAAATCTCAATATGTGAGATAATCCTTTGAATGTTTCAAATGTCTGAAATATTTACATTTGGTATCTCACACCTTATGTTCTCAGTAAAGATTTATGTCACAGCAATAGCCCAGAGGTTGTGTATTTGCCTTGCCTGGAATATTTACATTTGGTATCTCACACCTTATGTTCTCAGTAAAGATTTATGTCACAGCAATAGCCCAGAGGTTGTGTATTTGCCTTGCCTGGAATATTTACATTTGGTATCTCACACCTTATGTTCTCAGTAAAGATTTATGTCACAGCAATAGCCCAGAGGTTGTGTATTTGCCTCGCCTGGAATGGTTACAGGTTGGAGCCTGTGTCAGATCCTTTCAAAGATAAAACCAGCCGTAGTTACTGTAGAATGCAGTTCCAGGTTATAAAAGGGGATAAAGATCTCACCGGGGCCTCCGTGGCTTAGTGGTTAGAGTACAGAACTTGAAATCATATGGCCCCTCTCCGAGTGGGTTCAAATCCTGAGAGGATATGGATTTTCATGAGAGGCAGTCTCCCGACTGACTTAAGGAATGCCGATGGTTCTACCCGCCTTGACCAGCCCTTATGGGCAGTTGAGTATGGGGTCTTCCTCCTTCATTAAGAGTCGGGCATTGCTACATAACTGAAATAATGTTGATGTGATGTAAACACCCCCCACCCCCCAAAAAAGATCTCACCAGTCTGGAATTACATATCCCAACAATGGTAGTTACTCAATGATCAAACTGGGGTCCATGCTCAGGTATGTTTGGTCTGTATAATGATATGTCTGTATGACACTGGGTACAGATTGCCATCCCTACTATTAAGTTGATGATCTGAAATGTGTGTAATTGACAGGTGAGGCAGTAATAGACGAATACACACAGGTACTGGATGAATCAGATACAACAAGTCTCCGACAATATGGAGAGATGTTCATTAGCCTTCATAACCTCAGTGTCATACCCCAACCAATCACCAAGCATTGTCTGGTCAATGATATGATACAAGTCACAGGTATACATATTTCATACAATTCCTTTGTAATTAACAAAATTATTTGGTTAGTTTGTACCTATGATGAACTAAGGTCAAATTATTGAAAATGTTGTGAAGACTCTTGTGATTACATAATATGTCCAATGATCAAGATGTAGATCCAAATATCATCATATCTTACCATGCATCTGTATGGAAAGAATTCAAAGATGTTTTAAGAAAGTAATATTGAAGTTGTGATATCCTTTATTGAGGATATGATAATGTAGTCATGGTAGATTACATTGTATGTGTGATATTCTATTTTGAAAGCAAAGTGTAATAACTTATTATGAAGATGTGAAATGCTCTGTTGTATGTGTTTTATGCTGTATTTCAGATGTATTGTATGTGCAATATGCTATGTTGTATGTGTGACATGCTATGTTGTTTGTGTGACATGCTATGTTGTATGTGTGACATGCTATGTTGTATGTGTGACATGTTATGTTGTATGTGTGATATGCTCTGTTGTATGTGCAATATGCTATGTTGTATGTGTGACATGCTATGTTTTATGTGTGACATGCTATGTTGTATGTGTGACATGCTATGTTGTATGTGTGACATGTTATGTTGTTTGTGTGATATGCTCTGTTGTATGTGGGACATGCTATGTTGTATGTGTGACATGCTATGTTGTATGTGTGACGTGTTATGTTGTATGTGTGACATGCTATGTTGTATGTGTGACATGCTATGTTGTATATTTGACATGCTCTGTTGTATGTGTGACATGCTATGTTGTTTGTGTGACATGCTATGTTGTATGTGTGACATGCTATGTTGTTTGTGTGACATGCTATGTTGTATGTTTGTCATGTTATGTTGTATGTATGACATGCTATGTTGTATGTGTGACATGCTCTGTTGTATATGTGACATGCTATGTTGTATTTGTGACATGCTATGTTGTATGTTTGTCATGTTATGTTGTATGTGTGACATGCTATGTTGTTTGTGTGACATGCTATGTTGTATGTTTGTCATGTTATGTTGTATGTATGACATGCTATGTTGTATGTGTGACATGCTCTGTTGTATATGTGACATGCTATGTTGTATTTGTGACATGCTATGTTGTATGTTTGTCATGCTTTGTTGTATGTATGACATGCTATGTTGTATGTGTGACATGCTCTGTTGTATATGTGACATGCTATGTTGTATTTGTGACATGCTATGTTGTATGTGTGACATGCTATGTTGTATGTGTGACATGCTATGTTGTATGTGTGACATGCTATGTTGTATGTGTGACATGCTTTGTTGTATGTGTGACATGCTATGTTGTATGTGTGACATGCTCTGTTGTATGTGCGACATGCTATGTTGTATGTGTGACATGCTCTGTTGTATGTGTGACATGCTATGTTGTATGTGTGACATGCTTTGTTGTATGTGTGACATGCTATGTTGCATGTGTGACATGCTCTGTTGTATGTGCGACATGCTATGTTGTATGTGTGACATGCTCTGTTGTATGTGTGACATGCTATGTTGTATGTGCGACATGCTATGTTGTATGTGCGACATGCTATGTTGTATGTGCGACATGCTATGTTGTATGTGCGACATGCTATGTTGTATGTGCGACATGCTATGTTGTATGTGTGACATGCTATGTTGTATGTGCGACATGCTATGTTGTATGTGTGACATGCTATGTTGTATTTGTGACATGCTATGTTGTATGTTTGTCATGCTTTGTTGTATGTATGACATGCTATGTTGTATGTGTGACATGCTCTGTTGTATATGTGACATGCTATGTTGTATTTGTGACATGCTATGTTGTATGTGTGACATGCTATGTTGTATGTGTGACATGCTATGTTGTATGTGTGACATGCTATGTTGTATGTGTGACATGCTATGTTGTATGTGTGACATGCTCTGTTGTATGTGTGACATGCTCTGTTGTATGTGTGACATGCTATGTTGTATGTGTGACATGCTCTGTTGTATGTGTGACATGCTATGTTGTATGTGTGACATGCTTTGTTGTATGTGTGACATGCTATGTTGCATGTGTGACATGCTCTGTTGTATGTGCGACATGCTATGTTGTATGTGTGACATGCTCTGTTGTATGTGTGACATGCTATGTTGTATGTGCGACATGCTATGTTGTATGTGCGACATGCTATGTTGTATGTGCGACATGCTATGTTGTATGTGCGACATGCTATGTTGTATGTGACATGCTATGTTGTATGTGCGACATGCTATGTTGTATGTGCGACATGCTATGTTGTATGTGCGACATGCTATGTTGTATGTGTGACATGCTATGTTGTGTGTGTGACATGCTATGTTGTATGTGTGACATGCTATGTTGTATGTGTGACATGCTCTGTTGTATGTGTGACATGCTATGTTGTATGTGTGACATGCTATGTTGTATGTTTGTCATGTTATGTTGTATGTGTGACATGCTATGTTGTATGTGTGACATGCTTTGTTGTATGTGTGACATGCTATGTTGTATGTGTGACATGCTCTGTTGTATGTGCGACATGCTATGTTGTATGTGTGACATGCTCTGTTGTATGTGTGACATGCTTTGTTGTATGTGTGACATGCTATGTTGTATGTGCGACATGCTATGTTGTATGTGCGACATGCTATGTTGTATGTGCGACATGCTATGTTGTATGTGCGACATGCTATGTTGTATGTGCGACATGCTATGTTGTATGTGCGACATGCTCTGGTTGTATGTGTGACATGCTATAAGTTGTATGCGCGACATGCTATAGTTGTATGTGCTACATGCTATGTTGTATGCGCGACATGCTATGTTGTATGTGCATATGCTATGTTGTATGCGCGCATGCTATGTTGTATGTGCTTACATGCTATGTTGTATGTGTGACATGCTATGTTGTATGTGCATACGATATGTTGTATGTGCGACATGCTGGCGTTGTATGTGCATATGCTATGTTGTATGTGCTATATGCTATGTTGTATGTGCTGCATATTATGTTGTATGTGTGACATGCTATGTTGTATATGTGCGATACGCTATGTTGTATGCGATTGATGCTATGTTGTATGTGCGACATGCTCTGTTGTATGTGCGACATGCCATGCTGTGGCAAAATACATGCTCTGCTGTATGTGCCATTACGCTGGCGTTGTATGTGCGATTACAAGCATGTTGTATAAAGCGATGCTATGTTATTGTGGCTGTGCGACATGCTATGTTGTATGTGCGACATGCTATGTTGTATGTGCGACATGCTATGTTGTATGTGCGACATGCTATGTTGTATGTGCGACATGCTATGTTGTATGTGCGACATGCTATGTTGTATGTGCGACATGCTATGTTGTATGTGTGACATGCTATGTTGTATGTGCGACATGCTATGTTGTATGTGCGACATGCTATGTTGTATGTGCGACATGCTATGTTGTATGTGCGACATGCTATGTTGTATGTGTGACATGCTATGTTGTATGTGCGACATGATATGTTGTATGTGCGACATGCTATGTTGTATGTGCGACATGCTATGTTGTATGTGCGACATGCTATGTTGTATGTGTGACATGCTATGTTGTATGTGTGACATGCTATGTTGTATGTGTGACATGCTCTGTTGTATGTGTGACATGCTATGTTGTATGTGTGACATGCTATGTTGTATGTGTGACATGCTATGTTGTATGTGTGACATGCTATGTTGTATGTGTGACATGCTATGTTGGATGTGTGACATGCTATGTTGTATGTGTGACATGTTATGTTGTATGTGTGACTTGCTATGTTGTATGTGTGACATGCTATGTTGTATGTGTGATATGCTATGTTGTATGTGTGATATGCTATGTTGTATGTGTGACATGCTATGTTGTATATGTGACATGCTATGTTGTTAATGTGACATGCTATGTTGTAAATGTGACATGCTATGTTGTAAATTTGACATGCTATGTTGTTTATATGACTTCCTTGAATTATATGTGACATGCTATGTTGTATGTGTTGCATGCTATACTGTGTGTCACCTCATTTGTTTGTGTGATGTTGAATGGTATGTGTAGCATGCTTAATTCTATGTGTGAAGTTTAATTTTGTTTGTGCTATGTTGTATGTGTTATATTCTAAATTTATTTGCGACATACCAAATTGTATGTGATATGCAAAACTCTATGTGATGTTATATGTAGGGCTGGGATGGGTACTCGAGTACCAGGGTACGGGCCGGGTACAGGCCACTATCGGGGCATCAAATCATTACCCGTTACCCGCCGGTACTTTTACCTGGGTCATAAATTTACATAAAATGTGTAAATATGCACTCATTGACAATTGAATCAGGCGTTTTTAAATCCCAAACTAGCAATCAATTATCCCCCAAACATTTATTCAACATGTGTACAAATATGGAACATGCACTCTATACTCTCCAAATTGATGGCTGCTTGTCAGCTATCGAAACTATCAACATGTTTTGTTCCGATAATCGCAGTAAGTCATTTGGGCCTAGAACCATTACTCGCAATTCTGTGTGGTACAGTCGCTTGCACGAGTGGTAACTGTGTCAATTGCGACCTCTCGGATTTTCAATATGGAATATTGATGAAGGCAATTTATCAGGCTTTCCGAAAGAAACACTGGTTTTGATGACTGAGGAGCAGCATCGGAGAGTATTTTGTACTTGTGACAGGTTTTTAAACGTAATGTTTTGGGATAATTTAGTAAAGTCTGATCCGCTTGTCAATGAGTGCCAATGATCTGATTCTGCTAATGATCTTATCTTGTACTACCATTAAAAAAACCCACTTCCATTTGCATATCCCACGTTTTATATGAAACGTCTTGCTACCGAGACCAACTTGAACATTTTAGATAACCGTAACTGGACTTTATCTCTCTAAAGTTTGAAAATACGATGAGTTTGTTAGGCATATATCCAGACTTGAATAAAAGGGAGAATATTGTTGGCTTCGGGTACTCGGGTACCAACGGGTAACATCACATCGGGTACCCAGGTAGAAAATGCTACCCGTCCTAGCTCTAGTTAAATGTTTGATGTGTTATATGATAGGAGTGATGTAATGTAGGTGTGATGTTATATATATATGTGTATATGATAGAAGTGATATGCTGTATTGTATGTGTGATGTTATATATATGTGTGTATGATAGAAGTGATATGCTGTATTGTAGGTGTGATGTTATATGTATGTGTTATATGATAGAAGTGATATGCTGTATTGTAGGTGTGATGTTATATGTATGTGTTATATGATAGAAGTGATATGCTGTATTGTAGGTGTGATGTTATATGTATGTGTTATATATGATAGACGTGATATGCTGTATTGTAGGTGTGATGTTATATGTATGTGTTATATGATAGAAGTGATATGCTGTATTGTAGGTGTGATGTTATATGTATGTGTTATATGATAGAAGTGATATGCTGTATTGTAGGTGTGATGTTATATGTATGATGTGCTATATGATAGAAGTGATATGCTGTATTGTAGGTGTGATGTTATATGTATGTGTTATATGATAGAAGTGATATGCTGTATTGTATGTGTGATGTTATATATATGTGTGTATGATAGAAGTGATATGATGTATTGTAGGTGTGATGTTATATGTATATGTTATATATGATAGAAGTGATATGCTGTATTGTAGGTGTAATGTTATATGTATTTGCTATATGATAGAAGTGATATGCTGTATTGTAGGTGTGCTGTTATATGTATGATGTGTTATATATGATAGAAGTGATATGATGTATTGTAGGTGTAATGTTAAATGTATGTGCTATATGATAGAAGTGATATGATGTATTGTAGGTGTGCTGTTTTATGTATGATGTGTTATATATGATAGAAGTGATATGCTGTATTGTAGGTGAGATGTTATATGTATGTGCTATATGATAGAAGTGATATGCTGTATTGTAGGTGTGATGTTATATGTATGTGTTATATATGATAGAAGTGATATGCTGTATTGTAGGTGTGATGTTATATGTATGTGCTATATGATAGAAGTGATGTGATGTATTGTAGGTGTGCTGTTATATGTATGATGTGTTATATATGATTGAAGTGATATGATGTATTGTAGGTGTAATGTTATATGTATGTGCTATATGATAGAAGTGATATGCTGTATTGTAGGTGTGCTGTTATATGTATGATGTGTTATATATGATAGAAGTGATATGATGTATTGTAGGTGTAATGTTATATGTATGTGCTATATGATAGAAGTGATATGAGTTATTGTAGGTGTGCTGTTATATGTATGATGTGTTATATATGATAGAAGTGATATGCTGTATTGTAGGTGTGATGTTATATGTATGTGCTATATGATAGAAGTGATATGCTGTATTGTAGGTGTGCTGTTATATGTATGATGTGTTATATATGATAGAAGTGATATGCTGTATTGTAGGTGTGATGTTTTATGTATGTGCTATATGATAGAAGTGATATGCTGTATTGTAGGTGTGATGTTTTATGTATGTGTTATATGATAGAAGTGATATGCTGTATTGTATGTGTGATGTTATATGTATGTGCTATATGATAGAAGTGATATGCTGTATTGTAGGTGTGATGTTTTATGTATGTGCTATATGATAGAAGTGATATGCTGTATTGTAGGTGTGATGTTATATGTATGTGCTATATGATAGAAGTGATATGCTGTATTGTAGGTGTGATGTTATATGTATGTGTTATATGATAGAAGTGATATGCTGTATTGTAGGTGTGATGTTATATGTATGTGTTATATGATAGAAGTGATATGCTGTATTGTATGTGTGATGTTATATGTATGTGTTATATATGATAGAAGTGATATGCTGTATTTTAGGTGTGCTGTTATATGCATGATGTGTTATATATGATAGAAGTGATATGCTGTATTGTAGGTGTGCTGTTATATGCATGATGTGTTATATATGATAGAAGTGATATGCTGTATTGTAGGTGTGCTGTTATATGCATGATGTGTTATATATGATAGAAGTGATATGCTGTATTGTAGGTGTAATGTTATATGTATGTGTTATATATGATAGAAGTGATATGATGTATTGTAGGTGTGATGTTTTATGTATGTGCTATATGATAGAAGTGATATGCTGTATTGTAGGTGTGATGTTATATGTATGTGCTATATGATAGAAGTGATATGCTGTATTGTAGGTGTGCTGTTATATGTATGATGTGTTATATGATAGAAGTGATATGCTGTTTTGTAGGTGTGATGTTTTATGTATGTGCTATATGATAGAAGTGATATGATGTATTGTAGGTGTGATGTTATTTGTATGATGTATTATATGATAGAAGTGATATGCTGTATTGTAGGTGTGCTGTTATATGTATATGTTATATATGATAGAAGTGATATGCTGTATTGTAGGCGGGATGTTATATGTATGTGCTATATGATAGAAGTGATATGCTGTATTGTAGGTGTGATGTTATATGTATGTGTTATATGATAGAAGTGATATGCTGTATTGTAGGTGTGATGTTATATGTATGTGCTATATGATAGAAGTGATATGCTGTATTGTAGGTGTGATGTTATATGTATGTGTTATATGATAGAAGTGATATGCTGTATTGTAGGTGTGATGTTTTATGTATGATGTGTTATATATGATAGAAGTGATATGCTGTATTGTAGGTGTGATGTTATATGTATGTGCTATATGATAGAAGTGTTATGCTGTATTGTAGGTGTGCTGTTATATGTATGTTTTATATGATAGAAGTGATATGCTGTATTGTAGGTGTGCTGTTATATATACATATATATATATGTGTTATATGATAGAAGTGATATGCTGTATTGTAGGTGTGCTGTTATATGTATGATGTGTTATATGATAGAAGTGATATGCTGTATTGTAGGTGTGATGTTTTATGTATGTGCTATATGATAGAAGTGATATGATGTTTTGTAGGTGTGATGTTATTTGTATGATGTGTTATATGATAGAAGTGATATGCTGTATTGTAGGTGTGATATGCGAGGTGGATGAAGAATCTGCCTACAGTTGGGAAGTTTGTAAATCCTGCTCGAGTGATCAGATACAAATGGACCATACCACAGGGTAAATTACTCATCTTTTACATCCTTCCTGGGCTCCTAGCTGTTAATGTCTGTTGTCTACCTATTAACAAAATCAAGGCATCATTTATAGACACATATCTATGCAACTTTACCATAAATATCAACTTGAGAATAGAGTAAATAATGAAATACTTGAAAAACACTCTATTTTCCATTCCTATACCAAATTTTGTATCTTCAGTTGCTTTATTTGATAGAAGACCAAGGTTATGGAGCTTTCAGGATATCTTGATGAATAGTAAAATAATGTAGAAGCTTACGAACCTAACCAATTTGTTCTACTCTTGAACACTTCTGTTTTTTCCCTTTAAAACACACTGAATCAACTCTAGAACAGCCCTGACTCTAGTTGGTGGATTAACTACAAAAATGTTCAAACGTTTCTGTTTTCTATCACTTTGCAAAGGCTGAATACAAAGTTTGTTACATATATCTATGATTGTATATTGTTATTTTATAGAATCTCTAAATGCAATGACTGTAAGAAAACCAATTTAGACACTGGTGTAAGAATGAAGATGGAGGTGATAGTTTTGGTGAGCACAAACAAGATGAAAGTAAAGATTGATGTAAGTAACATTATTTTTTGCCTACTTTCCAAAGGGGCAATATTTTCCTTTTAAATATGATCACCAAATGGGTCTCACGAACATTTGACTGTGCATACCTTATTCCCGTCATGAAAAAAAGATCTAAAGGGGTAAGTCATCAAAGCACTTAAAGGTAGTGAAGCTTGTTTCCAATTTTTTAATGAAAACATAAGTGTTCAGCATCTTCAGAATAGACGACATAGAAATGGCCTTGTGTCAAGAGAAAAGACTTTTTTACATTACCATATTAAAGTTTGTTACTCACATAACTTATTCTCTGAGATAGACCCTTAATGAACAAGTGAATTTTTACTGAAATTTACTATATTACCATTCGACAGATATTTATTGACAAATTCAAAATTCAATTCTTTATTGGCATTCATCGACAAAATTTGTCTATGGCCATTTACAATAACATAGAATATGGCTTAGACAAACAAAAAAAAAGGAAAGAAAAAGATGATCAACAAACATTGAGCACAATATACAAAAAAATTAAATTTCAAGAATGGTGATACTATAAGAATTAAGAAAGTCAGTGGTTAAGGAACAGCAATAGTGTTTAAAGTTTCATCACGAATAGCAAAGCTCTCCGAAAAATATTTACAAATGCTTAGTAAAGTCTTTCTTTTTGACGATGACAAGTAACTCAAAATATTGATACCCCTGTAACTGTTATAGTGTTGGCAATGTTGCATCACAACACGCTACTACTTTCCTAAGAAATAGTCCTGAGAAATAGTAGAGATGAATTAATATGGTGATGGTAAAGGTGGAAAACAATAAAATCTTAACAAAATGTGATAATAATCTGTCATTGAGAGAAATGCTAAGATTTTATATTCCACTTACTCTAATCCACCATTTCATGCTGTCAATAATTTGCATTGGAATGATGAGCTTATTTTTTTATTTTCAATCTAATCTTTATAGGAAGTTAAGATATAAGATATGCTGATTTGTGATTTTCAAGTTGTGACAAATAGCCTTGAAGGGACTTTATTTTCATCGAACTGGGTTGGGAACAGAATCATTAATCTTGTTTTAGGCATGAGTAAAAATATTCATGATTATTCCTGATTTTCAGGATTTTGAGGCTTTTTTCCCTATGCAATTAGATAGCAAGGGTTCATGGTTTTGAAATGTTTGAACTTTCACCCATGTGTATGTATATAGATGATAGATGTATGTTGTCATTTAATATCAGTGATCAGGAATTCTCCTGCCCCATACACCATTCTCACATTGTATCTTTAATCCTTAATCTTTAATCCCCCCCCCCCACACACAAAAAAAAATAAATATCCCCCAACCATTGACCATTGTACTGTATCTAAATGAAAAATGAAATGTCTAAGATGGAAATATTCCATGTAAACTGATTTTTGTCAATCAAAAAGATTGAGCATTAAAAAAAAGGTTCTTCTGTTAGAATCATCAAGAAAAAGTCTCTTTTGAAAATGTTTCATCACTTCAAATACAGATGTTTCATTGGGAGAAAACTTTCCTTATCACTGTATCATCAGAAGACATTGGAAGAAAACTTTCCTTATCACTGTATCATTAGAAGACATTGGAAGAAAACTTTCCTTATCACTGTATCATCAGAAGACATTGGAAGAAAACTTTCCTTATCACTGTATCATTAGAAGACATTGGAAGAAAACTTTCCTTATCACTGTATCATTAGAAGACATTGGAAGAAAACTTTCCTTATCACTGTCTCATTAGAAGACATTGGAAGAAAACTTTCCTTATCACTGTCTCATTAGAAGACATTGGAAGAAAACTTTCCTTATCACTGTCTCATTAGAAGACATTGGAAGAAAACTTTCCTTATCACTGTCTCATTAGAAGACATTGGAAGAAAACTTTCCTTATCACTGTCTCATCAGAAGACATTGGAAGAAAACTTTCCTTATCACTGTCTCATTAGAAGACATTGGAAGAAAACTTTCCTTATCACTGTATCATTAGAAGACATTGGAAGAAAACTTTCCTTATCACTGTATCATTAGAAGACATTGGAAGAAAACTTTCCTTATCACTGTATCATTAGAAGACATTGGAAGAAAACTTTCCTTATCACTGTATCATCAGAAGACATTGGAAGAAAACTTTCCTTATCACTGTATCATCAGAAGACATTGGAAGAAAACTTTCCTTATCACTGTCTCATTAGAAGACATTGGAAGAAAACTTTCCTTATCACTGTATCATTAGAAGACATTGGAAGAAAACTTTCCTTATCACTGTCTCATTAGAAGACATTGGAAGAAAACTTTCCTTATCACTGTATCATTAGAAGACATTGGAAGAAAACTTTCCTTATCACTGTATCATCAGAAGACATTGGAAGAAAACTTTCCTTATCACTGTATCATTAGAAGACATTGGAAGAAAACTTTCCTTATCACTGTATCATTAGAAGACATTAAAGTTAACAGTGATTAAATTTCAATCTTCTGTAAGAAAGTCAATTTAAAGAGGTTCATGCATTTGTTCCTATTTACCATTTATTGACAATTACCATTGACAGATCATGTGTATATTTTTATATCCATAATGTTAACAGATTTTTATCATTGACAGTTTGTGTTTTATGTAATATTTTCCAGTTGTTACAGTCAACCATTGAAAGTTTGAGTTTTATGTAATATTTTCCAGTTGTGACAGTCAACCATTGATAGTTAGTGTTGTATGTGTTATTTTCCAGTTCTTACAGTCAACCATTGAAAGTTTGTGTTTTATGTAATATTTTCCAGTTGTTACAGTCAACCATTAAAAGTTTGTGTTTTATGTAATATTTTCCAGTTGTTACAGTCAACCATTGACAGTTTGTGTTTTATGTAATATTTTCCAGTTGTTACAGTCAACCATTGAAAGTTTGTGTGTTATGTAATATTTTCCAGTTGTTACAGTCAACCATTGACAGTTTGTGTTTTATGTAATATTTTCCAGTTGTTACAGTCAACCATTGAAAGTTTGTGTTTTATGTAATATTTTCCAGTTGTTACAGTCAACCATTGACAGTTCGTGTTTTATGTAATATTTTCCAGTTGTTACAGTCAACCATTTACAGTTTGTGTTTTATGTAATATTTTCCAGTTGTTACAGTCAACCATTGACAGTTTGTGTTTAATGAAATATTTTCCAGTTGTTACAGTCAACCATTGACAGTTTGTTTTATTTTATATTTTCCAGTTGTTACAGTCAACCATTGACAGTTTGTGTTTTATTTTATATTTTCCAGTTGTTACAGTCAACCATTGAAAGTTTGCTACCTAAAGATGAGGAGGATGAAGACGGATATGAGCTTTCAAGTGTTCTCCATAAACATTTAGGACCATTAAATTGTATCATCACAGGCATAGGACATTTATGGACATTCAGCCTTAAAGAAATACAACTGCTCAACTAATACATATATGATCAGTGAATTGTTGTCGATAGATTACATTATTAACGTGCTTCTTTATATGAAGAATTGAGCTCTATATTAATGCAGTTTGTTTTTTTAAAGAAAGAATGCGTTTAAAAAATGTTTAAAGGTACAATTGTTTCAGTCAGCAATATCATTTTGACATGATTGACCTATGATATGACTCGCAACTCATTATACCGGTAAGTTTTGTAATTTGGACCCCTTTATTTCAGAAATCTCTCCGTCCAGGAGGAATAGTAGCGAACAGAGGTTTCCTATATCTGTATAGATTTACTGGTATTCAATCAAATATCAAAATGGCTATTCATACAACTAACATTCAAATATATTTGAATTTTCAATTTAACATCTCATTTTGACATTGTAGAGGTTTAATTTAAAGACTTTTTAAGTGGTACATTTTGTATTAAGTTAAGGGAAGAACTGTGTACATATTATGTACCTTTATGTACATTTTATTTGGATAGTTACATTGATCCTCAAATGTTTCCTGGATAGAAAGGAAAGTTTGTTTATCCAGAAACTTTTTGGAGGTAATTGTCTGTATTATAGAGACAATACTGTATTCCATTTTAAATAACATTACGAAAGCATTGTTGATGTAAAAGAAATATTTTATTTGAGATATTGGTATGTACAAAAAGCTGAACACAGATTGTTGAATGATTAAAAAAAATTCAGAGTATTTTGTGCATTTTTACTGAATCTTGTTTTAATAAAGATTAAAGCATATTTCATCACATGATTGTTGGCAGCATCCAGTTAAATAAAATGTCAAGGTATTCTTATTTCCTTAGATATCATTGATATATTTGTGTGGCACATCAAAAGCAATAATTGATATGATATCAACATTATTGCTTTTGATGTCATACACTTACGAATTACCTTAACCCTTTCGCCGCCAAATATATAGCAAAAAGTTAATCTCAGCGCCAAATATATTTAGTGCTTTCTAGGAAAAAAGTAGGACGCTGTACAGTCAAACTTGTGTTAAGAGGTCAGCCTCTATGGAAATGAAAAATTGGCTGTTAAAGTCAGGTTGGCTGCACTTGATGTACACTTTAAATCTAACAATGGGCCTTTCTGAAGTGGTTGTCTAAGACAGGTTGGCTGCTTATAAGGGTGGTTGCTTAACGCAATTTGGACTCTATTTATCACTGTTATATGTAGTATACCACCATATGTCGACTAAAGTTGCCTACGGCAGTCAACTGCGCTGTCGACCTTAGATGACTACGGTGGTGAAAGGGTTAAAGGAAATGTATTTCATAATTTTGAATTTCCTGTAGACAGGATTACTGCGCCTGATTTGGTTATGATTTATGGTGAGATATGATTTTCTCACAAACTATTAAAACTCTTGCTTTGACACTTCTGTCACTTACATGGGTACCTTGACAGCCAAGTTGCAGATATCTAAATTGCATTTAGGAGTTTTATCCCCTGTGCTGATTAGGTGTTTGTCGAGTTAAGGTGTGTCTTATGTATATGTTGAGTATGGATGGGCAGATTATGGGTGTTTGAGTAAAGGTGTGTTAAATAAGTGTACATAGGGTGTATTATGAAAAATTATGGGACCTGGGTGTGTTGAGTATAAACAAAGTTTGCTTTATGGCCAATGATTAATAAACCTTTTTTACCTCTGATTACATTTACAAGCTTATCTTCATGAAAGTTTTATGGCCAGGTTTCAAATATAGTCATGGCTTCATCTGGTGTTGAAAACTTATTCATTTATAAGCCAACTTTTCACAAGTTGTTCAGAGTGTTTGTCTCCTTGAAATTTTGACTAAGTTTTAAACTGGGTCATTTTGGATATAAAACCAGGTCACTAGTTTTAATAATTGAACAACTTATCACTATAAAGGCTACATTTATAGGCCAAGAAATCTTGAAAGCTCAATGTATTGGCAGTCGAGGGAGAGGTGTTCCTCCATCTTTAAAAGTCATGCATCACAACATAACTGAAATGATGTTGATGTATTGTAACCGATGTGAATAAAAGTAAACAAATAACATGTGGGTACATATGTAGACAGCACAACTAGTCAGTGAATGACTGTTTCTCACTGATCTGATGTTAATTACTCTCTCAATGATATATTTTAATGCCAATCATCATGAAAGGTGGTCCGACAATTGTGCATAGGTAGAGCGTTTGCCCCTTTTACTGAGGGTCACGGGATTGTTCCCCGTCAGACGAGGTGAAAATTGCTAGTACTGGCCCTCAGATCTGCACAAGAACTGGTTCAGTATCCAGGAAGCAGTCGTCAAGAGCAGATTTACTAAGCTTCAAGCTTCTGTCACAATCAATGTTTACAAAAAAAAAATAAGGCTTAAATTAAGATTTTGACTCTTTTACGCAGAAATCGGGTAAGCTGCCATTGTTATATCACTGGCTCTTGGTATGTTTATGGAATGGGAAAGGGTAAGAGATGAAGACAAATGGTACTAAGACAGTTTTTGAATTCATGTTTTATTTGTTTTAAAGCCACAACACAACCAATCAACCTTATAGTCACCATTAATATCAAACCAAAACTGTAACCCAATGAGTGACCACATCCATTCAGTCCCCCCATGGTGGTAGTTTAGACAGAGATGGTATCTCTACTTCATGTTAAAGACAATGTCTATTGTGGAAAATCAGTGATAACTCTGTTTTCCAAACAAACTTTTAAAATCAGCTCTAAATTAAATAATTTTAATTTGCACAGATTCATGTTACATCTTAAACATTCTATAAGGAAATGCTGGTAACAAAAGATGAGATTGTGAAATAGAGAACATTGATTTAAATTGAGAATCTTTTTCCTCATAAGCCTTTTCAGTCAGTTGACTTCAATGAAGATTTAATCATGCATTTCAATGTATAACTAACATGGAAGATGTTTAATGCATTCATAAAAATATTTCAAATTACACCTTTGTTTCATCTCTCTTGTTGATTTAAAAATGCAACAGAAGTTAAGTTCTTTTTGTGTAATTCGACAGATGTATCATCACTCTGCCATTTATACCATGCTTGTGGACTGAATGTATGCTCTGGTGAGATCAGACATTATGATTCAAAATATGGACGGAGTTAAACAAAAGTATACATCAATGATATATGTACAATACAAGAGAAACTAAACACTTGCTCTTGTTTATCAATTATCACAAAGACATGGACGGAGAAATTCAAAAATGTGATAAAAAAAAGTAGAAAATGACAGACCCAATTCTGATAGTATATTCTTCATACACAACATAGCAGGGTTATTTCTCAGACTTTGACTGCCAACCCAGAAATGTAGGAGTTATCTACTGGGTATCCAACATGAGTTAAGAAGAGGTCAAGTCGAACACAAGTTTAATGTGAAGGTCACTGTGACCTTAAAACTTGATGGAGCAAACCACTTAATGAGGACAACTAGCATAGGAAATCATGGTAGAATACAAATTCTCAAGATAAACCCACTGGATCATTACTTGATATCTCAAATCAGGCATATAAAAAGACATTTCAAATCATCAATCAATCCCTTTCCTTAAAAATGTGAGTAGACACTTTAATTGAAGTGGAAGTGGACAGAATCGAAAGAATATTGAGAAATGGCTTGATTGTTTAAACAAAAAAACCATGTACCATGATTTTGAAAAACCCAAATCTACCTTTAAATCTCAATGCAATTTCAACAACCAGATGTGACAAACAAGAAGTATTTTCATCACAAGCAATTCATTCTTAATGTCCTAAGATATCTCACTTATTGTTCCAAGATCTCACGAGGTACCTAACTTATCTCACAAGTTACCCCACTTATCCCCAACAGTATCCCACTTACTTCCAAAGATTTCATACTTGAAATTGTACAGTATGCATATATTCATTCATGTCATTTGCTGATGCTTTATCGTTTAACCACACAAAATAATGCCATAAAATGTCTTCAACGGGTTTATAAATTTCTTTGATTTTTTTCTAAATTAAACCTTTTTACTTAAACAGATAAATGTAAAGATGTCTTTCAAAGGATAGATACTAGTTTCAAAAGCAGAAAAATTGTAACATTTGTAAGCTATTTCCCTATTACATCTCTAATTCAAAGTTGACATCATGCAGCTCATTTTCTGTTTTCTTTTCATTGATAACTAATATTTCATACAATAAAACATGCAAATAAGGCATGTTTTGTTTATAATCTTGTGACCTAAGGTTTTTTTTTTAACAAAAACCTTAAATCACATTTCATGATTGTTTGATTTCCTTTTGAAGTGTTTTCTGTAGCTGTTAGCAGAATATATTTAGGAATAGGTATACTTCCACATACTTGTACATATACACACCCAATCTCATATCATAAATAGCAGTCGCTCAAGGCCAGAATCCAAAAGATTCCAGAATCCAAAAGATTAAGATGTTGGAGTAATATTTTTCTACCTGCAAATTCCTTGTAGGAAAAATTGTTGGTTAACAACTATCATATATAATAAATAAGTCTTGATTTATCTTTACCCTAAAGATAGAGCCGTATTGGATCAACTATCATACACTGTATATAATAAATAAGTCTTGACTTATCTTTAGCCTGACGATAGAACATTATTGGATCATGTTCTCATGGTTTGTAGACTTCCCATAACTTATTTGTTTTTAGTAAATCACAGGATACTATAGTTTGTGATTTCAATGGGTTGAAAAACAATTAAAGATCTTGTATTGGAAGATAAATGATTTAAAATTATCTTCGACCGACTAAGAAACATTAAAGATTTTTTTATAAGGGCTTACGGCCATTTCTTGAACAATGGGTGAATGCATAGATTGTTCTCTAGGACTTGAAGTTATAAGCAATTTTGTTTTAATTTCACAAGCATCCCTGCACCAAATAAGACTGGATGTTGTATGTAATAGTTTAGATAAATGAACAGTGAAAGACATCGGGACTGTTTACAAAAATAAATACTACAACTACCTACTAGACACCATCAAATGTATCAAGTATGTATTAAACATAATTTCATAATGCAAACTTATGATTGGTGAAGATAAAAAGCAAGATTTGTCTGAATTTTTGCATAAGATAAATAGGAGATAACTCAAAAAGTATTTACTAGCAGTATTAAACTCATTGTGACAAATACAATACACTGGAGATTTAACTTTTGTTAGAATATTTTCTTCTCTTTTCCTACCTACCAAATCTTAAAAAAGTAAAACCAAATGACAAATATATATTGCGAAAAAGATTATATTTTACATTGTGATACATGCTTTGGGCCATTGTGGGTAACAGAGAAATTGTCCATTACAGTTTAATATTGCTGTAGTTGTTTGAAAATAAAATTATAAAACAAACCAAATCAAACGAGGCATGTAACTCTGGCACTCATTTGAGCAGTAATACAAAGTCTCATAATCAAATTGCACACAATCAAATAGTATCGGTTTTTTGTTATGACTGACAAAAAGACACAAGACATGCAACTAATATATAAACGATTTTTGGGAGAGTGCATTGAATGAGAATCTTAATACCTGTTTGTTCTGAATGAGAATGTAACCTTTTATCTAGTTTTAAATGAGATGGTTACTTTTTGTACATACATATAAAGGTTTCTAAAATCAAAACATATGTGAAATTAAACCAAGACTTTTCTAAATGCATTACCCAACAATAACGACATTTGACCAGTTTGTTGCAGATGCCTCTGAAAAATGTTGTTGGAAAGGAAGAAATTGCTTGTGATGAGCAATTCCTCATTTTTCCACAATGTTTTCTGTCCTATCAGAAGATTATTTTCCAATTCAATCAAATTTTTAAATGTCGTCTGCAAACTCTTTCAATTTGGGACTGTCAAAAATTTGCGGTTTGGTAAAGGGTTAAGATCAGTTTTATATATTGTTTACCTTATTATCCATCATGAACCTTTCAACCATGGAAATTTCTAAAACACTGGAAACAACATAGAGTGTATACCGTTGATGTTAATTTTGTCTGCAACTATAGAGAGGTTAAACCTAAATCTGAACAGAACATTTGAGATTTTCCCCCAATGATTGCTTAAAGTCGTTTAATCTCATATTTAACTGACTTCTGAGATGCTTGGCATTAAATTATGAGAATATTATAGTGAATAAAGTAGGTACTTAGTTATATTAACATTAAGTAAAATTTAGTATAAATGCAGTCAACCTGACAAATGAAAATATGATGAGTTATTGTTAAAGCGAAGCAGTTATTCATGATAATTGATTGTCATCCATTGTCAAAACATTTCCTGAACTAGTTGCAATCTAACACTTGAAAAGTGAAGTGTCCTATTAACAGAAGTATGTTAGAGACTCCAATACTTAAAAATTCAGTATTTGTTCATGCAGGCTTGTTTATCATCAAAACCAATAGTCGTCCAAGACCCTGTGTATTTTGCTCCAAGATCATGACAAAAAGTCCATTTACAGTGTGAAGTGAGACGAATATCTGCAGGGTTTCACCTCGCAGTATGGGATGATGAAATGTGTTTGGTAGAAATTAATGAGGGATGATCTTCATGAGTCCACCTCCCCTGGTCCTTCCCAAATCTGTGATTGTCTGGAAAATAAACCAAATACTTATTACATCATTCCATAAAACCTACCTTTAGTTGGAGTTTGTGGTTTTCCAGCTTCGTAATTGCCTTATTATCCAAGTATGAACAAATCTAGAGTCTGACATTAATAACTACCATGCTATGTGTCTTTATTTGGATGTATTGTCATCATAAACCTAGTGTAACATAAATGTTACTCATTGAAGATAATCTTTAGTTCAGTAATATATGGACATCTCGTGTGGCTGATCTCAAAATGAAGGGTACGTCTGATTAGACCCTTTTCTCCTGACACAAAGAATGAACTAGGAAGTTTGGTGTTGAGCTTACCCTGTTGTGGACGTCTTTGAGCCTATACCAACAACCAGCTCAGAGGGATGTCTTGCTTTAAATGTAGTTTGAAAGTTGGTAAGGGTATCATGGAACTGCTGTTTCTCTTTGGCCTAAAATAACCATATTGACAACTTTACACATCCACAGTGTTCAAAACTCACTATAACAATTGCACTCCTTCAAATGGTTTAACAAATCTACGCATTTGATTTCAAATAAAACCTCTTTAACTCCATATTCTGATTTGAAGCATATCAACCTGTGACAACAGGAGAATTTGAGATGAGAGACACATTTTTCCTTTTGTCACATGGATCCGGTGACCAAGTGGTGAGAGCATGTAACTGTACCACTCTGTGTACAAATCAAGATACAGACGGATTTCAACTTCCGTGCAAGGTGATTCCCTGACTTATGGAATGCTACTGATTCCAGTCAGCCCTTAGGAGCAGTTGACTTATGGTCTTCCTCCTTCAGTTTGCGAGCCATGAATCACAAAATAAAATGAACCACTTTTGACTCCATTAAAAAAACCTTTATACAATAATAGATACGCATAGAGAGAGGGATATAAAAGTAATGATATCAAGTTGTGACCTTGAAAGACAAAGCATAAATGACACAAAGAAAGTTGCTTAAGATGGTTTAACAATTGTCATACAATATGTTTAAAATGGTTTAACAATTATCACACAATATGTTTAAGATGGTTTAACAATTGTCACACAATATGTTTAAAATGGTTTAACAATTATCACACAATATGTTTAAGATGGTTTAACAATTATCACACAATATGTTTAAGATGGTTTAACAATTGTCACACAATATGTTTAAGATGGTTTAACAATTATCACACAATATGTTTAAGATGGTTTAACAATTGTCACACAATACGTTTAAAATGGTTTAACAATTATCACACAATATGTTTAAGATGGTTTAACAATTATCACACAATATGTTTAAGATGGTTTAACAATTATCACACAATATGTTTAAGATGGTTTAACAATTATCACACAATATGTTTAAGATGGTTTAACAATTGTCACACAATATGTTTAAGATGGTTTAACAATTATCACACAATATGTTTAAGATGGTTTAACAATTGTCACAATATGTTTAAGATGGTTTAACAATTATCACACAATATGTTTAAGATGGTTTAATAATTATCACATAATATGTTTAAGATGTATAAAAACGATAGTTACCTTTCCTGTGTTGAGCTGTGTTATTTCTGTAAGGATCTGACGTCTTGACTCCACATGTGCAATACCCAGCTCAGTTAAATCATCATCAGTTAGAGTAAGGAAAGCCTCCATGTCCACCTGTATGACCAGAATGAAATAATCAATAAACTCTACCTCACACAATGTTGTATGGCTTTAAAAATGAGCTCACAAACTCTATCTTACACATAATGTGTCTTATACAGTATGAATAAAGTAGCCAAAAAACTTAATCATACATGTCTATATAATGTTTGAATTCAGTAGCATTTTAACTCTTTTTATTTCAAATCTTTGATACAAATAGAATTTGTCTATATCGAATATGAATTGAATAGCCAATAAACTCTATCTTTTACAAAGCATAGTATTACATACAGTAGAATAAAATAGCTAACAAACTCTACATTACAAATAGGATATGTCTATTAATTATATATATATATAGTAGCCCATTCATGCTGTAATACACAGTTATGTATCTGTATAAAGTATGAATAAAGTAGTCTATAAACCCACTACCTTACACATATACCTTAGGAAGTACGTAAAATTACAACCATTAACTCCCTATCTTACAATCATCTATTTGTCTATGCACAAAAAGTTACCCCAGCTTACCTCCTGTTCCTCGAATATAGGATGGTACTTCTCAAGGGACAACTTCTTAAGAATGCCAGACAACTCATCTGAAATCAATTATAACTATCTTATTGTAAAATTGAAATATATAGTAATAAACATGTTATCTTTTATTCTATATTTAGTCAATAAAAAAACAAACAAACACAAACAATGGCATATACAGTCAAAAACAAGGACAATCACGCTGAAATCGACTCGTATATCAGTTGCTAATTTTCTTAAGACATTTTAAAAGGTGCCCAAATGTTGTATTCTTCTCTAAGCCAATGGGATGAGGCTTATTCAACAGCATATGTATACCAGATTTAATATTTCACTTTTTAAAAGACCCATCATATTAATCCATATAATATGCAAAGTGAATATGCTATCTAAATGGCAATGTTATATCAATTATAAACCTTTTAATTCATATACATATGGCTCCTCTTTATTTATTTTTTCAGAAATAACAAGTATGTGTAACCCTATAACATGTGGCTATGATTACACACCTCCAGCACCCGCCTCATGCTCATTTACAGAGTCCAACATGGGTCCACTCTCATCAGTAAACTGTAACAAGAATAGATTCTCAATCAGCAACACAAACGTTCATAAACAGAGGGAATATTTCATTAGTGAAAGTCTGTAACATGTCTGCAGATGGTAACTATAAATACAATAAAGGATGGCAAAAAGTTGAAATGCTTTTTGATATAACATTAACAAACTTTTAAACCTCTCCAAAATGAGTTTAATTCCTGGAAGACTCACATAAACAAATCTGTAGTAAAACGGCTTAGGTTAAAATAAAAAATCGTTGTCAATGGAAATTCATAAAACTATGCATCACTTCAAAGGGTGAAGGGCCCAAGTTTATAACAGCAATATCATTTTGAGAAGAGATATATGAATAAAACTGTTAGTCGTCACTCACTTTGCCGGGAGTAGGCGAGGGTGAAGGTGTCAGGGTAGATGTGGTGCTTTCTTTTGATGATGTGCTCCTACCACGGGACGCTCGTTTTGGTGTGACAGACGAACTTCCACTGGTACCACTAGTTCCACTTGTTGAACTGTTTGGTGATGTCGTTATGGACATATTTCTAAACCCAGATGAGTAGGGAGGTTTTCTGTAAATTAAGGAGCAGTATGTTAAAATTTAATATCAATTATGTTCGAACTGAGGGTTGAAAACATTAAATCAGGTACCAATTTCGTATATTTCCTTTCACAAAATAAAATTGTCTTGATTCATAGGTTTAATTTTGAAAAAATGAGAGGGTCTCATAATAGAGCAGTTATAATGCTGAAACAGAATTAAAGGAATAATAATAAATAATAGTTTTTTATTAAAATACTTTTATAATTTCACTAATTTTGTAAAAATAATAACCTCTATAGAATATCTTTTGAACTAGATAGATATGTTGAAAATATTATGTTCTTTTAGAAATAATGCAGATATCTATATGTTTTGGATATACAACTAAGTTATTTTCCCGGGCAATAATGGTATTAATGTGACCTTATGTACATGATTATAAGAAATAATTGTTAATAAGTCATTTCTCCTTCTGTCACAATATGTCATCTATCTAAATTGAATGGAATATGTTGAATTTAACAAATGTTTCCTGCAATACACATCCTTCTCAAAAGAACAGAGAAGATCTGATGGTTGACTAAGTAGAGTCAGTGACATACACCAACCATTCATTTTGAGTTTGAGATTCACAAAAATTTACACTAATTATTTAAAATTAATTTCTAAAATTGACATAATCCTGAGTATACATACATACCTAGGCATAAAAAGTCTAGATGGTGTTGAAAAGATGGGGTTCCTATCTGGTACAAGAGGAGATGAAGGAGTCATTGGCATAAACAATCCAGTATTACGGTCACCTGTCAAAACGGAAAATATCCACACATAGATCTGATGCAGCAATAATAAAGCATTGGTTGTACTCTTTTCTGCAACTCAATGATCTAAGTCATGGTCAGTAGTCTATTGCTCATACTCTATCCTAAAAGATCTAAACAAAGATCTAATGATTATCAATATTATAATGATTATTTTCTTTACTACAATAGTAGGATTTAATGCTTGTCATAAATGCTTTGATTACACTCTATCTTACAATACAAGGATCTAACCTTCATTTCTAATCTCGAGAAAAATAAGAATACTATATCAAGAAAAATTATCTTTGTGTGTATTCTTATGATAATGAAAAAGTAACCCTCTTGAAAATGAATTTATATTTTAACCTTGCACATTCACTTCAGTGCAAATGTTGTTTATTACTACATTCATTAATATTTTATTGCATTTTAACCTGTAATAATAGTTTTGAAGTTGAACACAAACTTAAATCCTATTTATGATACCATTTGCTTTTCTGTTGGTATAAAGAACATACCTGTTCATGATATAGTATTAAATTATGTCTTTTGTTTTACCATGTTGTAAATGTGCATGTGCCACTCACGTAATAAAAATCTTGATCTGAATCTAAATTTCAACTGAGATAAAAGAATGAAATCACAAATACTTCCCAAGTTTTTATCCAGCTTGATGAGTCACATTTGGTGTATTCTTCCATCATAATGGGCCAGACATCACACCATAACTGAAATACTGTTGATGCGAGGTAAAATCCAAATAAATAAATGTTTCCTAGAGCAACACTCAATACTCCTTGGTGTAGGTTGTATTTTTCCACATTTTTACTATGGTCTATTAATGCCAGTAACCTAGAAAGTGTTAAATTGTGCCAATGATTACCTGATGAGTTTGGACTTGAACTGCTCCCATTTTGTGTAAACCTGGCAGAGTTGGTGGGTGATATCTGACTAGTATAACTGCTGCTGTGGTTCTGTAAAAACTTCATTGGTCTCAGTAAGGGCCGCTCATGACTCTTAAATAACACATACATGTGGGAAATTGGTGTTGTCCAATGATTTTTAAAATATTTACACACAGAGGTAGTATTGAATAATGAGTCCCAAAATACACATACTTGGAAATCTCTTATAAACAGTGATGACCTATGACTTTGTTTCATTGATTCCCTTTAAGTTAAACCTCTTCTCTTAGATACACTACTATTTGAGTGAATGTGTCTTCTTCAAAAAGAAAAACTTGCAATAGTCATCATTCTCAAGATGTTTGTGTTTCCAGAAGTTATAGATTGTATCCTATGTCACATACATCTCCATTTCAAGGATGATGTTGTTCTTTGT
Organism: Cerastoderma edule; assembly: GCA_947846245.1. Taxonomy (NCBI): domain Eukaryota; kingdom Metazoa; phylum Mollusca; class Bivalvia; order Cardiida; family Cardiidae; genus Cerastoderma; species Cerastoderma edule. The sequence continues at coordinate 3,955,183 of OX401410.1, read as the reverse complement.
TTCTTGTTCATGTGCATCTTCCTTTCCTGAAGGATGTTATTCTCTTTTCTTACTCCATATGCATTAGTTTTGTCACAATAGCTTCTAAAGACTACTACTACAGATGTGTCATAGTAAAGTATTATGATATAAGAGGTCAGAGTCAATTAGTTCCATTTAGAACTTACCATTGCTGTTGCATTGTCCATGCCAGTAATAGTTGTTTTAGACCGGCCTCCAAGGCCCTTCCAGTGTCTATCGGAGTTGTCTAAGGTAAATGAGGGCTGTGGTAGAAATGGAGGTATCACTGGCTTTAACTTGTCACTCGTCATATTGGAATGTGGAGGGTTGATATCCTGAAGTAAGAGTGTTTTATCTTATGTCTACAATCTTAACTAGAAGAGACATCAACTTATCAAAAATCTCATAGACTTTCTTTAAGTGCATAATTCTCTTGCATTTATGCCATAAACCCAAAAAGAAAACAAGAAACATTGAAAACCCCAATACTTATTATTCCTTAATGATCATGATAAAAAATCCCAGTACAATATAAGGGCTGTGTTGGTTAATTGGGTTTAGCATATTCAACGTATATTGAGTACCTCTAGTTTGAACAGATACTATCTTAAAGTTTTGATTCACATTAATCCAAAATAACTGATTGCCCTTATTAACTGCCCAGAATTAACATCCAAATCCCTGTCACAGCTTTGCTCATACAAACACCCAAATCCCTGTCACAGCTTTGCTCATACAAACACCCAAATCCCTGTCACAGCTTTGCTCAAACAAACACTTAATTTATCAATGTGACATAGAGTTATTTTCCATCTTTTTCTGGAAAATATAAAAATGGATAAAATAAATAGGTAAGTAACCCATGGAAAAATATCAATATACATAAGCCAATTTGTGTCTGCGAAACCTTGTCTTTTAACCCTTTCCCAAACAACAAATTTTGGACTGTCCCAAATTGAAAGAGTTTGCAGACAAAATTTCAAAATGTGATGAAATTGGAAAATATTCTTCAGATAGAGCAGAAAACCTTGTGTTAAAAGGAAAAATTGCTCGTTACGAGCAATTTCTTTTTCCCACTATGTTTTCTAAAGTCCTCTGCAACAAAGTAGTGAAATGTTGTTATTGTTTGGGAAAGTGTTAATCAATTTCTACATACATGCAGACAAAATTTCGAAATGTGATGAAATTGGAAAATATTCTTTAGATAGAGCAGAAAACCTTGTGTTAAAAGGAAAAATTGCTCGTTACGAGAAATTTCTTTTTCCCACTATGTTTTCTAAAGTCCTCTGCAACAAAGTAGTGAAATATCGTTATTGTTTGGGAAAGGGTTAATCAATTTCTTCATACAAACCATTGATATCCCCTCTCATTATTAAAATTAGTAGCAAAATTGTTTCTTGTGAGCAATTTCTTTCGTTGTCACATATTTACATATCTAGCAGGATATTCAGTAGGAACATCAATAACCAAGACATTAGACATCTCTCTTATAAAGTAGTTGACAGAGTTTATCTGTTATCAGTGTAAGTTTCAAAGGTCCAACAAAACTGGACAGTCTAGTTTACCAAGGTATAGAGTGCAGCACTTTTCTGGGTCTCTTGTTTCATTGTCTCATAACTCGTCATAGATTGACTGACTGGTTCTACATCAAAGGTACTCTTCTTTGGCGACTGTAATACAACATAAAAACACAATTACTTCTCAAAGGTTAGAAAGCAAGTTTGGCTTGTTTGTACATCAGGAATCAGATCACTTGTCAAAAGTGCATTAATAAATTCTTGTTTGTACATCAGGAATCAGATCACTTGTCAAAAGTGCATTAATAAATTCTATGTTTTGAAAATGAATACAGTAATGAAAGTTTGAAAGTATGCCTCCTTCTTTTCAAAATATCAGTTTAGCTATAATATCAAGTCCTGGACTCTCAAATTCATCAGATATGTAAGCAGTAGCACCTCCTGTCCTCACTGTTGATATTTCTATAGATTATCTCATTGTGTCAACATTAATGAAATTCTTAGAATTAACAAACTGTTAATGTATACATTGAGATGATTATGTAATAGTTTAGTGATACCTTTCCAACAGTTACAGACATCCAGACCAATTAAACCAGGGCGTTCCTCAATGAGCAGAAGAACAAAGCATGATTTCTGACTATAAAGATAATACCATCATAACAATCAGTTGTGATCCAAGTACCCCAATCGTCGCACACACACTTTCAGTTTCAATACATTTAAAGTACCGACTGTATTTCCAAACTATCAAAGGTCATGGTAAAGGTGAAATGACAATACACTATAAAAATACTTCTTAATGATTAAGTTACTATAGAGGATGTTGTAATGAAGGGGCTCCTTACATGTGAGATCTGTGGACTAGACTGAGACTGTGTTATAGGGCTAACGGCCATATCCTGTATGCTTTCTGCCCTACCCTCGGCTGTAAGCGGAATTAGACGAGTACTTGTGCTTGTGTTGCTGAACGACTTCCCAATATTCAACTTCCTAAACCGGTTTGACAGTCTGTTTAACCAACCCTGTAAAACAAAAATCATCCCAATAAGTTTCCAAATATTTTTGAATAACTTCTAGTAAAGCTTTTCCTCCATTCTTAACAGTCATCCATCTTAACATCTCTGAAACTCTGAAACATTATCAATCCTGTAAAACGTACATGTAACAAATACTTGCAGGCTGAAATGATATGATACAAACAACTCTTTCTTCACACTAAAATGTGGAAGATATCACCATGATTAAAGAAAAAATTCCTGCCACAGGCAATTGCTTCTTCTACCTCAATGTTTTAAATTGATTATTTCAGATACATTCAATAAGGGAGGTATCTAAGATATGATTACTGCACTAAACATAGTAATGATGGATGTTAGGAGAATAATTTACTTTAAAGTGAAATTAGTATTACTTGAATGATGATTTTTTTATAAACCTGAATGACACCTTAAAAATAACATGCTTAATCAAATCACTCCAGCCATTCTTTGCTGCAGTGTATGCCTCAAAAGACAAATTCTTTCCTTAGAGGAATGAGTTAAAATCAATTAACTGTTTTCATTAAGGCGTTCTATACAGGTTATTGCTAGTGTGGTCAGTGATTGAAACATCCAGATACAAAATACAATACAATACAACAGAAGGCAATAAACAAAGACCAAATAAAACAAAAGCACTCCATGAGCAATAACAATGACTAAGTCATGTTCACATCATCTAGTATTGTAATGGTGACAAAAGGAAATAAACATCAAACTAATCTACTGTAAACAACTGCCAATTAGAGCACATTAAACACAATTGTTAGAGCTTAATTCTCCTTTCTGTATGAATGCTTTAGTGTCTGTCATGTTTCACAGCCAATTCATCGCAAAACCATGCTACATGTATTTGTAATAAAATATATTTTACCTTAAGTCCGGTCTTTGGCTGATCCTCAAGTCTACAATATACAAAATGACAGTATATATTGCCTGTTTAGCTTTATCTTTGTTGCAGTAAAATCACACCCATTGATTTATTAATTATAGTATATTATAAACTCCCTAAGATATAAACATGTGCTTAATATCTAACAAAATAAACATTTATACAAATTTACATTACCTTCATCCATAATTTCCATTTTACACTTTCCAAAGTTCGGAATTAAAGAAAACATGTATTTGTAAAGATGACACAGCAGCTTATTCATTTTGTCTATTTGCGGGAACAGTTTTCCGCAAATAATATAATCACAGCCTGTTGGAACTTCTAAATAACTAATTAATGGCACTGTGTCGTCTGGTTTGGTTTTTTATTTTGAAATCCTTATTATTTCTTGTGTTATGGGCGAAGCAACGATCCTCCCGTCCCGAAGTTCAATCATTTCCATCCAATCCTCTAAAGACAGACTTGCATGTGCATTTGTCGTGATAACATTTGAAATTATAAAAAGTGTCCCAAATCCTCCCATAAAATAAACCATCCCATCTTTATGCATTTTAAATAAATATGTCTGTGTGCAAACTAGTGAAATTGACTCTCTTCAATCAATATCAACACGAAGACGCAATTTAAGGAAAGTAAGCTGGCAATTATAAACAAAAGGCTTCTTCAACCCCCCGATATTTTACAATGAAATGGTCCTCGAGTTCATGACCGCTAATCGCATATTGTTTTGGGTATGATTTGATTATAGGTAAGTGACCACTGGCTGCATACAGCGGATTATTGCTTGACACGGTTAACATATAAAGTAGAATTACATGGGCTGTCTTCAGCTGGCCGCATATGGCGTTTTGGCCGCTTTGCACATGTGGCCGCCCCCTCAGGTTTTTTTGATATAGGTAAAGCTTTTAAACCTAAATTGACACATTCATGCAGTGTATAGATAAAGCTTTTAAAACAAACTTGACACATTCATGCAATGTATAGGTAAAGCTTTAATACAGACATTTTCACATTTAGACAATGTATAGGTAAAGCTTTAATACAGACATTTTCACATGTAGACAATGTATAGGTAAAGCTTTAATACAGACATTTTCACATTTAGACAATGTATAGGTAGCTTCACTATCCAAATTGAGACATTCATGCAATTTATATTTAAAGCTTTACCACCTACAATTACATATTCATGAAATGTATAGGTAAAACTTTACTACCCAAATCGACACATTAATCAGTGCTCAGATAATGACTTATTGATACTATATACAAAAACATTGCTTTGTTGTTATGAGATAAGAATAGACAAATCAGCAAGTCTGCATCATTTAGGTTAACTTTTATTATTAATAATCTCACATACAAATTTCTTTGCAGTCTACTTTATTAAAGATGTCTTTTTTTTAAAGAAACTGACAGGGCAAGCCTTCAAACCATTCTATATAATATTTGGGTTAAGTTTTATTTTGGCATTTGATGTCATATATACGTACACAGGTTCTGGTGGTAAAGGTAATGTGGTTCCGTTCTGTTTGGACCAATTAAGTTTGTTCTTTGGTTTCTCTGTGCTCATTTGCATTGTTTTATTTGCCAACACCCGAAGCATTTCAGTATCAACATCATCTGAAAAGTAAAGTTTGTTTTCTTTTCAATGTAATTGTCGTTTCTGAACAATGTGATCAGAATCTACTATAAATGTCTGAAGATTCCCCTAGTTCTAGCTTTGCTTAAATGTTTTTTAATAACCAAATACACATAGCTCAGCAAAAAGAGACTTATCATTAACTTACATATGCATATCATAACAAGGTCAAATGTATAAGTTCAATGTCTTAAATGATGGGGATCAATAATCAAGGCACAATAACACTGACAACACTTTCCTGGTGAGTTAGAGTTACAAACTGATGGGGATCAATAATCAAGGCACACTAACACTGACAACACTTTCCTGGTGAGTTAGAGTTATAAACTGATGGGGATCAATAATCAAGGCACACTAACACTGACAACACTTTCCTGGTGAGTTAGAGTAACAAACTGATGGGGATCAATAATCAAGGCACACTAACACTGACGACACTTTCCTGGTGAGTTAGAGTTACAAACTGATGAGTATGATATCTTCAATAGAGTTGTCTGAAGGAGACAGCAGTCATCATCTCACCTTTTTGTAGATAGAGACTCATCTATTACTGCCAAAAAACATGCCACATGTGTATTATCATATCCTTACCGTTTAAACTTGAAATGGCAATGCATTTGAAACTGTAAAAATACTTCTTACATATTAAGCCAATCTTATCTTGTTAATTCAATTACCCTAAGCTCATTACAAAAGCAACAAATATATTTTATAATTACCTATGAGAGATGCCATATCAAAGGCTGTGCAACCATTTTTGGCTTGAACTGTAACATCTGCGCCTATATTGATCAGAAACATGGCGACATTCTTCTTTCTGTAAGTAAATAAAGTTCATTCTGCAGTGATCATTCACAGAATTGTCTGTCAACAGGTTCAACTCACAGTTTATTGGGAGACAGTAATCATGACCAATAACTGGGAGTGGACATCATTCCTACAGGTAGGACATTAACAAAAACTTCTCATTAGCACCGACTTACTGACATCAATAGCTTGCTCCACTGTTTTTAATAAATAAAGGATAACTCATCTGATAAACCTACTTCAATCTTCCATGTAACTTGCAGCATGTTTCTGAACTTAATAATCTACTTTGATGAAGAGTTCTGAATCATCTTCCTTTCACAAGGCTTAAAAATCATTCATATTGCCTTAACTATTTCGATAAAAACGCATGTCAAATAAATATCCAATGCATGAATCTTTATTACATAAGACTTAGATTTGAATAAACTTGAACAAATCACTTTAATGTTTTGTATCCTTTGTACACCTATCCTTTTAAAATCATGATAGGTTAATTCATATCCCCATAACCAAAACCTACCCATGATATGTGGCCTGCATAAGGGCTGTCCATCCACTAATATTGTCCTGTTTGTTGATATCACAGCCTCGCTCTACCAAACACTGGGCTATATCTAGCCGTCCAGTCATCGCTGCAAACATAAGGGGAGTGGCTCCATCTCCTGGGGAACTTGTATCTCTCTGACTCACATCTATATCTAAAATCTCCCGAATTCTTCCAATGTCACCTTAAAGGGATAGAAAAGTGTTTTATTGAAAAATAGGATATTAAGATTTTGTAAATGACACAGTTAAATTGAAACATTTATGGAAGGTTTATGCTTTGAGAACTAAACATGCTGTTTATAAATAGCACAACTAATCAGTGGCCGACAGCAATTTTTACTGATCTGATTGTGTATTTGGAATAATCTTTGCCCGGTTTGTTAGAAACATAGTACTAATTTATGTAAAAGGAAAAAGATTATCATCTTTTGTCACATTAGTTTCATACCTTTTTTTTCTGCAAGTGTATTTGATAAGCAAAAAGGAAATGAGTTTAAAAAGGAAGGAATTATAATTATTTATATGGGTTTTTACATCACATCATGTTATGTAGCGATGACCAATGCTTAATGATGGAGGAAGACCCCATACTCAACTGCCCATGAGGGCTGGTCTAGCCGGGTAAAACCATCGGCATTCCAAAGTCAGTCGGGAGACTACCTCTTATGAAAATCCATATCCCTCATCAGGATTTGAACCCACACGGAGAGGGGCCATGTGATTCAAGTTCTGTACTCTAACCACTATGGACTACAATCAAGTCAAATCTAAACCAAATCTAAAGAAATTGTTGTTAATGGAATTTTCTTCATCTGGACTCTGAAGACAAAGACATTTGCCAGATTCAATACAAATAAATCATCAACTTTAGATATTGACAAGACCCATGATTATATAAACCAAGGAATTCACATAACCCTTATCCTATTATCTCAAATGTTGCACTGCACTTTGCTTCTTTATGCAGTAAGGTAATATCAAACTTCGTGAACATGTTAGAAACACAAATTTACCTCTTTTAGCAGCAGCAATTATATCTGGCTTTTTGTCCTCTGGTTCTAAAATAGAAATTGGTATTTATGATCAAGCTGAGCAACAAACCAAACAAAGTATTTACCATATATGACAGAAAGGGAAACAATGTAAAAATGATAAACTCATCATTATGTATTAGATTAGAATTTTATGACATTTTTTAGAGTAATTTATCATATTACAGCTGCCAGTACAACTATCCATGCTCCTGCATAATATACTGAGTGAGTTGAAACTGTTCCACGAGAAAATTAAATGGTATGTCACAAATAAATAGTAATATATTCCTATGTAATGTAGTACAATGTACGTAGTAATTTATATCACTGAAGGATAATCAAAACACTGGTTTTAGTTTTATTGGTATAAAGAAGTGAGTCTATAATTATGCTCAATTTAAAGAAATGTCAGTGTTCCAAAACAGATATTGTAAGACCAGTGAAGTCCTTACCAAATATTGGTTTATTGGTTGTTTTCCTCTCTAGAAATCCTCTGACTTCACGCTTACCACGAATGGCTGCTATAGCAAGAGCTGTTTTATCCAACACATTCAAATAATTGGGATCTGCTCCTCTTTCTATCAAAATCTGTGCAGTGGTCATATGACCATTTAAAGAAGACAACATTAATGGAGTCAGCCCTGTAGTTGGTGTCTTGTAATTCACATCACATCCCCTGTCCAGTAATAGGCGTAACACAGCATCGTGTCCATGCTGGGCAGCAGCAAGTAATGGTGTATATTCACAAACACTTCCCGATGCATTCAGATCAATACCTGTGTCAACTAGCAAACGAACAACCTGTAAATGTCCTCCCCTTGCAGCTAATGTCAAAGCTGAAACACCGAGGCGGTTCTTGGCATTCACATCCACATTATGTTGAAGTAGGAGAGACACAATATTAGCATGACCGTGTCTAGCAGCTTGCATTATAGGAGTCCATCCATATAAATTGGGTTTGTCAAGGGAAGCACCTTTCATTAACAATACTCGTACAACCTGAAATATTAATACAAACATTCATTACTCAAATTCGTCAATTACCCCTTTCAACACAAAGATTTAACAAAAGCATTACATGAGATAAGAAAAGAGATTTAATCAAAATACATTCAGTTTTGTATGAAAAGCAAAGGGACAATCATACGAGTATACCATTATAAAGGATCTTACATTAGCGGCTGTTTTGCATTGAATTTACATATACCTTGTGTATAGATTGTTGCTAGTAAAACACACATTTTGGAATTTGGTCAATACGAATTTAGACTCTCTTGTGGATGTCAAGGTAATGGAGAGATTGCCCCCCCCCCCCTATCCCCCTTCCCCCTATGTGTAATGAACCAAGCATTTCAACTTCTCAAGACACTTACACATTCTAACAGTATAAAACACTTTTCACAGACATGATACCATTTTTATTCATAAACACCCACTCCCTACAATGATTCACAGGCTTTTTAATTTGAATGATTGGTCAATAAACAGAACACCATTCCCATCCAATGTTTAGCAGAAATTGATACAATTATTTGGTGGTATGTTAATTTATTTTACATCTCTTATCTTATCAATTGATTTGGAATGGCCAGTTTGTGATTTAAAACCGAAAATTGGAATATGCTAAGACCCACCACTTATTTAGTCCTTCGAACTTTCGATGTTGGATTGCCCTATCAGAAAATAAAAGGCAATCTAAATTCTTCATATCGAATTATTTTGACTAGCTCACAAGGTAACCTCTATAAGTAAAAGAAATATGGTGTAATTCGGTTCTAAACCACACCAATCTTTATCCCCTTTAACTTTGTATTCAAGAATAAACACACCATTGTAAATTTATTTGAAAGGAATATGATCCTATTTTTTTGGAATTGTCAAAGTCAATATTATTGTAACAAATCAAGCAAATGAGTTTCTCAAAGACACAAACACATCCATTCAGTGAAAAACACTCATACACTAAGCGGTTGTGTTGTCTATATATATATATATATATATACCAGCATGTTCTCTACAACAGTGCATTAGGTTCCCTTATTTGCATAAATGTTCAACGAACGTAACGTAACTCCCACCTCCGAGAAGATTTGTCCAGAGTCTTGACTCGTGGGAAATAGGTGGGAAAGGCAACTCCGATAGAAGGAGAAGTCTTTATGCAACCGCTGCCACCAATGTAACAAACCGAGCAAATGAACCCCTCAAAGACACAAACACATCCAATCAGTGAAAAACACTGTTGAACACTGAGCTGTTGTGTTGTCTATACATATACCAGCATATATATACTTTACACCGATGCATTAGGTTCTCTAATAAACGTTCAACGAACATTAAGTTATTAAACCAAATCTGCGATGAATACTCATTTTATATAAAGAATGCAAAAAATTGATTACTGATAATGAATTATTCAATTTCAATTTATACCGAAAAATAAACCATTAAAAAAAGAAATGTCAATTCATTATGTTCCTTGTTTCATTTATGTTACTTCTCTAATTGGACTTTACTGTAAATTGTGGATGAAATCGTCAATAGGCGAAAAAGGCACACACGCCGATCATTTCTACTACGGATAAACTCGAAAGCAATGAAATAATATAAGATGATAGGAGGTCCCACCTGATCGTGTCCATTGGCCGCAGCCACCATGATAGAGGTCGTTTCTTCATCGTCCGTGGTATCAACATTCAACCCCCCGTCTAGTAGGGCCTCCGCTGTGTGTACATCGCCCTGTTCGCAGGCTGTCATCAGCTGCTGTATTGAATCCATGGCGACGTAAACATTGACAGTTACGTCACGTCAATAACAAACAGTTGGGGATACATATCGCGTTCTCAAGCTCACCTAGTTCGTGGAATCGTGAATTGTTTTCATGTTTGTCTGAGAAATGTCAAAGACAGGAAATACTTAGATCGCCATTTTGTATACAATCCGGTGACGTCACATTTCCGGCATCGGTCAATCGGCTGCAGTTCCGATTGAATCGGCTGGTCCACGGACGCGGTCAGTTGTAACACGGTCACCAAGCTCCATTTAGTGCAAAGACCTAAATGTTTATAACATCTTTGATCTTTAAGGGCGTTATTTGGCTGACCTGTATTTCATCTTTTGTGTAGCGGAGGATGTTTTGAAGGGCGCAAATATTGCGATTTCTCTCATAAAGTAACCTCATTATTCTGAGGAAGTGAACGCGTGTGTGCATACAGCGCGTAAGCATGTAGAACTGTAATTAAAGACTGTTAAATCCTTGACACAGTGCAAAAATCAAGCAAAAGACACGTTTATTGTTATAATTAACCAACAAGACAATAAGACACTTAAAGGTGTCAAACTCTTTGTCGTCTATGTATTCAAGAGATTCTTATGTAGACCATGATTGAAAAGGTTCAAATTACAATATCTTGTTGGCTACGTAGGCCTCTAGATCTATACGTACATTTTGGCTCGTTGAATGATAAAAAAGCGATATAAATACATTACGTCTTGCAGTGGATGGTGGAGAAATTAACATAATTGATCATAATGGGTGACTTGAACTATCTTTAATGTAATATAAACTCTTACGTTTGCTGCTATCAAGGTAGTGACTATAAAGGAACTATCTTACTATCGCACATGTTTTGTTCTGTGATTAGTTAACATATAGGCCGTATATGTACATAGAATATAATTAATACAATCCTAGTCACCAAGATATAACAAGATTCAATTTCTTAACCGACTGCTGGTGCTTTCATTTTAAAAGTGGCGAACGATTCATAGCGCCTCTATACGAAACTATACGAATATGACTCCGGGTTCGAGCCCCACCGACACCTCTGGTCTCGTGGGAGTGACCTTTGGCAAGTCACTTCAGAGTTCTGACCTAGTATACTGGTGAATCAACGAATAGTTTGATACGGTGTTTACTAAAAAGAACCGCGAGAAATCATTATAACAGCGCGACAAGTGATATTTGTAAGGAATTTGTCTATATGTGTAGATAAAGATATAAAATGCATAGGCGGATTCAAGGGTGCGGATTTTTGTAGATACTTCCATGGAGTTAATCAGTCTGTTAACAATTGAATGGTTTTAGGGGAATGTGGTATGTAAGCTACTATTCAAAATGTAGGCCTATATCCTACTGTTGCAAGTTAATTCGCATGTCGCAACATCGATATCCACGTAGTTGTTATTTAATGTTAAAAAGAACAGACGAATCTGGTCGAGTCAGTTGGACCTCAAAAGTTAAAGATCTGCTGTTTTCGTATGGTTTCGGCCATGTTTGGCTATTCCAAGATATTGGTGACACCAGACTCTTTTTAGCTACCTTTAAACAGCGAATTAAGGACTGTGCCAGATTGGCACGGAGTGTCGAAACTTCTCCTAGATGTGACACATATATATATTTCAAAACTTACACAGAAAGGTATTTGACAACCGACATTTCGTTTCCGTAAAGAAAACCGTTTGAACGGTTTAGATGATCCAGTCACAGACTTAATATAGAACTGAGGTAGGCATCTGACTTCATTGTTTCTCGACTAGCGATCTTCTCTTAGAAGACGAGTATCATGTGTTCTTCATTTGTACAAGGTTTGAATACGATAGAAATATGTATCTATCTACATGTAGTTGGTATTATGGTAATAGAGAGGGACGTGATTTTCACATTCTACTCCAGACTACCAACGATTTATATATATTAGAAAACTGGCAATTTGTGTTTCGAAAATCATGGCAAAGATAGATAAAAAAGGAGAATCTTAGTGACCATATATCAAGTTTATCATTTTTCTAATGGTATGATTTTACTTCAATAGATGTAGGGACTAAACACAACTGAATATGATTATGTTATTTTGTATTTTGGGACGGAGGCCTTTGTTTACAATCAAAACAAAAAGAAAGTAATCCTTTGACGTCTGGGAACTTTTATAGGTCTCTTATTGTCTAATGAACGAAAATAAATGGTGATGTCACTATTTGAAAGTTATGCGTTTGCTACATTCATCAAATAGGGGGCCTACTTAAAATAACTATCATTTCCGTGTCAGAGATTGAACCAAATTAAAACACTGGGTACCGGTTGTGAAAAGAATAACTTATTGTGGTAGGCATATGTATGTATTTTGGGCTGGAGGCCTTTGTTATCAATAAAATTATTTGTTATTTCATACAAAGTTGAAGTTCAAATGTTTCAATTTGCGGTATAATGTAATATTAATTATTTTGATTAGTAAACATGTGTAATGCATAGTGACAGCACCTAAATGATTGTTTCGTATACGTATATTCACTGGCAAAGTTTAAGTAACCGCCATCAGTTCAGTCGGTAACGCGCCAGGCATAGGACAGAGAATATCTCTCGGATCAAATCCCAATTAAACTTTTTTTCTTCAAGCTAGAACAGTAAAGGTATGTTTTGCGAGCATTTAAGGTTACTAATCTTACACTAGACCTGAAAGCCTATCTGAACACATAAGAATGGATTAAAGCACAGGAGTTGCATGAGCCCCTGGCCAGGGCTTGCCCTGGACTCGCCAGGAAGGGGGGGGGGGAGGCACTAGCGGACATCTAGACCCCGAGCTTATTTTGCGCCCCTGACTCAAAATCCTTGACCCGCTCTTAAAATGAGCTGTTGGATTACCGTTTTGTAGTGTGTAAACTTACAGATGATTTACATGATCGAGTTCCACATATAGACGGCGGGCAGGTGTGATGGGGTTGATCTCCCAGGTTCTGCTGAATGTTATCGTACTGAATTAAGCGGTCATAGATACAAACCTATGAGCGACATTATTATTGGAGCATTCTCTTTTCAGAGATTTAAACCGAAACCATGACACGTGATAGTTCATGTTACCAAAAGGCTGGAAAATATCAAATAAAAAACTGAACGAAGTAGAAACGCAGCATCAAGAGATATTAATATGCTTTCATTGATTTGTTCTTACTTATAGCATAAGAAATCTTGAATCGATCATAAACTATATTGTTATGTAGACTTACAAACTGATCAATCGTGGGGAGGACCAGGCCTGTCACCATAGGGCCATGTCACCATAGGGGCCTGTCAACATAGGGGCCTGTCACCATAGGGGCCTGTCACCATAGGGGCCTGTCATCATAGGGGCCTGTCATCACAGGAGCCTGTCACCATAGGGGCATGTCACCATAAGGACCTGTCACCATAGGGGCCTGTCACCATAGGGGCATGTCATCATAAGGACCTGTCACCATAGGGGCCTGTCACCATAGGAGCCTGTCACCATAGGGGCCTGTCATCACAGAAGCCTGTCACCATAGGGGCATGTCACCATAGGGGCATGTCACCATAGGGGCCTGTCATCACAGGAGCCTGTCATCATAGGGGCCTGTCATCACAGGAGCCTGTCACCATAGGGGCATGTCACCATAAGGACCTGTCACCATAGGGGCCTGTCACCATAGGGGCATGTCATCATAAGGACCTGTCACCATAGGGGCCTGTCACCATAGGAGCCTGTCACCATAGGGGCCTGTCATCACAGAAGCCTGTCACCATAGGGGCATGTCACCATAGGGGCATGTCACCATAGGGGCCTGTCATCACAGGAGCCTGTCATCATAGGGGCCTGTCATCACAGGAGCCTGTCACCATAGGGGCATGTCACCATAAGGACCTGTCACCATAGGGGCCTGTCACCATAGGGGCATGTCATCATAAGGACCTGTCACCATAGGGGCCTGTCACCATAGGAGCCTGTCACCATAGGGGCCTGTCATCACAGAAGCCTGTCACCATAGGGGCATGTCATCATAGGGGCCTGCCACCACAGGAGCTTGGCACCATAGGGGTCTGTCATAACGTCGTTTGCGATTATCATGAACTTAAAGCTAAAATCTCCTGCCGGTGTCCATGGGATAAAACGTCCATATTTATATCATGAAAGGGTCGTAACTCTTAAGTTCTTGATGCTATCTTACTTGATATCGAACTTGGGCAAATAGTTTATTATGGTGAACAACAACTTATGTAATGATTGGATAAGGGTTTTTAACCAAAGAGGAAACAACCAGCAACGCGTCATTTTTCATTCATGGACCGTTTATCTGAAGTTTTTTTAGAGTGATATTGCTAGATATCGGAATTAATCCTAATCTGTGTACATTGGCAACAATCGTGTTGATAAAGTATGGCGAACATTGGAAGATACATCACGTGATCCGGTCACACGCTACCCAAGTCTAAGTTAAAGTGGTGTTATGTCAATTTTTACCTGTTAAATCAAGCAGAAAAAGAAATAAAGTAATAATTGTTGTGGTAATTAATGTCTAATGTTCCATTATTTCCAGCACTATCTGCGTGTTGTGCTTGGTTTTTATTGGGGTTTTACATCGCAACGACACTTTTCCAATTATACTGTGATAGATCTACTCGTATCATAATGGGTGGTGGAAGACCCCTTATTCGAATGCCGTTGATATTTTTATTTTATATGGGTTTTACATCACATCAACATTATTTCAGTTATGTAGCGATGCCCGACTATCAATGATGGAGGAAGACCCCATACTTAACCGCCCATAAGGGCTGGTCAAGGCGGGTAGAACCATCGGCATTCCGTAAGTCAGTCGGGAGACTGCCTCTCATGAAAATCCATATCCCTCTCAGGATTTGAACCCACGCGGAGAGGGGCCGTGTGATTCCAAGTTCTGTACTCTAACCACTAGGGCACGGAGGCCCCATTGCCGTTGATATAAGGACTGGTCTGGTAGAACCATCGGTATTCCGTTAGTCACCCAGGCCTATTGCATGGTGTATAACGCTTGCGCTGGCAGATCTATTTCTAAGCGAGACCCCTTCCAATCCCCTTATTTATTAAAGAGCAGAAATGAAATTGACAGGTGTCAACTCTCACCAACATGATTGTGCGCTCCCGACTCTGAAAGATTCAAACGGAACGACAAAGCAAGTGTTCGTGTAATATTGATTAAACATGTGCATTAAGTAAAGAACTGCACCACATCAAGTTTACTTGTTTAATTGTACTTGCTGGTCCAAAGGCAAACTCATGTAGTTATAGTGATGTTAGAAATATCGGACTTCGAAAACCATATGTTAATATTTACGGGTTCAACATAGTTTCCTTATACACCTGTACAATGTTCTCTTGTCTCAATTTACAGTATAAAATGGAGGAAATAAAAATAGGCAAATCATCATTTTACTACTAATATTTTATTACATATTTCTTCATAAAAAATCTTATATATACTCAACAGATATTCCTGCTGTGTATAATCCATGTTAGCATTGAGTGAATAATCAACTCCAATGCCACTTTTATATTCATGTATACATAGCGCCATATAAGACTTCAGTACTTCACAAAAAACTACCATGAATACTACTATAACAGTATATGATGGAAAATTTCCAAGTCAGAAACAATAAAGCATAGTTATCTTCCATCATTTAACACCAATTTACAGTAAATGTTCATAGATGAAACAGCAAAACCATAGAATCATTCTACAGCTTAAGCAATAAACAATATCGAGTTTCTAAGGCTGAAACAGTATACAGTAAAAATAGTTAACGGTTGAAACAGATGAAAACATGGGAAAAGTTTCTATGATTGCAGAAATTCCAAAACAATTAATCAAAAATCCATGGAAACTTCCCATAAAGATATCTTTATCAATTTTCTATAACAAAACATCTTGACCATCTAATGAAATTGAGTACACAAAGAACAATTTTCTTTAAATATAAAGATATCCTGTTCTTTATTGGTTTACTACTGAATTGATTACATTTTCTTGACCCAGAGTGGGAATACATCATTTCTAATACAGAGGCAATAGGTTTCCCTATTGCGGAAATATGGTGGTTTTGTAGCCAGTTCCTGAAACCATGATCACAACTTTAATGATATTGTCTTGTCTTGCAACAAACTCTTTGTTAACTGTTATCTGCAGCAGATGTCTGGTCTTATCCAAAACAACTGTAACAAAAGTTGATCTTGTTTAAAGTGAATGGGCCAAACCTCTGTTCATATAAAAATGTCTAATTCCTCTCATCCATTCCCTAACACTCTATTCCTATCAGTCTTAACACCATGTCTATCTTTAAGTTACCTTACAGCTTTGTTCATTCATCTTTTCTAGCTTATTAAAAGGTGCCAAAAACAAGAGAAAGTACTTGATCAGGAACAATCCATGACAAGCACTGCCCATAAGGAACAATCCATGACAAGCACTGCCCATAAGGAACAATGCATGACAAGCACTGCCCATAAGGAACAATCCATGACAATCCCTGCCCATAAGGAACAATGCATGACAAGCACTGCCCATAAGGAACAATGCATGACAAGCACTGCCCATAAGGAACAATCCATGACAAGCACTGCCCATAAGGAATTATGCATGACAAGCACTGGCCATAAGGAACAATCCATGACAAGCACTGCCCATAAGGAACAATCCATGACAAGCACTGCCCATAAGGAACAATCCATGACAAGTACTGCCCATAAGGAACAATCCATGACAAGCACTGCCCATAAGGAACAATGCATGACAAGTACTGCCCATAGGGAACAATCCATAACAAGCACTGCCCATAAGGAACAATCCATGACAAGCACTGCCCATAAGGAACAAGCCTGTGGTACATAGTATAATAGCCTGATGCTTGTCTCTAGATCATAGGGAACCAAGTGGACCATCAAAACAATGATAAACGGGGGTGTTATAATTGGACAGATCTGAATCAATATATACACTGTATCATTCCCTATTTCAAAATGTCACATGGCTGCAGCTAAGAACATAATAATTGAACTAAAAAGACTCGAACAATTGGGCCTTAAATAAGACAATAACTGTCCAATACCACAACTATAACAAATCTGGTACCACAGTTTGGCTACAACCTTAAAACAAGTTGTTAAGAATAGAGTTAAATCCCCTTTAAAGATCTTTTCATTAGAGGAGCTTTACTCTAAAACATACCAATCACATTTACATGAAACCATATAGTAAAGAAAACATATTGAAGGAAAAAAATGCAGTGACTTTCAAGGTCTTATATCATTCATTTGACTTTTTTTTTTTAAATTCTAACATAGATTTGAAATACACACTGTTCCTAAACTCAATGCTTGTTAAACATTCAGGATTTCACCATAATACCTGTTATACCTCCACATAATAAATCTATGTATGGTTATAAAAATGAGAAAAAGCACACTGAAATGTGTTAAATGATAATAATCTAAACAGGAGTTGCTGTCCAGCTAGATTATATGCATCTGTAGCAATGACAATCCAGTAGGTACAACACGCAATTCATAACACGTCCATACGTGTAACAGCGGAGACTGTTATATTAGTTACAGGATTTATAACCAAGTCAGGGTGAAATCAGAAAAAGCCAAAGAATGTTTTGCAGGTAAAAGTAGTCACCAAGGTACATCGGAAATCTAGTAACAAAGAAGAAGTCTGTAGAAAAGGAAGAATGTCAAACACAAAATACAAGAAATTAAAACTAGTGAAGACTTTGAATAATTCACATCAAAATAATATAACACATTGAGTTATCAAGCTGAAATGCTTCTCAAATTTATAACGTTATCAAGTGATGCATTCATTCAAAATAACATTCAATCAAGTATTTTATTCAAACTCCAAACTAATTCTAGAAATCAGAAGAAATTCATAGATTTGTTGGACAGCATAATATTCCTCTAATTTAAAAGGGCATTTTTGTTCAAACAAAGTTTCATGTTAAGTTGAGTTCACCAAAATGAAACCTTCCTGCTAGTGTCCTAAATTTACCCCACTTAGGGTTACAGATGCAAAACTAAGTATGTATTCTTGGATTCTATATGAGATTTCCTTTGTAATGTGTCTTGTTATCTCTATCTAATTTTCACCAATCATTTAACTTTTTAAGCTGTTTTACATGTTTCTGTCTCCATACCATCCACAACTGAGCCTGGCTACACATTTTACAGAAGGTATGAACCTAGTCCAATCATACTACCTCTACAAACAACATGGAGTAAGCTTCAATGTTTAAGGTCAACGAAAGACCAAAACAGGTCAATCAAATGGAATATTTTTTGCTGATAATGATCATAAGTTGTTTTTATAATAACGAAAAAATTAGTCCACTGATGTACTTTGCATATCAAGATGTATCTTAATCATACAAATACTATGTAAAGAAAACCATTCTCTGAATAAAAAGATGTTTCGTTTCTTTAAGGTTCATTGTCTCCTCATTTTCTCAAATAAATGATAACAAGAGACATTACCCTTTCAATGCATAGTGTCCTTAAATCTACATAGTGTGAGAGTATCAGCTAAGTTTTATAATCTCTACAATAAGGTATTAAAAGAGTGCCGAAAATGATTAACCCTGTAGAAAACAGATGTGAACTTGATGATACAAGAGGAAAGTACCAATAAATATAAAACCTCTGCATGGATCGTCTACATGGATCGTCTACATGGATAGTCTACATGAATCAACACAGGCTAAAATCGCCCCTGTCTGCTCACTCACAACCTTTCAGCACACATGACAAGACTCCCATGTAATATAAGGAGAAATTATCTTTTAATCACAATGTTTCCTCCTTACTTTGAAAACACAACTGTCATTCATCAAAATTCATCTGCATAATATGCTTTCAATCTTATATATCATCCCATAGTTCTGTTATGGGTTATAAATAATAAAAAAAAAGAATCTATCAAATTACAGTAAGCCTCCTTTAACATATGGATTATTGTAACAACATGGTGACAGAAAAAATTGCTGCAATGGCAAAAAATTGCATGCATTGGGGATGTATGGACAATATACAAAGACAACAAGGTAAAGTGGTGTTCTGCAAAACAAGTGTCATCTTTGTACAGATAAAAACAGTTCCATTAGGGGAAACAAACAATCAAACAACCACAGATCCTGATATACAGAGTAAAATAGACCTCACATACCAAACAAAACTAAATCAACTCTCTTTCAGAATACCTTCAGAATACCTGTATATGTAGCAGGTTCTGGTACAAACATCTCCTGGCGGATTCTCTATAATAATGTTCTTGAGTAGAGAGGATTTACCGAGGCAGAGTGGGAAACAATCTCTGGTAAGCTGTTTATATGGATCTATACAATGTAGTTAGATGAATTCTTGTTTCATTATCAAGTGAAAACTGAACTGGCCACAAACTAACTTATAAACCCATTACGCCATAGTCCATTTTGTGACTTGTCCAAACAGAAAGCATTAACAAATGATTCATTTATTGAAAAAAAAAAGATACATCAAAATTGAAATATATTAAAATTGGGTAAAACTCCATGTGTATATGAAAAGTATTGCTTGTCTTTAGCAATTTTTTTTTTTATTTTTTTTTCAAAAGTTGTCTGTTGTACATGTTTGAAAACGAATAGAAAATGACCAATTGGGTAATCCAAATTCATACTTTTTTATAAGGTTATATCTGAAATAGTAAGGGACATTTTAATCACATGAGACGACTTAGCCATGAAACCAGAACAATGACATTATTTTGCACAGTTTCCACTTTTTTTGTTATAATAGCTCCATAATATATTTGATTACTTTTTCTTCCTTGGCATAATTTTTTTTTCCTAGACAATTTCAGGCTTCTGTGGCAAGTTTAAAAACTGTCTGTCTTGTTTTGTTTAAAATCATGTGCTTATTACTATATTCAATCAAATGTATTTACTAGAGCCTCATTAGATTAAAAAAAACCTTATAGCCAGAAAAGCAGCCATTTAAAGTAAAAATGTATGATGTCTAGAATAATTGATAATTAATACAGTAATTCTTCAAATTTCTTTTTAAAGAGTAATTGAGACAGTAACATGTTCAAGTGATGCTTTTAAAAGACTTAAGACAATAAGGTTTGTTTACAATTAGCGATAAAACGAGGTCAGCCAGAAATTGCCAGGTAAATTTCGTAAAACATCCAGGACCAATCAAATTGGAAAAATTCTCAATTAGAAGTGTTGATGTTGGATAAATGACAGAATTTTGTGTCTATGACTTTTCTAACAAGGTGCCGCCACTCATTTATCTCAGCGCTCATTACTATTTTCAGACATAACTCGAATGTTTACAATGAAGTCAAAATGTGTGCTACATAATGAAAATAGCACTTTGAAACATCCCTAATAAACAGTGCAGGCGTTTTATCCTCATGATATTGTGGTCGTTTATAATTTAACATATTGTTTCATAATTTATAACTCACTTTACACAGTTTTGCATTTTTTTGGGGGACTTGCTTTAAGCCATAAATACTCATTTTATCAATGAAAAACATGTTCTTTTCTTTTTTTATTCTGTTGTTGTCTTTCCAAATTTGCTGAATCCAATATTATTCCCTGCCCTGTTAAACATGTATGATAACATTATAACTGCTATAACAGTTTTTCTTAACAGGGTTATAATTATTGTATCACACATTGTCTCAGTAAACTTGGGGATAGTTTTCCAAAGGAGACAGATATAGCATTGCAAACGAGTAATAGACATGCCATATGGTACCCCAGCTAATCATCATTAAGATGTTTGATCAAATACTTCTCTCATACATGCAGAGCCAAGCTAGGCATAAACAGTAACACACAAAGATTTGTTTCTCTTTCATAGAAATTATTCTTACAACTGAAATTTTTAAATGACAAACACATTTAGAAAACAACATGACTGCTCTAAATAACTTAAATCATTTAATCATTTTTGTTGTACTTTTTGTAGTAACCAACAAGAGTTCAGATGATTATTCCATCATGTGATGTAACTCAAAGGAGATTTCTGAAGGAAAAGTTCTAGAGTTTGACTGTATAAGTGCTTTAGGTTATGAAATAAATCATAGTCGAGATACAGATGGACGGTCTATGATCACAAATAGGCTTAACAAACCTAAAATTTCAAGCTTTTGTGTATTGTTCAATAAACTGTATGTATTGAAAACCAGTGAATCTAACATTGGACCAGACAATCTTTAAAGACTTACGTATGAGTGCGCATGTGTCTACATGTATACAGAATCAAACCCAGAAGTGTGTTTGTAAGTGTGAAGTTTGTCTTACAAGCAAAAACCTTTCAATAATGACTTGAAACCAAAAATATGTGAACTAAAAACATAAAATCTTTGTCAAAACAAATATTTGATGGTGGGTGAAAGCAGTGAAAAAAACTAAGTAACTGGATAAACCTTTCTCTGTACTTTTTCTTCAACAATAGCCTTTTGTAGAATAACATGTTGTCTTTGGAAGTGTTCATCTGATTAAAACATGCTTTTTGCACAAACACCGTATATGATCTCCAGCAGAAAATAAGTCATTTATAAGAGACAGCTGTTTATCATCTACTCCAGACATTTCATTTAATAATTATTTCAAAGCAGATACATCAAGTCATTGACACATTATCAATGATCAACTTGAAGCAAAAGGTACTTTGTTTTCTGTAAACAGATGACTTGTTATCTATTGTAAACACATGGTCATGTCAATTCTTCATACTTGACTGGATATCAATTGTAAAAATATGATCAAATATAAACTGTAAAAACATGATCAGATATCAACTGTAAATACATGACCAGATATCAACTGTAAATACATGATCAGATATCAATTGTAAATACATGATCAGATTTTAACTGTAAAAACATGATCAGATATCAACTGCAAATACATGATAAGATATCAATTGTAAAAACATTATCAGATTTCAACTGTAAATACATGATCAGTTATCAACTGCAAAAACATGATCAGATATCAACTGTAAACACATGATCAAATATTAACTGTAAATACATGATCAGATATCAACTGCAAATACATGATCAGATATCAACTGTAAATACATGATCAGATATCAACTGTAAAAACATGATCAGATATCAATTGTAAAAACATGATCAGATATCAACTGCAAAAACATGATCAGATAATGATTGTAAACACATGATCAAATATTAACTGTAAATACATGACAAGATTCTGATGATATACATGATCAGATATTGATTGTAAACACATGATCAGAAACCAAGATGATCAAGAAATCAAACACATAAGATATCCAGTGAAGATAAATAAGACATCTGCTTATGATATATGACCTGATATCTACTGAAGACACATGATCAAATATCTACAACACAGTATCTGGTGTCTGAAAGGCTGCATACCTGGGCAAAACAAAATGTTTGGATAATTCCAACTGTTAATTAAAAGGTGTTTCATATTGAAGTTAATTTCTAAAGGGATTATTCTGAAAACTGTGTTAGACAGATGCACAGCAACTTGATAAGTGATCCCTCTATGTCTGCCATGCTTTCCAGGTGACACAAAAACAACCACAACTCTTAATACATTTGTGTCAAAAAGCCACAAAATTGAAATATATTACAACAACTTAACACTTAATACAAGTTAATACATGTAAGGTCACTTATAGTACACTAAATAGCCTAACTTGACCAGTTCCTGTAGTTTAAATAATACTCAACCTTTGTTCAAGTTTAGTTTTTGAAAATATTTGCTTAAAAAAATTAGATCCATCTCAGTCAGACAATCCCCTTCAGTATTTAACTCTTTCCCAAACAATAAATTTTTGACTGTCCCATAGTGAAAGAGTTTGCAGACGACATTTCAAAATGTGATGAAATTGGAAAATAATCTTCTGATAGCGTAGAAAACATTGTGGGAAAAGGAAAAATTGCTCGTTACGAGCTATTTCTCCTTTTCCCACAATGTTTTCTAAAGTCGTCTGCAACAAAGTGGTCAAATGTCGTTATTGTTTGTGAAAAGGTTAAGTCAATGGTTAAATATAAAACAGTGCTACATTGAGTAAATAACACAGATTTGTCCACATCTCATAGATTGGTGTAACTGATGTGGTGTAGTAAATATAAATACGCCCCATTAGCACATGGTAAAATGGTGGTCTTGTGTGTATCCAATCTGAACACATCAGGTTTATCCAATAGAAAACACCTCTGAAATAATAGGGATGACGCCATATTGTTTCCCGCGAGAATGACGTCACTTTCTTTCGTTTCTAAAAATAGATCTTGAATGTAAAATAAAAAAAGTCGTTAAATTTGATTGAGGAAACAAGTATACATGTCACAACAACAAGTTCGCCATTTGGTATGAGTTCCCGATCAAAAGTGATTAAAAAGGATGTCCAACACTTCCATACACATTGAACTACTTAACGTGCACGCTTAGAAAATGTGTTAATTGGCGGATGCCGATTTACCCGAAAAATTGTAACCCTACACTTATATCCGAGGTGTATTTCACAGCTCACGGAAATACCCGAGTAGTTCCGATTGGTGCGTATCAACAGAATTCTTTATTTTTAATGTGAGGCTACTGAAGGTTAAAATCATAACACAAAATATACACATATATCAGGACCTGGGTTTTTTCTTTTTGTTTTCTGCCTGTATCAGCAAAACCAAGATGCATTAGAAGTTTTCTTTGATTACAAACTCTTTTGTAATTCTAAGGAATGAGTTAGTTGTGATAATCTTTATTCATTTTCTTTGACCAGTGCTCGTATTAACATAACTGTTTGATAAAAAGAGGTCATCATTTTGGACATCAATCACTCCTAAATAACACAGGAATACTTGCACATGTTTGATAGAATCCAACAGAATCCAACATTACAATTCATACCAGCCAGGTTATGCAGTTAGTCATCTACTATTACATGGAAGTTGCTTCTCATAGACACCAGTTTGAAAATAAAATAAAACCAAAGACTAGCTTATTTTGTGCTCTTTGTCTATGATTTTACACATTGTCCACTGTGTATTACATGATAAGAGGGAAAGTGAGTTTGCAGCAGAAAACATACAAACATTGACTTGAGACAAATGAAAATAATTTAGTATTTTTTCATGTTTTCAATTTATTTAAAATAAAATTTGTCACAATTTAGAATTTAACTTTTTTAATCTTTTTAATTTTGACCCAACTTAATACTATATCTTGTCTAAACCATATGATTAAATGAAGTGCATATTTTGTTACGATACTTAGTAATGAAACATTTGATGCAGGTTTTCATAAAAAGAAATGTCAGTGCTTGAATACAAATAGATAAATCTTTAAAGAGCAAAATTTATCAAAATTTAGGAAGTTGGAATCACAAGGCAATTGAATACATTTGTATGGTTTCCAGTAGATGTTACTTCCATTAAAAGAGGACAACCTTAGAAAGATTACTTAACTTAAAGCTGCCTCACACAAACAAAGGCCAAAATCTGCTCAACATCATCAAAGATTCCATCCGATGGAGCAGTGTGTAGAGTGTTACCAAACATAATCTCCAAACATACACAAATCATTTTAAAGTTACCAGATGAATCCCCTTAACCTATCAAATCCTCAACATTAGATAAAAATAATAATTTCTATCCATTTGAAAACATCATCATTCTTCTTTTACAAAACAATGAGTCTTTAGAAAAATCAATGATAAAACAGATGTTTATATCAAATAGAAGTTATGCCTGCAAGGTTTCTATGTCAACTTGTTTGAAGAAGGTGTTGTATTATATTTCAATTCTATCAGCCTGTGTCAAGCTTCAACTGTAGTAACAAAGTGACCACAGTAAAAAGATATATTATTAGATTTATTATATATACTATTTATATACTTAAAACTCTTATAAAACATGGTGAAATCATTTTCACCAACAAATGATAATAAGTTACAATCAATCACACACTAAATCCATCGAGTCAAGCGTCATACAAAAAACCCAAAAAAACTTGAAGTTATATAACTATCACAAATAGTAATATTTGTTATTTGACAAGTCCATGCCTCCATCGTTCCGTCAACGCGTGTCCCAGTTCCTTGATAGCCTGCAGGTAAGTTACTCCGGATCCCTCGCAATTAATGATATGCCTCTGAATGAGATACTCCACCATCTCCCTCCTTGCATCACAAACACACAAAGATGAAATCAGCAAATGACCTCGCAAAGTCACTCTTACCGAGTTAATTCAACAGCACTTGAATGGTATATCCTTTTTATTTTACACATACACATTTGTTTAAATACGAAGCAAAATGCATCCTACATGGTGTGCTGGTCACACAAAGTTGTAACATCGCGCAGGGGTTCAATACGAGATAGAGAGCACAATACGATGATAAGGTTTAACTCTTCGTGCACCAACTAACTACAGCCTGCTCAGTTGGTGTCTGCAGTGCTTTAGAAAACGTTCTAGTTGTCTTCCTGATTTTGTTTTGTGCAGATATAGAATCAGAATCTCAAACAGTTTGGGTCTCAGACCAGGCCTCTGATTACACAAAGTCTGGTTTGGATCCGAACAATAGTCATCAACTGTCTGTAAACAAGTCCATCACTAGCGTCGAGAGATTTAATCACAGTAACTCATACTGTCTAAGGTGCATCCTCTGTATAATGTCCCGACAGTCATTGAACACTCGACGGATGTTCTCTGTATCAACAGCACAAGTAAAGTGGGGATAACAGTAATGACGCCCGTCCCCGCTGGCTGTACTTATTCTCTGAAATAGATAGAACATACATTCAAATCAGAATAAAATGGAACATTATTAGTGGCTATACATGAATCATTCAATGAACTGTTTTCTTTATACTTGATCCAAATACACTCCTCATTGAAAATGATTCCCTTACCTTTAATGAAAATCAAGTAGTATTTACTCAATCCCACAATTATATATAAAAAAAAAAAAGCAAAATGGTTTAATTGATGGTTTATTGTTTCTAGTCCATTTGTTTACAGCTCCATCCCCTCTACCCCTATCTTTCTTCATATTCTATCAGTATTTCTATCCATCTGTATTTTTACATATCCTTTCCACCCCCTCTCTCTTTGTCTACTGGTGAAATAACAATTATTTGAAACATATTGTTTTGTATTGCATTGCTTGCCATGCTGCTATGTTATTCAGGAGAGGGACTCAATAAACTTAAATCTTACATCCCAATCAGTTTGTAAAATTAATTTTTTTTGCAGTAAAACCTTTTAAATTCAAAAGCACTTAAATCTGTTCAATCATGTCCAAATCGAATTATGTACAAACCATTGCACTAGTTTGAGGGACTAGATTTGTGATCAATTATAAATCTCCAATCAGGCAAAGTCAAATCAGAAGAAAATGGTGAGTAAGAAAAGATAGGTCATATGCAATTGTGTGGACTTCAAGCATTATGATGTCATAGTCATTGGTTAGAATAACAAAGTATCCTGCCATCAAGTCTACCTAATAGCTTTGCTTCATCTCCCTTTGAAAAAGAGAAGTCATGACGTAACAATATAATATGGTAATAGAAACCTTTACCTGTTTGTGAAGTGAATCAAGGTAAATAAATATAACATGAAAAGCTTATAAATATAGTGTAAAGTGAACTGCAAGATAATACACAGATAAGCCTAGATGACACATTAGTTGGAATGTTAAAGGTTTATGTTTGTGTTGTAACAAACAAATCTATGAACCATACTGATCCTTCATAGCATATCCATAGGATGTAATCTCATAGCTTTCTACCAATAAAAACTCAACAGATAGATATCTTCTATGTCAGGATGGTTCATTTAGTCCTTCACACAAATTTGACAAGTTCATCATTGTACAAATCTGAAAGAGTTCCAAGAATGATCAATATCATTGCAAGTAACAGTAATGGTGAGATTTAAGGGATCATCATTGAATAAAGGGGCACCTCTTACTATAAGTCCTCTATTGTCGTATATTAAGTTAATTTGCTGCTGATATGTATAAACCCAGGGTTATTTGATAAAGAATTACTGCCAAATATGTCAAAACAAAAGTGCTTTATTTGACAAGCTCAATACATCGATTAGCATTTTTTTCTTATGGAAAATTCACACTTCACTCACCAAGAACTCATCTCTGATGAAATATTTTCCTCTGACAAACTCAGGGTCTTCACCTTGTTCACTTTGCACTGTGAAATATACAAAACATATCAAAAATAGATTATACAACAAATAAACCGCTTCCCTGTCCTTTCTCTTAGATATCAAATAAAACAATTTATCTGGATGTCTGGCAACAATACATGTGTTTCTGTCATAGCAACTCCTTTTGAGTTCATCATTTAAAGGTAAAAACTAGGTTGTCTGTTTTCATTTTGATCCAGTTGGTGACCAGTGAATATTTGAGGATCCTACTACATGTACTAGTGAAAGTGAAAAGCAAGAACCAATTCAGATTATGTGAGCTAATTAGAACCCAAACAGTCAGGAGTGACAGATTTATTTTTAAGACATATTTATTCTCACGTAATTCAATTGAACTTGATATTCTATAACAAACCCTCACCTGAGTTCACCTCAAATGATTTAAAGCATTTGGCAAACTTACAAAATAGGATTTAAATGCTCCTACCTTTCTTTTTATATATTTAGCTTGTTCTTAAGAAGTACATTGAGGTGAAAATAATTACAACTTACAAAATGAACTCAAAATAACTAATTTAAACATTTAACAAAGAACTCAATTGATTCATCTTCACTAAACAGTTTCTTTTAAAGATACTTCATACATAGCTAAACATGTCAAACCATTGAAACTACAATATTTCCTGATCATGTTAACCAATTACTTACTTGTGGTGAATCTAAACAGTGTCTATCAATTTCTGTCTTTATATAATCCTCTTATACTGTGCCATAAGATTATTAATCATATATCAAGTGAGTGTCTACCATATATCAATAAAGCAAAGGGTGTTTGAATAGTTGGAGGACAATATCAAGAAGTATAACAAGTATTAGTCTCTTTATCATCATTGAGGATAGAATGGGTTTTTAAAAAAAAAAGGCGCATTAGATTTGACATGAGAGATTCATATATGCTGCATTTTTCCATATAGAACTTACTTTATCTATAAACCAACATTATGCTACCTTAGGATTATATATAACTCCACTCCAAACAAATACCAAATTAACCCAGAGAGAATAAGTCTACAACTTATTGATGTAAAGTGCAACTTTCTGAGTTAAAACACAAATATATATGCCCAAGTACAAGGGCACATGTCTCCGGACTGTGAACATCATAATCAGGGACATGGCATCTTGTTAATGGGTTGACTTCATGACGACATATTTCCATGTTAAAGTAAATTGTTTTTACCAATTTGTAGGACAGACAGAATGACCCATACAAAGACTCCCAATATACCTTTAATTAGTTTAGTTGGTTTACAGAATGCAGGAAATAGACAAACTGTTGATAACTTGCAATTACTGCTATTTGCTCAAAATTCTGTATAAGAGAATGGAAAGTTGTAAGTGAGTGGATAAAATTTACCTTCACCTGGTGTTTGGTACCGTTTATAATCTGGAAAATAGTCCTCAATTTTGAACTTGCCAGCCTTGATTTTGTCTGCTAGAAGATCTTGTTTGTTAAGAAATAAAATAATGGAGATAGTTCGCAACCACCTGAAATAAAAATGGGAAAAACGGTATTGTTAAAACCTGTCCCCTTGAAACTCCCTGTTCCCAGAAAAGCAGAAAAAAACTGACATAAAAACCATGAAAGGAAATTCAAATTGAGAATTTGGGAATAGTGGTTATATTTGTGGAAGAGCATGTAGACTGTTGTACAGGAGAACTTAATACATGATATAAGTCACATTAGTTGTCCAACAATGTGTCAGACTTATGACAAGCCATTATGCTTGAAAGTATTTTGTATTCATGATCGGTGGTTATCAGTTCTTTAAAACCAAACTACAACTTCTATTGTTATGCAAAACAACTCTCAATTCCATAACACGGATATAACTCTCCATTCTTTGATCTTATCAGACAGGGCGTTAATCTATCAAGTCTTGTTTCAGCATGACATGGTGATAAAAATAACTTACCGATTGTTCCAAATACTTTTAAACAGATCCAGTGATTCTTGTAATCTATTTTGAGTGGAGTCTTCTCGTAATACAAGGTTGAAACTACTACAAGCCGTGACAAAAATGATGGCTGTCACGTCATTAAAACACTGAATCCATTTGCGTCTCTCATCTCTCTGGCCACCAACATCAAACATACTGGAAAATAGCAATTGAAAAGGATAAATGAAAATATAGTTAATCTGTGTTTAAATATTCCAGTATTCAGTTTAAACAGAAAACATTTATATGGCAAAATTGGGTTTCATTAAAGGCAGCATATGAAATCTCTAGAATGTTAGTCTACCATTGATCGGTCATGATCCGTTAATTGCTTTCATTTAAAGTGGTTGGGTAAAGAGCCAAAATCATAAAAGTAGATCATCAGAACAATAATTTGCTTCAAATTAAATTAGTGATTCCTAGAAGAGTGATTAAACAACAACAGAAAGTAAGATGTTCAGTAGGTCATTGATTACTGTCATCCCTAATGAAGACATCTGAGGCAAACTATCATGATCGTCTCAAAACTAAAAATACTCCATCTAAAGGACTTTCGACCATGATTGCATATCTTCATATACATGCACAATCTATCTACAAAAGGGTGCAAATGCTCCTGCTCCTGGTATTTTCTAACCAATAATGTTAAACAAGTTTTTCCAGCTGTTGTTGGGGTCTCAGGTACTGTTGTGTACAGAGCAGGCAGTGTGAATGTCTAACATCATTTCTCATTTAAATACATATGTTTAAAGGAAAGGCATGGACAAATCATGTTGCAATGACTTCATAAGATCAAATTAAGAATTTGGAAATGAACCATATAAAGCATAATAAATCAATCAAGGGAAGACCTTTATTTCAGTACTGTACCGGTATATTCCATTTCAGTTTATTCCATGTCTATCTCTTTTCATATCAGATTTAGATGACAACTGACTCTATTTATTCTTTCCTTTACCAGTAGTTTTCACCTTAATCATGTTTAAATAAGCATCAAACATGCTCAAATGGCATCAACACAGAATGGAATAATACTGATAGCTTATAGAAATTATAAACAAGGAATTATTGTTAATACTTACTGAAAATTCACTTTATCAACTGTAAACTTAGTTTCAAATATTCCTGAAGTTAATACACGACACCGCAAAATATCCTGAAAATACAACATGAAGAGAGAATATATGGTTGGTGTCATGAAATAGAAATGTTATCAGGCAAGGTGTAGCTATATCATCTGGTAAGACGAAGGCAACTCGGATAATAATCCGAAGCCAACCCAAAATATGAAAATTCGATATGAAAAAAGTGGAGCAAAACAGAAAATCAATAGTGACAGGTGTGGGCAGTGATCACATGATCTAGTGACGGTTATCAAAAATGTTACACGGCACTCTGTTATCGGTCTGTAAATTGCCCTGGTGACAGGATAAAGCTGTAAAATGTCTTCACTACCAAAGCATCAAATGCATAATCATTAAACAATGTGTTGATGATGGCCCAAAATATGAGTTCATTTATTACAACTTCATTGATGACCCCTTAAGCAGGTCTAGTTTTGACCCCGGGGGTATAATTTCAACAACCTTTGTAATAGACCCCTAGATAATGCAACACGCAAATATGAGAGTGCAGGGCATCTTTGTTTCCATACAGACAATCATCAAAAGTTTCCTTAGGTAAATTCATTATGTTAAACAAACGACCATTTGGATGGGGACAATTTTCACACTTTGGGCATGCGTAATTTCTAACAATCTATGTATAGATAACTCTACAAGGCTATGTAATTTGGTTTAGATGGATCAAAGTTCACAAGAAATATAGCAAACTTCTACACTCTTTTCCAACATTTATTGACGAACTGATCAGGCTGTAAACATGTCTTATTGTTTAGAGCCCGGGTTATTCTATACACACATTAGATCTAAAGAACGCAGTAAGAAGTTTAAGGTTTATAAGGAACTCACCTGCTCTGTAGGGGTATAGTCAGGTTGCTTTACTATATGTACTCGGTCTAAAAAACTGAAAAATACAAAAACAGCTCCATTAGAAAAGATTAATTCATAACATCCATATACAAGAGGGCCATAATGGCCCTAGAACCGCTCACCTGAGATTACCAACTATTTGAAGAATAGTTAGAAACATTGCTTTTAACTTTTAAACAGAGTTTCTTGTGCTTCTATGCATTGACCTATTTTTCATTCCAATTTTACAAGTTTGACACTGTATGCTTGATGTGGGACATTAAAATCGTCCATAATTCTTACAATGCGGAAACTGGATATTCTACTTTTACAGATTGTGTATGTACAAAGATTAGCCCGTACTTTTGTCCAATATGATCTATTGTTGCCATTTTGTGGTTATCATTTTGGCATATGTGGACATCCAAATAGATATTGATGTATTTTGTTAGAAATTCTATCATACATGTATATAGTGGAAATGCAAACAGGTTCATATTTCAACGCACCCTGGTGGCCATGTTTTTTTTAAGACATAAAATTTCTTTGAACAATCTTTAAAAAGGGGCCCCAAAAGAACATTTCTGCAGAATTAATTCTGAAATCCGATCAGTGGTTTCTGACAAGAATATTTTTTTTTTTTTAAAGTTTTAACCCAATATGGACATGGCAGCAATCTTGGTAACATGACAAATTTTGCTTTGACAAATTTTTCTCCCTTTCAACTAGGGATGCTCAACATGACATCGATTTTAGTAGAGGTTTGGGAAGAAAATATTTTTATTAAGTTTTAATTTTACAATACATGTATATAGTGAAAACAAAAACACATTCAAAGTTCAACGCACCCTGGCAGCCATGTTTTTCAAGATATCTAAAAAGATTTAACAATCTTTATAGAAGGGCCCCAAAAGAACATTCCTGTGAAATTATTTTGAAATCTGACCAGTGGTTTTTGACAAGAAGATTTTTTCATGTTTTTTACCAAATATGTCATGGCAACCATTCTGGTCACATGACTAATTCTTTTTTTGAAAAATCTTTATTCTCTCTAACTAGGGATGATTCATATGATATCTCATTGAAATTGGCCCAGAGGTTTGGGAAAAAGAGATGGTTGT
Organism: Cerastoderma edule; assembly: GCA_947846245.1. Lineage (NCBI taxonomy): Eukaryota > Metazoa > Mollusca > Bivalvia > Cardiida > Cardiidae > Cerastoderma > Cerastoderma edule. Next base: position 3,922,618 of record OX401410.1, on the reverse strand, counting down.
TATGTTATGAATTTTACCATACATGTATATAGTGAAAACAAAAAGTTCAACGCAGCCTGGCGGCCAAGTTTTTCGAGATATCTAATTTTTTTTAACAATCTTTATGGAAGGGCCCCCAAAGAACATTCCTGTGAAATTATTTTGAAATCTGACGAGCGGTTTGTGACAAACAGATTTTTTTAAGGTTTTTACCAAATATGGGCATGGCAGCCATTTTGGTCACATGACTAATTTTGTTTTGACAAATCTTTCTCCTCTCCAACTAGGGATGCTTCAAATGATATCTCATTGAAATTGGCCCAGAAGTTTGGAAAAAAAAGATATTTGTAAGGTTATAAATTTTAGCATTCATGTATATAGTGAAAACAAAAACGCGTTCAAAGTTCAACGCAGCCTGGCGGCCATGTTTTTCAAGATATCAAAATTCTTTAAACAAATTTTGAAAAGAGGCCCCCAAAGAACATTCCTGTGAAATTTTTTATTTTTAATTCTGACCAGTGGTTTCAGACAAGAAGATTTTTTAAAAATTGCAGAAATTCCCCCTTTTTCATGCCACAGCAACCAAAGTTCTCCATGGAATCAATTTCTTTGAACAACTTTTGAAGAGCATCACCCAACGGACATTCCTGTGAAGTTTGGTTAAGATTGGCTCAATGGTTTAGGAGAAGAAGATGTTTAAAGATATTGTTGACGGTGCACGACGCACGACGGGCATTGTGCGATCACAAAAGCTCACCTTAAGCACTTTGTGCTTATGTGAGCTAAAAACATGTACTGTCGAAACTGTGAGTATTGGATAAACATACAATGTTCCAATGGGAAAGATGCTGCATGTATCTCGTACAATCTTGAAAGCATAAAATGCAACAAAATCCTATCAATTATCAATGACTTATATAAAACAACCATACATATCGCAAAATGCACTTGCTAAGCAACCTATTATTAGCTTTCTTAAAGGCCCATAAAAGGAGATTAATGCTATATTAAACTATATTATTTGGTAAACTTTTGGACAGATTCAAATAGTTATCACCAGAAAACACCATCAGCACAACTTAAATGTGAAAGTAAACCAGAAATAATCCAGATTAGCAAGTTATATAATTCAGTTTTCCTGATTCTTCACCTCTGACCTGGACAGTAAATACACACATTTTTTAACAGACCAATCAGAATTCGTTATTTTGAATATGTACACAAACAGTTTGTTGATAAACATGATTGAATTGGAGACAACTATATTTCAAGCACAAAATAACTTATTTTAAATGAATCTACCCCGGTATTTGATAGGGTCTCAATGCATTTTTAAACTAATTTTCATGTCTCATTGGTAGAATATGTAGCTAAGTTTGTACATGCTGGGGTATTGTTTAGTAACACTTGGACTATAATACTTTTCCCCTCATCTCATTACCAATTATATCTGTTTATAAAGTGTTAGTCAGTGATAACTTTACCACTCATACAATCAAGGTGAACCATTGACAATTATGTCGTAGTATTTCTCTCTGTATTTGCAACACATTCAAATCAAATAACGCTTTATGTTAGGAAGAGGAATTCACAATTTCATCAACAATTTTATCAAGCCATGTTCCACCAATCGGAACTACTCGGGTATTTCCGTGATCTGTGAAATACACCTCGGATATAAGTGCAGGGTTACAATTTTTCGGGTAAATCGGCATCCGGCAATTAACACATTTTCTAAGCGTGCACGTTAAGTAGTTCAATGTGTATGGAAGTGTTGGACATCCTTTTAAATCATTTTTTATCAGTAACTCATATAAGATGGCGAAATTGTTGTTGTGAAATGTATAGTTGTTTCCTCAATCAAATTTAACGACTTTTTAGATTTCACATTTAAGATCCATTTTTAAAAACCAAAGTATAGTGACGTCATTCTCGCGGAAAACAATATGGAGTCATCCCTATTATTTCAGAGGTGTTTTCTATTGGATAAACCCGATGCGTTCAGATTGATGTTCCAAAACATTGGCTGGTCAATGTAATTGATGTGAATTTTATGTTTCCAGAATGGTTGATAACAACTAGGCTTAATCTATGTAGGCTATCCTTTTTGATTTGGCTGGTTATTGAACTACATTATTATTAACCCCATATATTAACATTGATGCTATATAAACTGGCCATCAATTGAATTATCCCAGTACAACCATAAAACTCTTATTCAGTTTCATGCAAAGGTTAGTATTTGTGGATATTTGGTGTATAAAACCAACATAAAATGTCCTCTTTTTTGTCCAAATTAAAGAGGAGATGAAACTGGGCCTTCTTGTCCACCCATACAAATGTTCACTCATTAGCAACCCTTTAAGGAACTATCGTAGAGCCAGTAATCTACCACATCAAAACTTAATGGCTACATTTGTTATATCAATCAAGCTTGGACATGAAAGGGCAGCGGTATAGAGACACGTTTCATGACAGGATGCAAGAAAGTGAATGATAAAAATTGTAGACAGATAAATATTCAATAAACAATCTGTACAGAACACCTGACAACCTTTAGTTAATTAAGCTAAAAGCTATTCATATTCAATTTTTGTTCTTTAGAGGTAAGGCTCGTAAGAACCCAACCTTCATGTTTCTAATTGAGCTGTATTAATTGAATATATTCTATTTGTGGGCTGCTCTGATGGCTCTTGCTAAACCTACACACTCTAGGTGGTAGTTGGACACACTCCCACACACCACTGGACAGTGAAAGGACCTATTGAAGGGCTGTGCTACTGCCATTATATCCACACAAAGCATGTGAACCAAGTAATTTCCAAGCATTCTTATGGTGATAATTGTCTACACAATGTATGAACACTGAACATTCAGAAAGAAGCATAGACATTCCATGTAGATATTAGCAAATGTATGAGAGTGTAGATAGTTCCAATCAACCCAGTTCAAAATAGCATTCCAATGATCAAGACAGGTCGATGTGAACAAATAAAATCTTTGATAAATCTTCGGTCCTTATAGCAAACGTTGAGTCCATCACCCAAACACTTACTAAATGGTCTAGCTACGCCCCTGTCAAATCATTTTAAAGGCTATGTATAAGTTTTATATTTGAGTTGTGTTTTATACAGCATTTAACATACTATCAGTTATTTAACTGTGTGCAGACCCAGTGTTCTTTTCATGTATCTTGGTAAATCTACAGATTTACAATGTACCTAACATTCATTCCAACTGTGTGCAGACCCAGTGTTCTTTTCATGTATCTTGGTAAATCTACAGATTTGCAATGTACCCAACATTCATTCCAACTGTGTGCAGACCCAGTGTTCTTTTCATGTATCTTGGTAAATCTACAAATTTACAATGTACCCAACATTCATTCCAACTGTGTGCAGACCCAGTGTTCTTTTCTTGTATCTTGGTAAATCTACAGATTTACAATGTACCCAACATTCATTCCAACTGTGTGCAGACCCAGTGTTCTTTTCATGTATCTTGGAAAATCTACAGATTTACAATGTACCCAACATTCATTCCAACTGTGTGCAGACCCAGTGTTCTTTTCATGTATCTTGGTAAATCTACAGATTTACAATGTACCCAACATTCATTCCAACTGTGTGCAGACCCAGTGTTCTTTTCATGTATCTTGGTAAATCTACAGATTTGCAATGTACCCAACATTCATTCCAACTGTGTGCAGACCCAGTGTTCTTTTCATGTATCTTGGTAAATCTACAAATTTACAATGTACCCAACATTAATTCCAACTGTGTGCAGACCCAGTGTTCTTTTCTTGTATCTTGGTAAATCTACAGATTTACAATGTACCCAACATTCATTCCAACTGTGTGCAGACCCAGTGTTCTTTTCATGTATCTTGGAAAATCTACAGATTTACAATGTACCCAACATTCATTCCAACTGTGTGCAGACCCAGTGTTCTTTTCATGTATCTTGGTAAATCTACAGATTTACAATGTACCCAACATTCATTCCAACTGTGTGCAGACCCAGTGTTCTTTTCATGTATCTTAGTAAATCTACAGATTGTGTGCAGACCCAGTGTTCTTTTCATGTATCTTGGTAAATCTACAGATTTACAATGTACCCAACATTCATTCCAAGTCGTACTCGACTTTTCAAAATGGACAAATAAACTAACTGTCTGAGCGGTTAAGGCACTTGCATATTAACAAAACATTTTCTTATAAAAGATGTATATGAATATTAATGGAAGTATTTCTTTGAAGTGTTCAGTTTTTTTTTTTTTTTTTTTTATGGGTTTTACATCACATCAACATTATTTCAGTTATGTAGCGATGCCCGACTCTTAATGATGGAGGAAGACCCCATACTCAACTGCCCACAAGGGCTTGTCGAGGCGGGTAGAACCATCGGCATTCCGTAAGTCGGGAGACTGCCTCTCATGAAAATCCTTATCACTCTCAGGATTTGAACCCACCCGGAGAGGGGCCTTGTGATTTCAAGTTCTGTACTCTAACCACTAGGCCACAGAGGCCCCTTGAAGTGTTCAGTAGGTATTGGTTCAGGCGACATTGCGTCAGTCCCTGGACATGGAGGGTATGGGTTCAAATCCTACAAGTAGTGCCATCCAGTCTTCAACTTTTCCTTAATCCACATTCAGCACTAATAGGGGTTATCTATTCCAGACAGCATAATAAGGAAGATAAATGTTGCAAGGACTTGCTTCTCAATTGATGTTTAACAGATAAGACAAAACTTAAAAGTTTACTAACTCTACTGTTTACAAAATATCAATGGTTATCAGTATTTCACATTCAACCCTTTACCAAAAGCCAAATTTTCGAGTGTCCCAAATTGAAAGAGTTTGCAGATGACATCTCATAACGTGATGAAATTAAAAAATAACCTTCTGATAGAGTAAAAAACATTGTGGGAAAAGGAGAAATTGCTCATTCAGATATATATGAGGTTTGATTAGTTTATTTTGTCCTTTATATTTTTGTTCATGACAGTACTGCTTACTTTAAACCTGGGGAAATCAGGAACAACTTGTCTGAAGTACATGACAGTACCACTAACTATAAACCTGGGGAAATCAGGAGCAACTTGTCTCAAGTACATGTCAGTACCACTAAATATAAACCTGGGGAAATCTGTAGCAACTTGTCTCAAGTCCATGTCAGTACCACTAACTATAAACCTGGGGAAATCAGGAGCAACTTGTCTCAAGTACATGACAGTACCACTAACTATAAACCTGGGGAAATCAGGAGCACTTGTCTCAAGTACATGTCAGTACCACTAACTATGAACCTTGGGAAATCAGTAGCAACTTGTCTCAAGTACATGACAGTACCACTAACTATAAACCTGGGGAAATCAGGAGCAACTTGTCTCAAGTACATGACAGTACCAAACTTGGGGAAATCAGGAGCAACTTGTCTCAAGTCCATGTCAGTACCACTAACTATAAACTTGGGGAAATCAGGAGCAACTTGTCTCAAGTCCATGTCAGTACCACTAACTATAAACCTGGGGAAATCAGGAACAACTTGGCTCAAGTACATGTCAGTACCACTAACTATAAACTTGGGGAAATCAGGAACAACTTGTCTCAAGTACATGACAGTACCACTAACTATAAACTTGGGGAAATCAGGAGCAACTTGTCTGAAGTACATGTCAGTACCACTAACTATAAACATGGGGAAATCAGGAACAACTTGTCTCAAGTACATGACAGTACCACTAACTATAAACTTGGAGAAATCAGGAGCAACTTGTCTGAAGTACATGTCAGTACCACTAACTATAAACCTGGGGAAATCAGGAACAGCTTGTCTCAAGTACATGACAGTACCACTAACTATAAACTTAGGGAAATCAGGAGCAACTTGGCTCAAGTACATGTCAGTACCACTAACTATAAACCTGGGGAAATCAGGAACAACTTGTCTCAAGTACATGACAGTACCACTAAATATAAACTTGGGGAAATCAGGAGCTACTTGTCTCAAGTACATGTCAGTACCACTAACTATAAGCCTGGGGAAATCAGGAGCAACTTGTCTCAAGTCCATGTCAGTACCACTAACTATAAACTTGGGGAAATCAGGAGCAGCTTGTCTCAAGTACATGACAGTACCACTAACTAAAAACCTGGGAAATCAGGAGCAAATTGGCTCAAGTACATGAGAGTACCACAAGGTTTAAACCTGGGGAAATCAGGAGCAACTTGTCTGAAGTACATGACAGTACCACTAAGTTTAAACCTGGGGAAATCAGGAACAACTTGTCTCAAGTATATGACAGTACCACTAACTTTAAACCTGGGGAAATCAGGAGCAACTTGGCTCAAGTACAAGTCAGTACCACTAACTTTAAACCTGGGGAAATCAGGAGCAACTTGTCTCAAGTAAATGACAGTACCACTAACTATAAACCTGGGGAAATCAGGAACAACTTGTCTCAAGTACATGACAGTACCACTAACTTTAAACCTGGGGAAATCAGGAGCAACTTGGCTCAAGTACATGTCAGTACCACTAACTATTAACTCGGGGAAATCAGGAGCAGCTTGTCTCAAGTACATGACAGTACCACTAAGTTTAAACCTGGGGAAATCAGGAGCAACTTGTCTCAAGTACATGAGAGTACCACAAGGTTTAAACCTGGGGAAATCAGAAGCAACTTGTCTCAAGTACATGACAGTACCACTAACTATTAACTTGGGAAAAACCAGGAGCAGCTTGTCTCAAGTACATGACAGTACCACTAACTTTAAACCTGGGGAAATCAGGAGCAACTTGGCTCAAGTACATGTCAGTACCACTAACTATTAACTCGGGGAAATCAGGAGCAGCTTGTCTCAAGTACATGACAGTACCACTAAGTTTAAACCTGGGGAAATCAGGAGCAACTTGTCTCAAGTACATGAGAGTACCACAAGGTTTAAACCTGGGGAAATCAGAAGCAACTTGTCTCAAGTACATGACAGTACCACTAAGTTTAAACCTTGGGAAATCAGGAGCAACTTGTCTCAAGTACATGACAGTACCACTAAGTTTAAACCTGAGGAAATCAGGAGCAGCTTGTCTCAAGTACATGACAGTACCACAAACTATAAACCTGGGGAAATCAGGAGCAGCTTGTCTCAAGTACATGTCAGTACCACAAACTATAAACCTGGGGAAATCAGGAGCAGCTTGTCTCAAGTACATGTCAGTACCACTAACTATAAACCTTGGGAAATCAGGAGCAACTTAGCTCAAGTACATGACAGTACCACTAAGTTTAAACCTGGGGAAATCAGGAGCAGCTTGTCTCAAGTACATGTCAGTACCACTAACTATAAACCTGGGGAAATCAGGAGCAGCTTGTCTCAAGTACATGACAGTACCACTAACTATAAACCTGTGGAAATTAGGAGCAACTTGGCTCAAGTACATGACAGTACCACTTTATTACTGGAGAAAGTCAACATATTCAGGTGACACTCAAGCTAATTATTAAGAGGCTTAATTGTTTATAAATAATTGCATTATCGCTTGTAATAGTATTATTGCTTGTCAAACACTGTGGTTTAGGAGCCCACTATGTTCATCTCAAAGGACATTCTCAAAGGTCACAATGATTTTGTATGTCCGCATCAATGGGGGATGGATAATGAAGCAAGAAAATAAGAAATAAATGCCAAAAGTATTCATTCATTCAGAGTTTATTCATCCGGCAACAAAAGCATTCATGAATTCATTCATCCAGCAATATCTCCTCAGATGGCCATATTTCTTTGCACTACTTCCTTTGACAAAACGCTCATGCATACTATGTTTTATGAAAATTCAACGGACTCAAAAGAGTTTAGTGTAGGTTTGAGTGTTATAAAGTCATTTATAATTCTAGCAATATATAATTGATATAGTAACTGAGCATAGTAATGAATGGCAAGCTGAAAATCAAAGTAACTATGTCAAACCCTCTAGCTGCAGCACACTACACAATTACAAAACATAATGCATTGTGTGTGATCTATATTGGGCTCCATGTTACTATAAATAGCCAGGTCTCTATAAATAATGAATTTTTGCTCCCAGTCCAGAGAGAGAGAGAGGGGGAGCCTGGCTGGTGTAATTTCCAGTATTCCATAGCAACACTACTGGAAGGGAATCAATGACAAAACTCTTCATTATCATACAACTGTCATTCTAACTCTCCCTCTCTCCCTTAATCCCTTAATCCATACATAGGAAACATATGTATATATTTTCTTTAAAGGCCCGTTAAAGAAGATTAATGCTATATCAAACTAAATTATTTGGTACACACATTTCTGAACCGACCAATCAGAATTTGTTATTTTGAATATGTAAACAAACAGGTTGTTGATAAACATGATTGAATTGGAGACAACTATATTTCAAGCACAAAATAACTTATTTTAAATGAGTCTATTTGAAAGGGTCTCAATGCATTTCTAAACTAATTCTCATGACTTTTATGAACATAATAAAAGAACTCCATATATTTTTTCAGTAATTTATTTGTTCTCCTCTCCTTTGATGTGCCTTTAACAGACAATTTCAGATGTTTGTGCAATTTTGTAAGAAAATATACAAAAGAAATATGCAAAAGAACAAACTTAACAAATGGCATGAGCAGCCTGCCGTTTGTTTGACACGGTGTTATGAACATGACATGGAATTATGAACATGACATGGAGGTATGAACATGACATGGAGTTATGAACATGACATGGAGTTATGAACATGATATGAAGTGATCCAAATGTATCTCCAAACTGTAATTAACATGTCCAATGCTTAGGAAATTGGGCAATTGCAGGAGTTATATACCAAATAATAACTAAAGTTTAAAAGCAATACCTTCAACATTTGGGGAGATGAATGTACCTGGACCTAACTAGTTTAAAAGGGGCCCTAATTATTTTTTCTAATACAATTCAAAGTTATCAAGTTTGGTTGTCCTGATCCCTTATTGATCCTATATATAGGTTAGAGGCTAGATAGTGAAATTTAAACGATATAGAAACCCCAAGGAAGGAGCGATAGCGACTGACGGGGTTTCTATGTCGTTTAAATTTCACTATATAGCCTCTAAACAATTTAGTGTTTAACCTACATTTCCATAGAGCGCTCTATTTGACGCTGGCAAACCACGCCTCTACGGGTATGATCTGCGAATGGCATAAAACTGCTGCTCAGTATTTTGAAATTCGACATAAACCACGCCTTCCGCGGCTGTCAATTGCATGCCAATAATCTGCCATACCATATTTGGAAGAAGAAAACTGCACTACCCAGTGATGTAGATTGCAATGTTGTTTTGAGTTTAACCCGTTACCCCATAATTTATTCCTCACCTACAGCAGAAAACTTGAGAAGCCCTTGTGACAAAAGAAGAAATTGCTTGTAACGAGCAATTTCTCCTTTTGTCGCAATATTTTCTTTTCAATTTCAAAAAGAAATTGTGTTTTTTTCATAATGTATATATGTGTTGTCTGTTGATGCTTTCAATTTGTACCCGTCACATTATTCCTAATGGGGTAAAAGGTTAATATAGTTCAGTTTCTTTTTTTCTCAACGATGTTAGGATACCCAGTTAATTGTAATTCCTTTTTATTTATTTCTGTGTTTATTTCTCCCCCGAGACGTCACAGCGATCTTTCAATGGCTACCGTAGGCTAGGCTTACACGTGTCATTGATTTGGAGGTGGAGCCTAAAACTACACATTTATGCGCATGCGTGATACCAGAGTAATAGTCTCATAGAGCCCAGATAGAACACTCGAATAGTAGTTTATGGAAAATAAACCAACAAAAAAATTCAAATTGACGCATTCTCATTGGATGAAAATGTAGGTTAAACACTAAAAGCTCTTAAAGCCATTGATTTAACAGAATGACAGAAAAGTGTACCACAAGGCAAAACAACTCAAATTGGAATGCGACACAGACTTGAGTACCTTGGTTTACACATTCCTTCATAATGTTAACTTAAAGTGTTAGAAGTTTCAAAGTAAAAACTGAAAAATACTTATTGTGGTAAGTATACCATAACATATCACTCAACAAAGGTTCAAAAGGGGCCATAATCCTGTATAAATGCAATCCAGAGTAATGTTACTTAATTAACAAAGTCACCTTAAAAAGGTTTGTAATTGTTGTACAATGTACACATGTGAATGAAGTTCGAAAGCAAAAGCTTTGAAACTTACAAGATAAACGAATCTTAAAATTTTACATTGTTCAAAAGGGCCATACAATCGTCTGAAAACAATCTAGAGTTATACGATATGGTTTATTTAAGGTGGTCTGTAAGTGAATGGCGTTTAAAATATGTGATGCCTTAAGAGATAATTATTCCTTAATATTTTAATTCACTAAAGATGAATATTATAAACAAGAGGGCCATAATGGCCCTAGAACCTCTCACCTGAGATTTTTAGACATGAGTTTCTTGTGCTTCTATGCATTGACCTATTTTTCATTCCAATTTTACAAGTTTGACACTGTATGCTTGATGTGGGACATTAAAATGGTACATAATTCTTACAATGTGGAAACTGAATATTTTACTTTTACAGATTGTGTATGTACAAAGATCAGCCCATACTTTTGTCCAGTATGATCTATTGTTGCCATTTTGTTGTTATCCTTTTGGCATATTTGGACATATATTGATGTATTTTGTTAAAAATTCTACAATACAAGTATATAGTGGAAATGCAAACAGGTTCAAATTTCAACACACCCTGGTGGCCATGTTTTTCGAGATATAAACATTCATGTTTTTATAAAATATGTTTATTAAGTTAGAAATTTTACCATACATGTATATAGTGAAAACAAAAACACATTCAAAGTTCAACACACCCTGGCGGCCATGTTTTTCGAGTTATCTATTTTTTTTTTATTAACAATCTTTATAGAAGGGCCCCTAAAGAACATTCCTGTGAAATTATTTTGAAATCTGACCAGTGGTTTTTGACAAGATTTTTTCATGGATTTTACCAAATATGGGCATGGCAACCATTCTAATCACATGACTGATTTTTTTTGGACAAATCTTTATTCCCTCTAACTAGAGATGATTCATATGATATCTCATTGAAATTGGCCCAAAGGTTTGGAAAAAAAGATGTTTGTAAAATTACAGATTTTAGCATACAGTGAAAACAAAAACGCGTTCAAAGTTCAACAATCCCAGGCGGCCATGTTTTTCAAGATATCTATATTTCTTTAACAATCTTTATAGAAGGGGCCCCAAAGAACATTCCTGTGAAATTATTTTGAAATCTGACCAGTGGTTTGTGACAAGAAGATTTTTTTTAAGGTTTTTACCAAATATGGGCATGGCAGCCATTTTGGACAAATTTTTATTCCCTCTAACTAGGGATGCTTCACATGATATCTCATTGGAATTGGCCCAGAGGTTTGGAAAAAAAAGATGTATGTAAAGTTATAAATTTTAACATTCATGTATAAAGTGAGAACAAAAACGTGTTCAAAGTTCAACACAGCCTGGTGGCCATGTTTTTCGAGATATCAAAATTCTTTGAACAACTTTAGAAAAGAGCCCCCTAAAAAGCATTCCTGTGAAATTATTTTTAATTCTGACCAGTGGTTTCAGACAAGAAGATTTTTTAAATATTGCAGAAATTCCCCTTTTTTCATGCCACGGAAACCAAAGTTCTGCATGGAATCAATTTCTTTGAACAACTTTTGAAGAGCATCACCCAACGGACATTCCTGTGAAGTTTGGTTAAGATTGGCCCAATGGTTTAGGAGAAGATGTTTAAAGAAATTGTTGACAGCAAGACGCACGAAGGACGAAGCACGACAGACATTGGGCGATCACAAAAGCTCAACTTTGTGCTCAGGTGAGCTAAATAATGAATGAGCTTAAATCCTTAGTAGTTATGACTTCCATACATTACATTATAACTATAACAGATTTTATGTCATACTTAATTGTATAAAGAAAACATTGGAATGAGAATTGTTGTTGAAATACTTATAAAAACTGTTCAAAACACCAAAACTCAATAAAACAATACAAAAGTTTATGTAACTTAATCTAAGATTTTTTCATAATCAACATTTTACATCTTGTTGTGCATTTGATCATTGAATAAAAATACCCTTCAGTTTAGAATCAGAATAAAAACCTTTTCACACTTTTCAATGCAAATTGGTCCTCTTAAAGACTTTTTGTTTATTTCCATCTTAATGTTCTATTGAAAACAGACTTTAACATATCATAACATAACAAATCTCCCAGTAAATGAAAATATGTCTGCTTATACAAAGGATACAATAACCTAGGTCATGATTTCAAAATAAATTTACTTGTTACTTCCATATCAAACAATCTATCTTTAAAATTGTACCCCAGTTGTTGCATATAAAGCAGGATTGAATTATCATCTAAATCCCTAACAATTATCTTAGGAATAAGACATCAAATAGAAGCAAACTAACTGGATTGTTTTCCCTTGCTCTCTCCCACACCTCTCTCCGCCGAGTATTCTGACATACAAAGCAAAATTGATTTTTCTAGTATTCCCCATGCAGTTTCTGTCATTGAGAGAACCAAATATAGACAAAAACAAGCCTTTTAAGTACTGTTACTATAAATGAATCCTGGAAGTGACTGGGTTTCTAATCTGTTGAGGGAGGGTTGTCTGTGGAAAGGTGAGGTTTACTAAAAAATGATTAATTTGTGGTAAGCTTACATAAATTATAATATTATGCTCTCCAATTGATCTACATTTCAAATTCTTTCTGAACTATTGCCCAGGATGGTTATTGTGGTGCCAAATGATAAGGATTTTAGACTACAACTGAAATGTAACACCATCGAAAAATACAATATCATTTTAATAAATGAGAAATTTTAAAAGCAAGAAATGTCTGCTTGCATCATGAAGACTTATTCTGGGTTGTTATTAAGAGTCGCCAGCATTTTGTCGCTTCAAATAACTTTTGGATCATCTCTTGGGTCATAAGAATTAGTTAAAACACCAAATTTTTGGTGGATGTTTGCTTCATTGGCCTCCACAAATCGAGTTTGCCTCTTACTCCAAAAATTATTGACAATCGGAATAGGGATTACAGATTTTATAAAATAAATTGTCTACTACCAATAAAATGACAACATAGATTTCTAAAGCATACAACTAGATTATTGACACCTTCCAAACCCAATTTATCCGTACAGAAAAGATGGGCATCATTTGTATAGCAGAAATTGCAAACTGTTTAAACAGGTTTATTCCGTAAACAACAAGCTAAGAACTAAATTTAGAATAAGAGGTCCTATCTTTAGATATCATCGTCACATGAGTCTTTGGGAACACAATATTATTTTTCTTATACACTTTTCCTCATTAGGAATGTCAAAAAGATCCAAGAGCAATCATCATCTTCTGCAACTTGTATAATGTAACTTGTAAAAATATGTAAATAGTTACTCAACAAATATTACATGAATGTTTGGTACATATCTAATGATGAAATATCCCTTAAAACTCATGGCACCAATCTTTTCTTGTTATTTCCTAACCAGTTCAACACACTTTTCTTTCCAAATTCCTGACAGCTTTCACATACAAAAACGATTATGAAGGGAAGAGAAATGACTAAGTCATGCTTTACTGGACTTCATTACAGGTTGGAAATAATATTGGCCAAGGTAAGCTTTAAACTTTAAACCCCTCTATTTGAGGTCAGACATTATGGCCAATATGCCTATATGGCTTGAAAAGAAATATTACATTCTAAAATAAGTTCTTGTCTACTGCTTCAAGCTACCAAATTCATAGTATATGATAAAGAAAGGGTTGATATTTAGAAAAGAGAAACGACAGCTTGTAAGTTTCGTGTGGTATGATGACTGTAGGGATGAGAAACAGTATGTCCAATGATTGATTCTGTGTATTCTAGTAATCATACCAAACACACAGTGTGTCTACAAAACTGACAGAACCTTGGAGTCTAGCCAGTAAAGCTGAGCTCTCTTTAACGTTCATACAGTGGTGGAATCATGGTTTCTCTTTCAGTTGTATTTATAGACTAAGCATACCTTTTCTGAGAAACATTGTTTACTTTAACAGGTATATATATTTTCTCAGTAAAAAGAGAGCCATAATGGCCCAACAGTGCTAACTTGTAACATTTTATAAAAGTTAAAGCTACCTTAACCTTTATATACCAAGGGACCACGTCATTTCTAAATCATACCTTTACCTTTATATACCAAGGGCCCACGTCATTTCTAAATCATACCTTTACCTTTATATACCAAGGGGTCATTTCATTTGTAAATCATACCTTTACCTTTATATACCAAGGGGTCATGTCATTTCTAAATCATAATCAGTCAGAAACAATGATGGAACTCTCTCTTGGAGCCATTAACACCCAAATCCCCACCCCCACCCCAATAGAAACAGACATTTCAACAAGCCAATCAATCCATCAACAAATAAAACAATATCCAATGTTTTAATACAAGGAAACCTTATTCATTATTAGAATGTGAATTGACTTTACTTTTTGTCAAGAATGTGACAAATGGACACATAAAATACATGAGCACATTATTCTTACTTCAAATGGTACATATAAAAAGTTTAATCAAGTGGACCTCATTGTGTGAAACAATGTAGACTTGGTTATTGATCAGCTTGATAGATACTGAATCTGGCAATATACTCTGTATGAGTATAGTTTGGGCATAATGGTCAGAAATAATTGGACTGACTTGTTTATGAAATTGGTCAGTAGAGTAGTGTTGACACCCAGATCAAACCTGAAATACCCAAACTTGGACCTCGTGTCAAATTATCATTGCCACACCAGGACAATGTTGTCACCCAGAAAACATCATTTGCAAGGACCACTTTACCCCAATAAAAAATGAATTGGCCCTAAACATGCATCATAAAATATACATTTGTAAACACTAAGAAATTAGCTTGAACCTATTATCTTTCTTGCAGAAATTAGAGTACAAGAAAATAGAATTTGAGCTGATGCCCTATTTTCATTGAAGAAAAAAAGTATTAACAGTTGTTCATATGGTGTTAAATGCTAAGTAAGCAATATATCATTTATGATACAGCTTTCCTAGATTCATTAGTTCAAGGCTAGGGCCCTGAAGTGTCATGTCAAAATTTAATGACACAACGACAAGACCAGAGGTGGGCCTCAAACCAAGGACACCCTAATTCTAAGACTGCCATCCCAACAACTTTTTTAATATGTCTTAAATAAAATTGTTGTGCCAAAAACAGTTCACATTATTAAAGTTGGTAGTCTTGGCATATTATGTGCTAACCCTAGTTCATTGTTTGTGTACAATCATACAGACAAGCATTTTTCAAAGACAAATTTGCCAACAGTTTATTATTTTGAAAAGTTTATACTATAAGCAGACTACATCACTCCATGGATTATAATACAGCCCAAATATACAAAATTTTAATGCACACCAAAATTCTTAACAAATAAATGCAAAGATTTGCTCATTCTGCGGACACGTGAACAGTCAAAATTAGTCACACATGGATCCTAAATAAAACAGTTTGAAAAACACCACAGAGATAATTAGGGACAAACTGTTTATTCTTCAATTTATTTCATATCACTGCCACTTTTGTTTTGTCACCAATGGTGGCTGTGGCAACACAGATACAAATTGACTGTGGCACACAAGGGGACCTCATGGGAGAAAATCTCCATCATACAGTATGTTGTTCTAAGTGGCCAAGTCAGGTCATTTTAACAACATCAGTGTTTTTGTCAACCGCAATATGTTCATGTTGCAGTGAACATTTGGAAATTTAATAAAAAACATCTTGCATGTACACAAACCCCTGATCCTTGCTTATACCTGACTGATGGCCTTTTGCATGTACTGAGATAACTTAAATAGCTTTTCTCAATTTGCTTTCACTATTTTTATCTATTCATCTAGACAGTTTGTTGTCTTGTTTTCCAACTAGAAAACTGCTAGAAAATGCAAGAAATCACCATACAGTGTATATCTTATGCAACCAACTCAATCAAATCTACTAGAATATGTCAGAAATCACACTATCTAAGCTTTTGATATTTTTTTCTTTAATGGCAAAAGTCTAACAATCCCCGAAGATAAAGTATAGTTGTTCCCATACAATCGAGTACAGCCTGATTATCTTACATATTTAGGGATCTGCGGTGATGAAATGTTTAGCATCAGGGACTATAGACTGGCTTACCCGGGTTCGATCCTCAATGGTGATCAACTATTTCACTGCGGAGTGACCTTTGGCGAGACACATATCCTAGCCTAGTACTGGTAGGTCGTCCAATAGGGAACATGAACTATTATACTCAAGAGTGAGTGCTGTACATTAACAAGTAGAAATAAGCAGAAAAGGTATTTGAAGACCCATCAATTGTAATCTGACACTTGTTTCTTATGGTCTTGCTGCAGATGTAGAACCTTCTCTTTTCTATACTCATTTAAAACACACATGCCACAGAAAACTTGAGAAACAATCCCCACACAGTGGGAAAGTGCTCTTTACTGTAAAAAAGATTTTATTTAGATGACTGTCAAAATAAGAATTTCCCTCCATTAGGTATGACATTATATGGGAACTCTCTTTTAAAACCTAAAACATTCATTCATATCAAAAAGGTTTGTTTCTCATTGCCATTTGTTTTAGTGGGACAGGAGAACTATTTTGTTGGTGCTATGTGATGTGTATATTATGAAGAAAGGGTTAAAACCGGTTATAGGTAAGTAGGTATCTTGTGTGTGCTTGTGCTCAACTTGGGATTTCACTCCTCTGTTTAGAGTGGCAAGTGCAAATAATTACAATATTGACCCATAGCTATAAATAGAATGAAGTTTCTATAAATAGTTCTTCAATTCAACACTTCATATCATCAGAGTAAATGGAAATTCAATGAGTGGATTATGATTTATCCCTTCAAACCAGTTTCTCTTGCTTACAGGGTATGGGTCTTAGCCCAAATTTATATTGGGACATGTACAGTGAAAACTTGAAGGCATTAACATCAATACATGTAACTTGTAGTCAAAGACATTTTACAACACTATCTCTGCTCTTAAAACAGTTTTATTTAAATTCAAGAAACATTTCAATGTATGTTCTGTTGATGATTTTACCTCATGAATCAATTTAGATATAAAATGTTAATCCTTATATCCGAATTGTTTGTATTTCGACCTCAATGTGAACTTAACTCTTCCATTCATGAATACAGATGCCTTTGAAGGGGAAATCGTTCTAAAGCACAGCATGAGAACTTGCTCATCATAAACAAATTTTTCTACTGTCAGCTGATCATTTCAATGTTTGTTGTACAGAAACAGTTGGGTTCTTTTCTCCAAGGGTTTCATCTGTGACTTTGGATACTGGTTTTATTGTCATCCAGAGCAAAGCAGGCAGGACGGAGGGGTCAAGGCATGTAAACTAACAGAACTCTATATGGAACCATATGGACATTTACAGATGTGAAAGAATTAAGCTACACATAATATATATTGAAAGAAGATGTTGGGTATGGTGAAATACTCATTTAAGCTTTTTAATTAGCTAAGTCAGAATAACACATCTTTGATAACAAGCTGCCTAGCTTAGGACTAGTTTCAGTGTTCATGATTAAGGTGAAGGACTTATAACTCAGGGGTTTCAGTGTTCATGATTAAGTTGGAGGACTTATAACTCAGGGGTTTCAGTGTTCATGATTAAGTTGAAGGACTTATAACTCAGGGGTTTTAGTGTTCATGATTAAGGTGAAGGACTTATACTTCAGGGGGGTTCAGTGTTCATGATTAAGTTGGAGGACTTATAACTCAGGGGTTTCAGTGTTCATGACTAAGGCGGAAGACTTATAACACAGGGGTTTCAGTGTTCATGATTAAGGTGAAGGACTTATAACTCAGGGGTTTCAGTGTTCATGATTAAGGTGAAGGACTTATAACTCAGGGGTTTCAGTGTTCATGATTAAGTTGGAGGACTTATAACTCAGGGGTTTCAGTGTTCATGATTAAGGTGGAAGACTTATAACACAGGGGTTTCAGTGTTCATGATTAAGGCGGAAGACTTATAACTCAGGGGTTTCAGTGTTCATGATTAAGTTGGAGGACTTATAACTCAGGGGTTTCAGTGTTCCTGATTAAGGTGAAGGACTTATAACTCAGGGGTTTCAGTGTTCATGATTAAGGTGAAGGACTTATAACTCAGGGGTTTCAGTGTTCATGATTAAGGTGAAGGACTTATAACTCAGGGGTTTCAGTGTTCATGATTAAGGTGGAAGACTTATAACACAGGGGTTTCAGTGTTCATGATCAAGGCGGAAGACTTATTACTCAGGGGTTTCAGTATTCATGATTAAGGTGAAGGACTTATAACTCAGGGGTTTCAGTGTTCATGATTAAGGTGAAGGACTTATAACTCATGGGTTTCAGTGTTCATGATTAAGTTGGAGGACTTATAACTCAGGGGTTTCAGTGTTCATGATTAAGTTGGAGGACTTATAACTCAGGGGTTTCAGTGTTCATGATTAAGGTGAAAGACTTATAACTCAGGGGTTTCAGTGTTCATGATAAAGTTGGAGGACTTGTTACTCAGAGGTTTCAGTGTTCATGATTAAGGTGAAGGACTTATACCTCAGGGGTTTCAGTGTTCATGATTAAGGTGAAGGACTTATACCTCAGGGGTTTCAGTGTTCATGATTAAGTTGGAGGACTTATAACTCAGGGGTTTCAGTTTTCATGATTAAGGTGAAGGACTTATAACTCAGGGGTTTCAGTGTTCATGATTAAGGTGAAGGACTTATAACTCAGGGGTTTCAGTGTTCATGATTAAGTTGGAGGACTTATAACTCAGGGGTTTCAGTTTTCATGACTAAGGTGGAAGACTTGTTACTCAGAGGTTTCAATGTTCATGATTAAGTTGGAGGACTTATAACTCAGGGGTTTAAGTTTTCATGATTAAGGTGGAAGACTTGTTACTCAGAGGTTTCAGTGTTCATGATTAAGTTGGAGGACTTATAGCTCAGGAGTTTCAGTGTTCATGATTAAGTTTGAAGACTTGTAACTCAGGGGTTTCAGTGTTCATGATTAAGGTGGAAGACTTGTAACTCAGGGGTTTCAGTGTTCATGATTAAGGTGGAGGCCTTATAACTCACGGGTTTCAGTGTTCATGAGTAAGGTTAAGGACTTGTAACTCAGGGGTTTCAGTGTTCATGATTAAGTTGGATGACTTTTAACTCAGGGGTTTCAGTGTTCATGATTAAGGTGGAAGACTTGAAACTCAGGGCTTTCAGTGTTCATGATTAAGGTGGAAGACTTGTAACTCAGGGGTTTCAGTGTTCATGATTAAGGTGGAGGCCTTATAACTCAGGGGTTTCAGTGTTCATGAGTAAGGTAAAGGACTTGTAACTCAGGGGTTTCAGTGTTCATGATTAAGTTGGAAGGACTTGTAACTCAGGGGTTTCAGTGTTCATGATTAAGGTGGAGGCCTTATAACATTGGGGTTTCAGTGTTCATGAGTAAGGTAAAGGACTTGTAACTCAGGGGTTTCAGTGTTCATGATTAAGTTGGGAGGACTTGTAACTCAGGGGTTTCAGTGTTCATGATTAAGGTGAAGGACTTATAACTCAGGGGTTTCAGTGTTCATGATTAAGTTGGAGGACTTGTAACTCAGGGTTTCAGTGTTCATGATTAAGTTGGAGGACCTGTAACTCAGGAGTTTCAGTGTTCATGATTAAGTTGGAGGACTTGTAACTCAGGGGTTTCAGTTTTCATGATTAAGTTGGAGGACTTGTAACTCAGGGGTTTCAGTTTTCATGATTAAGTTGGAGGACTTGTAACTCAGGGGTTTCAGTTTTCATGATTAAGTATGAGAACTTGAAACTCAGGTATATCACTGTCCATTTTCAAGTGTTTACCTCAAATGGCTAAAGTGTAGCTTGAAATTTTTTGCAAGCAGTGTTTCAAAAAAATGATCATTTTGTTTAACCTTTTTTGTTGGCACTCATTCAATTAGTCTTGATAAGTAACTTTGGCTTCAGGCTTCAGGCTTCTTTAGACACACACACACACACACACAACAAAAAGACTATCTTTTGATTTCTGAAGACACTGTATAATTATGAAAAAAAAAAGTTCTGAAGAAACTATTTCCCAAGATACTGCAAATGGTACTCTTTCAAAATCTGTCTGAAACAACTGGACTGACTTTTCACGAAATCTTGAAATGCAATCATTGCGATACAACTGAAATGATCAAAATTCATCCGAATACGTAGTCAATCGCCAACCATGATCAAAACTGACTGTTTCCTGAATCCTGAACTTAGATTTATTTGCTGAATAACTTAAATGTGGATCTCTAATGTTTTACTTACAAATCAAATATTGATGCAGTTGATTCGCAGTATATATAATATAATTCATAACAATAATAAAAAGCACAACAGAATAAAATCCTAAATGCTTTCCACTTCACCAACAAGCTATTACCTGGAGTTTAACCTTTTCCTAAACAATGGCGACATTTGACCACTTTGTTGCAGACGACTTTAGAAAACATTGTGGGAAAAAAGAAATTGCTCGTAACGAGCACGTAATGAGCAATTTCTCCATTTCCCACAAGGTTTTTTGCTCTATCTGAAGAATTATTTTTCAATTTCATCACGTTTTGAAATGTCATCTGCAAACTCTTTCAATTTGGGACAGTCGAAAAAATTTTGTTTGGGAAAGGGTTAACAAACATAAGTCTAACCTTAGCCATCCTTGCCAATTTTTTATAGATATTTGAGCAAAACTTTTAAAAGAAAGACTATCTTTCAAATTTCTCTAAGAAACCCTATCAAAAGCAATGATTTATTTTACGTCCAGCGATAACTATTTAATGTACTAGACTGGTCCATAAACAATACAACACGCCAAATATCAGAGAACTTTGATGATTGACTAGATATCAAAGTCAATTTATTGATAACCAAAGTTTTGAAAGTCATCAAAAAGCTTATGTTGTGCCAGGTGAGCTATAAAAAAGTATCTTTGAAACAATCAGAATCAAACAATAGTCGTATACCTGCACTATTGCTTTTTATTTCAACTGTTCCACCTTCATGGGTTTAATTTGCATATCATGTATTTCTAAAGATTTTTCACAGAAAGTTATGGCATTACACTTTAGATAAAGCAATTAAGGGAACTCAAATAAGTCAATATTAATACTTACAAAATAAACGTGAAAAGTGGCTAAGTGTTTCGC
This sequence comes from Cerastoderma edule, assembly GCA_947846245.1. NCBI lineage: Eukaryota > Metazoa > Mollusca > Bivalvia > Cardiida > Cardiidae > Cerastoderma > Cerastoderma edule. Next base: position 3,901,320 of record OX401410.1, on the reverse strand, counting down.
AAGATACTATTACTCATGTTTTATTCGGAGTGTTTTGAGAACGCCCCTGGCAAAGAAATTTCACCCTATACAAGTTATAGGTGGTGTAACTGAATACAAATCTATTTTTAGTAACCATTTCAATGTATGTTACTATATCTGACATTAATGGCTTGAAGCATGTCCCTGTAATGTGTGTATTCACACATTCAGCATTTGAAAACACATGGGGATTTTATTAATAGTTTCACCTAAAAGTTCTTTACTCACATAGAGACTTATATAAATCTATTGTCACTTCTGAAACATAAAAATGTCACATTGTAATATCCATGATGAATGCCTAACTTATTGTAGCACAACTGCTTTTCTTTGTTACATTAAAGAAGCAGCACATTTTTATTTGCTTTCAATTTGGAGCAGTCAAAAAAACCCATTTGTGTAAAAATATCAACCACTTCATTGATAAACACCTTTTATCATACTGATGAGAGGAAGCAAATTTGAAAGACACAAAACTGATCACTAAGCTAGCAGTCATGATTTTAAGGGCCTTTATACCAAAATCACTAACTATCTGACATGAGGCAATTTAGCATTTGCAACAAACAAATTGTCACATATATATATTTGAATGGAATTAGTTTTCATTAGAGTTCAAAAGCGGACAACAAGAGTAGACAGGCCATTATACAATGTTTTCTAGGTCAGACATACTGTCAGTGACATATTCAAAATGTCTTCCATCCTAAACAATTATATATGCATAACCCTTTCACTTTTAAAAAAGAATTTTTTTAGCAGACAATTGCATCTATGTTAAAGAATGAAATTTTCCAAAAACTGTTTATTTAACAACTCAATATTACAACAAAAAGGTTAATTTACTCAATATGAGAAGAATATCAATATTGAACAAGTTCTCCTTTACCATAACATTAAAAGGTTTTCTGCAGCAGACATGCCCTAAGTGCCTGTATAAGCGATATTGGTTAACCCTTTTCCAGATACACACAAACCATAGTTTGTAAGCATCAACAATGTAATATTTACCAGTCCATTGCAATTATAACAGTAAGAAATATTTCAACAGGAAAGAAACAACTATTGATGTTTCCACCTAAAGTTATGTAAATACTTTAAGATGGTTTTATACAGGATAATTGTCAATTTTGCAAATAGTAGAAATGAAATTCCAGGAAAAGGGTAAACAAAATGAGCCATTGATGCATTTATTGATTGCACTCATTCTAATTATTCTGTAAACATTTCCCTGTGTCTTGAAGCTAGCTAGGAGACTGTTCTAAAACTAGGTCACTAAACCATTTCCAGTTATATTGGATTAATTCATAACTTGACAAAATAAAGTTAGGGTATGGCTGGCGATTGATAACATGGTTGGCGATTGACTACATATTCTGATGACTTTACACAGCCATTTCATAGATGATCCCCCTAAACACATGTCAAATGAAATTAAAAAATATATGAAATCTCTCATTGGCTTGGCTTAATGGTCCAATGAACAAATAACCCGAATTAATATACATTCTTTTAATGTCACTAAAAATTCCAAGAATTCAAATATGTTACATTGTCATCACTGAGTGTAATTTTAATATGCTGCCTTCTTTAGTTTTTCCTCAAACTTATTCTTTCAGCTTAAATCTTCTCATTATACCATGATTGTGAAACAAGTTATTATAATTTAGATGAAACAATTCTGCTTCCTGGATACATAACCGACATTAACAGAATATGGATTAATGAAAGGGGACAAAGTGGCACCCACTCCCAAGTTCAGAGCTCTACTCCTCCACTAGAAAGTAAATAAATCTGTGTGTATTATTTACTGACTAGCCAATGAATATTTTGTATTTATTTAAAAGTATATAAGCACTCAAAATACTGAAAAACTGGGTAAAATGAGTTATTTATTATGAAACAACATGTTCAAACAAAGCAAAACAGCACATTATCATGACAATATAATGCCTGTATTATTTATGATCGATTGATGATGTTACAAAGTACCTTTTTCACAAATTGTGTGGCACACAATTTGACTTCATTGTTTACATCAGAGCTATGCCTAAAATTAGTGATGATCCCTTGGAAAAACAAGTGATGCTCACCTGGCTAGAAAAGTCATGTGAATCGCACAAAAATACTTTCACTCATCCAACACAACAATGTGAATATTAAAAATGGAGAGTTTCTCTGATTTCATTGGTTCCCAACGTTATAAGAAATTTACCCCTCCAATTCTTGGATGACCTCGTTTTATCCCTAATTATATAGAAACCTTAGCTCTTTCAAAGGCATCATTTGAACATGTTACCGTATCAGCTACTCTTTAACAGTGAATTAAACATACATCTATGTTAATTGTCAACTATCCTAAAACTTACACAATTTTACTGTAACTGAGTGCAGGTATAACTACTGTTTATTTATCTTTTTTTAAATCCTGAAGTAAATGTAAAGTCTATTTGATTCTGGGTCCTCCATTTCATGTCACAATTTGGGTGCTAGCTCTGTATACCCTTTTCAAAGGATGATAACTCTAAATGACTTATCATCTTTAAATAGTTATTTTACTGAAAAAGTGACTACTTATTATTCATCCTTTTTTCAAGGAAGATAAATAATACTTCACTCTGATTTTAATCTCTTAAGTGTAATCATAAACAAGGCTGTCGAATCACATTAATATAAATCAACATGCTGCCTTAATATGTAAGTTTGTGTTACATGCTGTCTTAATATGTAAGTTTGTGTTACATGCTGTCTCAATATGTAAGTTTGTGTTACATGGCGTCTTTATAAGATAAGCTCCAATTATAATTTACAATTAAGAACAAATAACTCCGAACCTTGCATATCTGTTAATACTTTAAGTAAAGGGAAGTTTGACAGTAGGGTGATCGAGGTATAGATATTCCACTGGATTAGGAAGAGGGAAATTCAAAGTGAAATTCATGAGAGTAAGCACAACCTATCAAGAACGTTCTCAGTTGTTTTTTCTGTGCACTTCATCTGCGCATCCAAGGGGGATAATTAATTGCTTTCCGAAGAGGTACTTGTAAAGAAGTGGGATAAACGTTTTTATTTCAATACTGTATGTAAAACCTTCCAAAGAAAAATCATATATCCCTTAAAACTATAAAAAGGTTATTAACATTATTCTATATTTATCATGCATATCGGCTTCTATTTTTCCAAGTTAATAGTTATTCTAGTTGTTTTTATAAATGTTTTTTAAATACAGTTACCATTAAAACTTTACAAATAAGCTAATCCGCCAACATATACTTTTTTTTTCATTTAGTATTTCAGGATTTACTTTAACTTCACATAGTAAAGAAAAATAAGACAATTCCATGAAAGGAATTTTTTTATATCTTCGATTCATTGTAGTATACACAATTTTGTATGATTTAAATTGACCCATTAATACAAACATGTAGTCAAAACTTTGTTAGAACACAACTTTGGCAATTCACACTGAGCATTCAGTATAACAGACTAAATGAAACAGTTATGCTAGAAACTAAAGAATTGTCAAGTCCAGTATAACAGACCTAAATGAAACAGTTAAGCTAGAAACTAAAGAATTGTCAAGTCGAGGGTTCAATGCAAGACTATAGTAAGTGCTTCATAAATATGGAGCACTTACTATAGTATTGCATTGGACCCTTCAAATTGCCTTTATGTAACCTGACTGTTCAAGGTGTATAAAATTGTCTCTAATTGAGAAAGGCAAACCCATGACCTCCTCTGCCAATGACACCATAAGACATTATACCGTATATCTAATCCAGCTTGATATGTCAATGCACTGTTGATCCCTTTCCAATAGAAAGACTGCTATGGGGAATACCTTAAACTTGTTTAAAGAAATCAACCCTTAAATCTATCTTTTGTCACCATATTTGGGTACTAAAATTGATAAGACATTCCATCATAAATTTTCAGATACAGAAGTGTTGATTAATTTAATGGTGTGTTCTGTTCTTTACGGGGGAAATGCAGAAACAGTGTGAAAATCACCTTCTTTTTATCTTTTGATTGTGAAGGATTATAAAAATGGTTTATACCTGTATATTTCTTTTCTGCAATGCCATTGTTTTGACATCACATGGAAATTCCCATTTGAAATAAAAATGAGGGTTGTTACTTACTATTGGGCACAGTCTATAAGTTGGTATTCATTGGATCTTTCAAAGCACCTTTGAACACCTTGATCTTTCCACAGGTTCTCCGTATGTTCAAAGAATTCCTGAAAAACAGAACAACTCAAATTTAAAAAAAAAAAGTTTGCAGGAGTATGACAAATTATAGACTTTCCTTACCAAGTGATAGCTTGTTATAACAAATGTTGTCCATTAGACAGCAGCCCCAATTATTCAACAAAATGTTTGAAAGGGAAATAAGGCAGTGAACAGTAACTTGCTTCTGAAATATGAAGTTACATACAAAGTTTGAACCTAGATCTTCAAAATACAGAAAATGGCATCATTAACTTTAAACCCATACAAGAGATATGGTATTTGGTGAGTAGCTTTAAAGTATGACCCGATGATCATGCATGCATCATAAAGTACTTCCCTCAAGAAGTTTTTGAGATACAAACTTGCATGTCAAACTTACACACTATTTTCTAAGTTTAAAGGGGGCATAACTTGCTTAAAATCAAAGCCAGAGTTATGGTATGTGGTCAGTGACCTTATACTAAGACCCAAAATGAGAAGTTTAAATCTATTCCATAAGATCAAGAATATAATTACCGAGTAAGAAAAATGTTAACACCAATTAGTAAATGATAAGGAAGCATTGTTATTAACCAAGTAGAAATGGGTCCTTTCTAAGAAAATTCTCATTTTATCCATGGTTTTAGTAGGTTCTCTCTGCAAGACTTTATACTAAATAAAGCAAATAAAATGTTGACAACACCCATTCATGACAGCAGACTGGATGTAGCCAAACATAAGAAGATAGAGGGGACCTTAAACAGTAAATTACTAAGGAGGTCTAGTTTCTAGGGTACAGAGTAATCATGATTGAAAGCTAAATAAAATCATCATTAAATCTTATTTGTGAGAATGTTTAGAAAACAAAACACAAACATAGAAAGATTATTTTCCTCATAAAGCTTTTTTTTAACAACCTTTTCACCAAATATCTCACAGTTTAGCAGATCAAGTTAGACAACAATATTGTTTAAGTGTGACAAATAATAATCTCTGTTTCTAGGAGGGAATGATCACAAAAGTGAGGTTACTTGTCATCAGTCAATTATTATTTTGTCTGAATGATTTCATTACAACCTTCATGTGTGCCTGGGTGATGAAGTAAGCAAAGATACACGCATGACGAGGGTAACCAGCACATATAATACAAGAGATACCTGGAGCTCAGCAATATGCTCTTTCAATTGTACAGAGTGCCGGCTCTAAGGTCTCTACAATGCATTCTATAATACTATCGATTTTTTCATAATATTACCCCAGACGAAGTTCATAGTCTATTTTTAGAGCATGGATAATTGCTATCTGCCATATATAATTGATATAGGAAGAGGCTTACTACAAGGATTTGTACAGTAGCTCAAAACACAACATTTACTGCTAGTCTAACTATTTATATAGATTTACTCTTGATGCTGTGATTGTTGTGAGAAAAATTGCATTTGCTGCATGAATGGTTTGACTCTCACATGTAACCTGAACATTTCACAAATCAATAACGCTTCCTTTAACAATATCAACACAGTCACTACTACATCAGACAGTTTGTTTCTTTGTCAAACAGTGCATGAAAATCATCACAGCAGACAACTTGATATGATTGAAGTAAAGAAACTGATCCTTTTGAATCACGCGACTTGAACCATTCCAACATTACTTACGTAGAAGAACACCTAAAGACCATTTCTGTGAGGTTTGATTAAATCCAGTAAGCTAGTAAACCCTTTCCCAAACAACAAATTTTCAACTGTCCCAAATTGAAGGAGTTTGCAGACGACATTTCAAAATGTGATGAAATTAGAAAATAATCTTCAGATAGATCAGAAAACATTAAGGAAAAAGGAGAAATTGCTCATTACAAACAATTTCTCCCTTTCCCTCAATGTTTTCTTAAGCCGTCTGCAACAAAGTGGTCAAATGTCGTTATTGTTCAGGAAAGGGTTAAATACAAAAGCCATTTGAACAAAAAGACAGACAGGCATACTAGACTGATGGACAGACAATTGATGCTTTACCCAAAATCATGCCAAGCTTATGATGGTAAAAAAAGCTCAGCTGAACCAATAACAACAATATTGTAGATGAAGAAAAGAACCAGTTCCTTGAACTATCTCACCAGTTCCTTGAACTATCTCACCAGTTCCTTAAACTATCTCACCAGTTCCTTAAACTATCTCACCAGTTCCTTAAACTATCTCACCAGTTCCTTAAACTATCTCACCAGTTCCTTAAACTATCTCACCAGTTCCTTAAACTATCTCACAAGTTCCTTGAACTATCTCACCAGTTTCTTAAACTACCTCACCAGTTCCTTGAACTATCTCACCCGTTCTTTGAACTATCTCACCAGTTCCTTGAACTATCTCACCTGTTCCTTGAACTATCTCACTAGTTCCTTGAATTATCTCACAAGTTCCTTAAACTATCTCACAAGTTCCTTAAACTATCTCACCAGTTCCTTAAACTATCTCACCAGTTCCTTAAACTATCTCATCAGTTCCTTGAAATATCTCACAAGTTCCTTGAACTATCTCACCAGTTCCTTGAACTATCTCCTCTTCAAGCAATGACTTAAATTCTTCTATCAGCATCTCATTAAACAACTTGCATAATAAATAGTTATCTTAACACGTATGAAGCATAAAAAAAACATATCTCCTTTTGCAACTTCATTGTCTTTATCAAATATCACAAAAAAACATTAAATTTTGTACTGAATATTTTTGAGTGATATTACTTTCACTTTAGACTGTCTAAATCCCATGCAATGGGATGAATTCGGATCAATAAATAAGACTAAGTAGAATGGACAGCCTTGTTCATTACTCAATCTTAATTACATTATTAATACACCTTTAGTAGGCAAAGTCACACACCACTTTACAGTTTGCACAGAAAATATATGAAGTTAAATAAGGCGTCATGCACTTTTATCATAATGTCAAAAAATGTATCGAGTAACATTTAGACATAAAATAAAGTTCCTAATTTCCAACAAGAAATAAACCAAACCTCGAAAAAAAAAAAAGTCCATATTTATAACAGAATTTGTATGATTGTGTAGTTTATTCTCTATTTATATAAGATGTTCATAGCCCCGTATATGACTTATGGTTTACTTAAATCACCAGATCCTGTAGGTGCTGGCTTCATCTGGCAGTTTGCAAAAACTCAATCACTCAACCAACCAGGCTTGATAGAAGACATTTAAATGAATAGTAAACCTGTAAAGGTTATAATTCAAACTTTGAAAAATTGAAAGAGTTTGCAGACAACATTTCAAAATGTGATGAAATTGAAAAATATTCTTCAGATAGAGCAGAAAACCTTGTGGAGCTAGCAATTTCTCCTTTTCCCACAATGTTTTCTTAAGTCGTCTGCAACAAAGTGGTCAAATGTCGTTATTATTTGGGAAAGGGTTAAAGAAGCAGTTGGTAGGGCAACAAGATCTACAGATTACCACCCTGCCCATGCCAAAAGGCTTTCTTATAGGACTTTATTTATGAAAGCATCACTTCACTTGTACAACAGCCCTCCAACAACATCAACCCAAAGTTTGTGTTCTTTGACATAATCATATGACCTATTAAACTAAATAAAAACATGGGGATGACATTTAAAAGGTTCTCTGTAACTCTAAACCATGAAAGGTTGAAATAGTTTAGGGGCTATTTTAGGCAACACTTTTCTATTTTTAGAACATGAATAACTCCAGACAATGTACCATTAAAGATATATATATATATGCGGAAATTTAAATCTATACATCCAAATAAATTTTCATTCTGCCCTTCATGAATATACAGGGAGTACAACAATGCTTTGGGCAAAAGCAAATTTTGAATTAACTATTAACGGTAAAATAAAAATAAGTTGGCTGCATGAAAAATGTGTCATTTTTGCAATTAAAACATTAATACAATAATGTTAACCTGAACCTTTATATGACATATGTGTGACAAGTCTAATTTCAAAGCCAAAGTAAATAACATAAGCATAAAAACTAAGATTTTATGGGTAATATTGTGGCAAAAGATACTGACAAAAGAAGATATTGCTTGACACACATAATTGCCCTTCTTGATTCTTCTATAAAAATATAGATTCTATAGATGTTTGTACAGATGTCAAGGATTAAGAATAGACGGTTAAAGAGAAAGATTTAAATCTTGTCTATTTACTTAAAATCACAAGTCATCTTTTGTTGATATCTTATGTTGAACAAATATTCTAAACCAGGCAAAACACAACAAATTTCTGATGACTATCAATCATAGCTATTAATTTACACAATATTTTTTTTTTTAAAGAACCCAGTCATTGTAGTATCAAACTCATTAGTGGGTGGAGTAAAACATCATTGGATGAGTCTATAATCATGTGGGCCATTTTAGTGACATTTTTTTTTCAGTCATACAAAAAATAAGTTCCCTCCTGGAAGTCTCAAAGTTCTGTTGTTAAGCCATGACTAAATCTTAGAAAGAGAAGGGCTTCGTAATTTCAAGATAAAATCTGTAAGCACTAGCCAAATGAGATCCTGTTGCTTCCACAGCCATGTTGTATAAGAGTTATCTTGTCATAATGAGAAATCATTCCTGACCCAATTTTTATTAACCATTTGTATTCGAGGTCATGTCTATAGTTAAAAAAAGCAGCCTCATAAATGATTACCATTAAATTCTAAGAGACTCCTTTTTTAAACCTTTTCTTTCCAATATATCGACGATCATTAAAGTATTTTCAGCAATGTTAAAAAATGTGTGGCGAAAGAATATTGTTAGTGTTTTTATTTAGAAATTATTCACTAAAACCCTTTTAATTGTGGTTTAATGCTGCTATCAACCTTATAAGTTATATATGACTGTCTGAGTGATCTAACAGTACAAGGACACAGTGTCCTTGACCCAGTACACCATACAAAGAAATCTTCACCGCTGGAACCTGAACCTCTATAGGCCTTTTCAGAAACGTGGTTTGTCTCCCTTTGAAAAATCGGGCCACATTCGGAATCCCTCCACTTCCGGGTATTACTTTCTAAAGAAGAATGTGGGCAAAGGCAAAGAAAACGATCGCTATCGATCAGATTTTGAAATTTATAAGCTTCATGTACCAAAATTAAAGATTTACATACGAAAACATCAACAGAATGATTTGTTGTTGGCTGTTGCCAAGCCTCGTTATAAAAGGAAATTAGATTAAATTGAATTTAATGAGACCCGAATAGCGCACCGCAGTTCAGTTAAAACATGACATTCCGTGTGAAAAAAAAGGCAAATAAGTATATGTTTTGTCTGAATTAAATGCTTTGACAGATCAAAAATGTGTTAATCGGCTGGTTGATGGAAGGAAAGAATGAATGGAACACATATTTCTAGAATGTTATTACAAATTTGCATTAATTTCGATTTACGGATTTTAAATAAGATAGAACAAACATCAGCATGTTTGTCAATAATGTGCAGAGGTTATGTTTCTCCAATAAGTATATATTCTCTTTTCTTAAAATTGAAATTTGTCGTATAAATAAAGTACCTAAAATAGATAATTAGTTGTAATATGAGGTTCTCTGTCAGCCTACCTTTGATGATATATCATATCCAAATATTAAGGGCTATGAAAACAGTCCCAGTCCATTCTTTCCACCTGTTGGAACTACATTAAAATAACGCACACTAAATAACGATGGACACAGGATTGTGGAGATCCTTCATATGTTTAAAGGACATCAGATTGCCGATGGTTAATTACACTATCTCTCGATCGGCTAAACAATAAAGGGTGTGACTAGAACATATGGTGCAAACGTGGCAGATTGGTGATAATTTGCATCAAGACTCTTAATCCTTGTGATAGCCAAAGTTTGTTAATTGACCCTTTGAATGTAATTAAGAAGGAAAACTGGCAACAATCCATTGAATTGAAAAGAGATAACAAATGTGTAGATTATCATTTTAATGATATATAATTACAAAACAAACTCAAACTGTTCTGTTAAACAACAATTTTAAGAGACATTTAATCAAAAGATTTCTACGCAATTAATTAAAGTTCAAAGTAAGAGAAACAATATTTTCTAGCAAATCTTTGAACTATTTATCAATATAATTACAAGGTAAAAAGTCGTCAACAAAGTAAGTGAAATGTTCCAAATAAACCCTTATTGCCGAATCTGACTCTTAAGTCTGTTTAAAAGTTTACTTCAAAGACCAGGGGTGGTCCAAAGGTTTTTTTTTCCGTTGCTTAAAAGAAGCCTGATTTTACATAATGTAATTCTGTATTACATTGCATGAACCATAAAGTCATAACTAATTGGGGTAAAACAGAACAAACTAAACATACATGTCGGCAGATCAAGACATACGGGTTCAACAAATATGAAACATAGGCAAATGAATTTTCTACATAAGGACTTCCCATTTAGTCTACATCCCATAAAGGTTTCAATTCCCATGTTGTCTACAGATTTAATTGCCAAAAGATCTACAGTTTAAAGAAATATTTTCATTTCATTTCTAATTGATTAAAATATCTTCAAAAGATTTAGATAATTCTGGATCTGCATAATTTGTTAGAAGCATATGGATCTACACTTTATACATAATTTTCTTTCCCACCATTGGATTGATTTTTTACTCAATTAGTGTCAAAAACAACCCAATTTTCACGTGTAGGTGAGATGGAACTTCTGTCTGAAATGGTGTGAAAATTGGTAAAATAGACTTTAGACAAAATGGGAATAAACCTTGTACATAACAAAACGACCTGACACTCAGTAACATAGGAATTAACTCATAAAGGGTTGATGCGTATTTGGTCGAATATAGAGGGTAAAAAAGATCGTATATGTTATATCCTACGTTATGCAGTTGACCAATAAAAGAAGCAATAAAACCCTCGACGTGAAAGATATGTATCTTTTGAAGCTTGCCGAAATACACAGGCGCGCATCACATCATGTTTCGTTGACACATAGTTGTGTGTTTTATGGCTTCGAGGCATGCCATTGGTTGCTATATAATGACGGAATCATATGTTGATTGGCGTTGCAAAGTCAGATTAGGGTAAAACGTTCTGCTTGAAGGGTCTTGGAAACAGTAATTCTAAGTAGAGTGAATGGTATGGACATGTTTTAAATCAGAGGAATCTAATGTTGACTCGGTACGTAGGTGTAATTATTGTTGAAGTCCGATCATTAAACATGAATAAAATCAATTCCATAATCTCTTATAAGTTAACTTTTATTTGTCACTCTTATTGGACATAATTTGATGGAATGTCCCATAAATAAGTGGAACATTTATTAAGTAGGTTTAATCAGCTTGCATCATATCATCTGTTCATTGTGTTTATATTTACATGGTACAATATCATTTGAAAATGTTAGATTGCAAAATGGATTTTAAATAATGTTATCATAAGTTAAGGCAATAATCAAACAGATGTATATCATCGTATTCTATACTTAAATTAATGTTTTAGCAGAGGATCGACTCTTCTCACTAAAAATGAATCGCAACGTTGTAACCGCGTTGGTATACAGTGTTTTATCTCGGGAAACGGGGTAAATTGTCCGCTAGAGTGTAAACACAAAGTAAGGATATACTTTGATATTTCCCCTCCTCAACAATCTTTCAAATGTACTTTTTACAAACACGACTTTCGACAGCATTGTTAAAATACCCACAGCAGTTTATCTATGTTTCTCAATGTCAGCTGTTATCATTTAATAACCGGAAGTCTTTAACCGGAAGCTACCGAAAATTTCGTATCTCCGATTAAGAGTATTCAAGAAAAGATAACAACAGTTTCTGAAAAGGCCTATAGGAGGGAACTTTTTCATTGATTTTGTTGGCTGTTTAAACTTTGCTTGAATCATATTATATGAAAACCAATGGGTTTTTAGAACAAGAGAGTTGTTGGTCTTGAATCTTTAAACTAGGTAATTAAATGATATAGAAAAATGCTAGGACAGTACTAAACCAAAGTAAGCAAATAAAAGTTAAGTGAGTTTAATAAATTGTTTCATTAAATTTTAATACGATATCCAATTCAATGAATAAATAAACTCTTTACATGTTTTTTTTTCAAAGAACATACTTTATTCTCACAAGATTCTAGGATATATAACCTTAAAATGTACACTTATACTTGATTGTTAGATGTGACACAAATAAATCTTGATGACATAACACCCTAAAATTGTTGATTGGGAAAAAGCAAGGTCAAACCAATTGCAATTGCAACCATTTTTGTTATCTTCCAAATGCATGCTGAATATTTACCAATGAAGCCAAGTTTGCCATTTAAAATAGTTGCTATGTAGTTTCAAATCAAAGGCCTGAAAGGCCAGACTGCGTCGCAGTGGAATTGTATTCCTTAGTCTGAAGGACTGTTTGTGTGTTTGAATTTAAAAAAATATCTAGAAGATAAAATGCAGATAAACCATACAACTCTGTTGTATATCTTATTTATTAAAGAAAGAACAACTGTAAATATAAACAATGTGCAAATGCTTTTAAATGTATTCTATGAAAAACGTAATAAAAATAAGTAAGAAATTAACTACAGTATTAAGTTTTTGTACGATGAGACATAACAAGAGACCCATGATGTCCTGAAATACTGACTAAATTTTCAATGATATTGACAATCTGATAAAAGTTGGTAAAGATTTCAAGAACATAATGCAACTCTTTACGTACATCCCTATCTCTTGCATGTGAATCAAAAATGAAAAAAATCCAAATGATAACAAATTGCTTTTGCATTTCCCTTACATATAAATATGCTGTACTGAAATTCTTCTTGATTGGCAGGCAATCCAACTCCTATAGCCATCTCAAGTTTAACAAGGGGGTAATTGTCTGTGTAATTCGGGTTCATTGCACCACTGTACGTTTTCTTTACTTTGCATACAAAATACTCACTAGACAAACAAATGTAGGGAGGCAAGTCATGTACTTCAAGAAACTCAACTGAATTGTTGTTATATTTTCTTATATCAATATACAAATCATCTCCTGCAATCAAAACTTGATCTATATCATAATTCCTCCAAGAAAACTTATCAAATGGATGTGTAAAAAGTATGGAACACACTGCTTACCTCTTGACAACACACTAAACCTCTCATTACCCTGGTGGATGTTTCCCTAAATAGGAAATTCATTCAACATTTTGTTAATCTGACTTTCTGGCCCAGGATTCGTTTCGACATCACCACATATCATCAAAAGTAACATAATAAGTAAGAGGTTTCTGTTAGCATGACAGACCATAAATAGCACTAAGATAAAATTTGGTTTACAGTCTGTGTCCTCATCTCCATCAAGTTTACCGGCTTGCAGTCGTAAACAAAAACATCCTATCTTCAACATCCACTGATTAACATTAATCCCCATTTCTTCACAAAATATTGCCATGCAACTCAAAACAGTATCTCCCTTCATTTTCAAAAGATGAACAAATCGGAAAGGTTAGTGAATCCACTGTACACGAAGTCGAACTTTTTCAAGCATAACTTAACACAAGATAGCCGGAAATTCGAAATCTTGAACAATGCCACTCAGCATGCGCAAACACTAAACGCCCCGGCAAGTGAATAGATAAAACAACATGTCTCTGGATGTAAACATTGAACGTTTGGAAGCGATCATGTAATTTTCCAGACATGAAACCGTATCTCAACTCTAGGACCAAATAGTTGTATCGACTCTAGTATGTTCTCCAGAAATAAAAACAATATACTCCAAGATAACTCCAGACAGTGTGCAGTGCTCACAATTACTTATTACAACGTAAATTCCCCACAAAAAGGCCCCGACAGAAGTATATATATGTAAACCAAAGCGAGTGTGTTTGGCCCCGGCAAGAGTATATATAAAGCGAGTGTGTATTGAAGGCAAAGTAAGTCCACAGCAATTATGTAAACATGGAACGTTCGAACTTAATCTTCAAGCGATCAAACCATGGATCATATGATTTTTCCTGACAAGGCAACCCAATGCTAGAATCAAATATTTGTACCCCATTCCATCGAGAATACCTAAAAAGAAAAAACAAACGTTTGAATTTGCCTCTGCGGTTCAACGTGGAAAGTAGTTCTTTGGTATACATGCGCGAGCGCGGGAGTATTCTCCCGCCAAAATTCGCGGAGAACTACTTGATTTTTCCCGCCGAAATTCGCGTAGGGTTAGTTTTATCTGAGTGAACAGCCCCCGAAGGACAAAGAACGATTCAGATCGATGACTATAAGCAGTCGCGCATACGCGACGCTTAAAAATTGGGTGTTTTGGAAAGACCAACTTTTTCATCTTCATGAACATGTATCTGATGAAAATGATCAGCAGCAACTTCACAACTTGAAACTTTATTTACTGTGCTGGTGGGACTTGCATGATAAGCATGAACAATAAATTCCCTCATGGTGAGTCAAATGAGACAGAGTATTGACTACTGTTACCACATAGAATTCAGTGAGGGAAAATACACACTAACTACAATCCAAATATGAAAGAAATCAATGTGTTCAAGCAAAGTTATAAACTGAGAAAGCACACGACACCACAAATAAGCAGGACAGAAATAGCAAAATAGTTATTGAATACCTAAATGAACACAGAATGGTGTCAATTTGATTGGTGTACAAATACCTAAATGATCATAGAATGGTGCAATTTGATTGGTGTACAAATACCTAAATGATCACAGAATGGTGTCAATTTGATTGGTGTACAAATACCTAAATGATCATAGAATGGTGTCAATTTGATTGGTGTACAAATACCTAAATGATCACAGAATGGTGCAATTTGATTGGTGTACAAATACCTAAATGATCATAGAATGGTGTCAATTTGATTGGTGTACAAATACCTAAATGATCAAAGAATGGAGTCAATTTGATTGGTGTACAAATACCTAAATGATCACAGAATGGTGTCAATTTGATTGGTGTACAAATACCTAAATGATCATAGAATGGTGTCAATTTGATTGGTGTACAAATACCTAAATGATCACAGAATGGTGCAATTTGATTGGTGTACAAATACCTAAATGATCACAGAATGCTGTCAATTTGATTTGTGTACAAATACCTAAATGATCATAGAATGGTGCAATTTGATTGGTGTACAAATACCTAAATGATCATAGAATGGTGTCAATTTGATTGGTGTACAAATACCTAAATGATCATAGAATGGTGTCAATTTGATTGGTGTACAAATACCTAAATGATCATAGAATGGTGTCAATTTGATTGGTGTACTAATACCTAAATGAACACAGAATGGTGTCAATTTGATTGGTGTACAAATACCTAAATGATCATAGAATGGTGTCAATTTGATTGGTGTACAAATACCTAAATGATCATAGAATGGTGTCAATTTGATTGGTGTACAAATACCTAAATGATCATAGAATGGTGCAATTTGATTGGTGTACAAATACCTAAATGAACACAGAATGGTGTCAATTTGATTGGTGTACAAATACCTAAATGATCATAGAATGGTGTCAATTTGATTGGTGTACAAATACCTAAATGATCATAGAATGGTGTCAATTTGATTGGTGTACTAATACCTAAATGAACACAGAATGGTGTCAATTTGATTGGTGTACAAATACCTAAATGATCATAGAATGGTGTCAATTTGATTGGTGTACAAATACCTAAATGATCACAGAATGGTGTCAATTTGATTGGTGTACAAATACCTAAATGATCATAGAATGGTGCAATTTGATTGGTGTACAAATACCTGAATGATCACAGAATGGTGTCAATTTGATTGGTGTACATGCCAATAGGCATTTTTTTTCAACATTTGGTATAATAAATCAGGAATGGTTTTCCAAATTTTTAAAAAGGTTTTTTAGTATTCATGTTGAAAATTAAAAGTGACAAAAGTAATCATTTTGTGTAGTTGGATCTTATGAAAAGTGCCATAAAAGTTACACATAAACTTGACTTCTGTATAGTTTTAACACTTACAGTGCTAATTTTTGGCCCAGCAAATCTCATAAAATGTCCCCAAAACTCATTACTTTCATTTGTTTTAAACATTTTTCTATAGAAAAACCCATTGATTTTTAAGTTTTGGTAAAAAAAAGCCAATTGATTTGATTTATAAAAAAGTCACTGCACTTATTTTGATAAAAAAAATTGAGTTAGTCCTATTAACTAGCAAATCATATTGCTTTATTTCAACAAACACAATCATTGCCTCACAATACTTGAGGGTGATCATTTCTAAGGCTCAACGCAAGACTATAGCAAGTGCTTCACATTCGCTATAGTATTGCGCCGAGCCCTCAATTTGTTTTTTTATCATTATGATGGAGAAACAGCATTGATTCTAACGGGTTCTAACTAAATTACTTACTGGAGGGTAGGTAAAGTCTTGGTCCAGGGTTTCATTTTGAATATATTTCACCCGGAACTGATGTTCTGGATTTTCCAGCTCTACTGGTGGACTGATGACCGTCATGGCACCCGTGATAGTCTGAAATAAACATGTAAATAAGTCATACATGATACCCTAATAGGTACTCACTTCTTTATTTTTCCTCACTAAACTCTATTTTCAAGACCTCATATTACAAATTGCCTTGACAAAATTATAAAGTACCTTTAAAATAAGGTTTGATGAATTGTTTTTGCAATACTTCTTGTATTACTGGCACTATGATCCCAGTCATTCACTTTTATCTAAATTCCATTTGTCCATTCAATATCATCTAATTGTCATTTGTCCATTCAATATTATCTTATTGTCATTTGTCCATTCAATATTATCTTATTGTCAATTGTCCATTCAATATCATCTAATTGTCAATTGTACATTCAATATCATCTAATTGTCAATTGTCAATTCACTATCATCTGTCATTTGTCCATTCACTACCATCTAACTGTCATTTGTCCATTCACTATCATCTAATTGTCATTTGTCCATTCACTATCATAGATTTAATTGTCAATTGTCCATTCACTAACATCTAACTGTCATTTGTCCATTCACTACCATCTAATTGTCATTTGTCCATTCACTATCATAGATTTAATTGTCAATTGTCCATTCACTACCATCTAACTGTCATTTGTCCATTCACTATCATCTAACTGTCATTTGTCCATTCAATATCATCTAACTTCCATTTGTCCATTCAATATCATCTAATTTTGTCATTTGTCCATTCAATATCATCTAACTTCCATTTGTACATTGACTATCATCAAATTGTCATTTGTCCGTTCAACATCATCTAATTTCCATTTGTCGTATCACTATTATCTTTCATTTGTCTATTTACTATCATTTAACTTCCATTTGTCTATTTACTATCATCTTACTTCCATTTATCTATTTACTATCATCTAACTTCTATTTGTCTATTTACTATCATCTAACTTCCATTTGTCTATTTACTATCATCTAACTTTCATTTGTCTATTTACTATCATCTAACTTCCATTTGTCTATTTACTATCATCTAACTTCCATTTGTCTATTTACTATCATCTAACTTCCATTTATCTATTTACTATCATCTAACTTCCATTTATCTATTTACTATCATTTAACTTCCATTTGTCTATTTACTATCATCTAACTTCCATTTATCTATTTACTATCATCTAACTTCCATTTGTCTATTTACTATCATCTAACTTCCATTTATCTATTTACTATCATCTAACTTCCATTTATCTATTTACTATCATTTAACTTCCATTTGTCTATTTACTATCATTTAACTTCCATTTGTCTATTTACTATCATCTAACTTCCATTTATCTATTTACTATCATCTAACTTCCATTTGTCTATTTACTATCATCTAACTTCCATTTATCTATTTACTATCATCTAACTTCCATTTGTCTATTTACTATCATCTAACTTCCATTTATCTATTTACTATCATCTAACTTCCATTTGTCTATTTACTATCATCTAACTTCCATTTATCTATTTACTATCATCTAACTTCCATTTATCTATTTACTATCATTTAACTTCCATTTGTCTATTTACTATCATCTAACTTCCATTTGTCTATTTACTATCATTTAACTTCCATTTGTCTATTTACTATCATCTAACTTCCATTTGTCTATTTACTATCATCTAACTTCCATTTATCTATTTACTATCATCTAACTTCCATTTATCTATTTACTATCATCTAACTTCCATTTGTCTATTAACTATCATCTAACTTCCATTTGTCTATTTACTATCATTTTACTGTCATTTGTCCATTCACTATCATCTGTCATTTGTCCATTAACTATCATCTGTCATTTGTCCATTCACCATTATCTGTCATTTGTCCATTCACTATAATCTAACTGTCATTTGACCAGTCACTATTATCCATCATTTGTTTATTCAATATCATCTAACTTCCATTTGTCCATTCACAATTGGCTAACCGTCATTTGTCCTTCACCATTATCTGTGTTTATTCACTATCATTTAACACCAGTTGTTCATTCACTGTCATAGAAAGCTAGCTACCATTTACCAGTCCACTATCATCTAACTTCAATTTTTCATTTCACTATCATATCTAATTTTCATTTGTCCATTCACTATCATCTGGCTTCAATTTGTCCATTCACTATCGTCTAATTTCCGCTTGTTCATTCACTATTATCTAACTTTCATTTGTACATTCAATATCATATCTAATTGAATTGCCATAGTTTCTAAAGGAAACTACCCATACAAGAGACAAGTGAAAAAAGGGACCATGGTTACCAAAGGAGTAGTCAATACAAGTGACCAGTGAATAAAGGGACCATGCTTTCACAAGAAAAAGTCCAAACAAGTGACTAGTGAATAAGGGGACGATGGTTTCCCAAGAAAAAGTCCATACAAGTGACCACTGAATAAAGGGACCATGCTTTCCCAAGAAAAAGTCCATACAAGTGACCAGTGAATAAAGGGAACATGGTTTCCCAAGAAGTCCATACAAGTGACCAGTGAATAAAGGGACATTGGTTTCCAAAGAAGTCCATACAAGTGACCAGTGAATAAAGGGACTATGGTTTCCCAAGAAGTCCATACAAGTGACCAGTGAATAAAGGGGCCATGGTTTCACAAAAAAAGTCCATACAAGTGACCAGTGAATAAAGGAATCGAAGTTTCTCAAGAATAGGTCCATACAAGTAACCAGTGAATAAAGGGATCATGGTTTCACAAGAAGAAAACCATACAAGTGACCAGTGAATAAAGAGATCATGATTTCCCAAGAAGAAGTCCATACAAGTGACCAGTGAATACAAATACCTAAATGATCATAGAATGGTGTCAATTTGATTGGTGTACAAATACCTAAATGATCATAGAATGGTGTCAATTTGATTGGTGTACAAATACCTAAATGATCATAGAATGGTGCAATTTGATTGGTGTACAAATACCTAAATGAACACAGAATGGTGTCAATTTGATTGGTGTACAAATACCTAAATGATCATAGAATGGTGTCAATTTGATTGGTGTACAAATACCTAAATGATCACAGAATGGTGTCAATTTGATTGGTGTACAAATACCTAAATGATCATAGAATGGTGCAATTTGATTGGTGTACAAATACCTGAATGATCACAGAATGGTGTCAATTTGATTGGTGTACATGCCAATAGGCATTTTTTTTCAACATTTGGTATAATAAATCAGGAATGGTTTTCCAAATTTTTAAAAAGGTTTTTTAGTATTCATGTTGAAAATTAAAAGTGACAAAAGTAATCATTTTGTGTAGTTGGATCTTATGAAAAGTGCCATAAAAGTTACACATAAACTTGACTTCTGTATAGTTTTAACACTTACAGTGCTAATTTTTGGCCCAGCAAATCTCATAAAATGTCCCCAAAACTCATTACTTTCATTTGTTTTAAACATTTTTCTATAGAAAAACCCATTGATTTTTAAGTTTTGGTAAAAAAAAGCCAATTGATTTGATTTATAAAAAAGTCACTGCACTTATTTTGATAAAAAAAATTGAGTTAGTCCTATTAACTAGCAAATCATATTGCTTTATTTCAACAAACACAATCATTGCCTCACAATACTTGAGGGTGATCATTTCTAAGGCTCAACGCAAGACTATAGCAAGTGCTTCACATTCGCTATAGTATTGCGCCGAGCCCTCAATTTGTTTTTTTATCATTATGATGGAGAAACAGCATTGATTCTAACGGGTTCTAACTAAATTACTTACTGGAGGGTAGGTAAAGTCTTGGTCCAGGGTTTCATTTTGAATATATTTCACCCGGAACTGATGTTCTGGATTTTAAACAGGAGAAAACCATACAAGTGACCAGTGAATAAAGAGATCATGATTTCCCAAGAAGAAGTCCATACAAGTGACCAGTGAATAAAGGGATCATGGTTTCCCAAGAAGAAATCCATACAAGTGACCAGTGAATAAAGGGATCATGTTTTCACAAGAAGAAGTCCATACAAGTGACCAGTGAATAAAGGGATCATGGTTTCACAAGAAGAAAACCATACAAGTGACCAGTGAATAAAGGGATCATGGTTTCCCAAGAACAAATCCATACAAGAGACCAGTGAATAAAGGGACCATGGTTTCCCAAGAAGTCCATACAAGTAACCAGTGAATAAACGGACCATGGTTTCCCAAGAAGTCCATACATGTAACCAGTGAATAAAGGGACCATGGTTTCCCAAGAATAAGTTCATACAAGTGATCAGTGAATAAAGGGACCATGATTTCCCAAGAAAAAGTCCATACAAGTGACCAGTGAATAAAAGGATCATGGTTTCCCAAGAAGAAGTCCATACAATTGACCAGTGAATAATGGGACCATGCTTTCCATAGAAAAAGTCCATACAAGTGACCAGTGAATAAAGGGACCATGCTTTCCCAAAAAGAAGTCCATACAAGTGACCAGTGAATAAAGGGATCATGATTTCCCAAGAAGAAATCCATACAAGAGACCAGTGAATAAAGGGATCATGATTTTCCAGGAAGAAATCCATACAAGAGACCAGTGAATAAAGGGACCATGGTTTCCCAAGAAGTCCATACATGTAACCAGTGAATAAAGGGATCATGGTTTCCCAAGAAAAAGTCCATACAAGTAACCAGTAAATAAAGGGACCATGCTTTCCCAAGAAAAAGTCCATACAAGTGACCAGTGAATAAAGGGACCATGCTTTCCATAGAAAAAGTCTATACAAATGACCAGTGAATTAAGGGACCATGCTTTCCCAAAAAGAAGTCCATACAAGTGACCAGTGAATAAAGGGATCATGATTTCCCAAGAAGAAGTCCATACAAGAGACCAGTGAATAAAGGGATCATGATTTTCCAGGAAGAAATCCATACAAGAGACCAGTGAATAAAGGGACCATGGTTTCCCAAGAAGTCCATACATGTAACCAGTGAATAAAGGGATCATGGTTTCCCAAGAAAAAGTCCATACAAGTAACCAGTAAATAAAGGGACCATGCTTTCCCAAGAAAAAGTCCATACAAGTGACCAGTGAATAAAGGGACCATGCTTTCCATAGAAAAAGTTTACCCAATGCTTTCCCAAAAAGAAGTCCATACAAGTGACCAGTGAATAAAGGGATCATGATTTCCCAAGAAGAAGTCCATACACCATGACCAGTGAATAAAAAGATCATGATTTCCCAAGAAAAAGTCCATACAAGTGACCAAGTGAATAAAGGGACCATGTTTCCCAAAAAGAAGTCCATACAAGTGACCAGTGAATAAAGAGATCATGATTTCCCAAGAAGAAGTCCATACAAGTGACCAGTGAATAAAGGGATCATGATTTCCCAAGAAAAAGTCCATACAAGTGACCAGTGAATAAAGGGATCATGATTTCCCAAGAAGAAGTCCATACAAGTAACCAGTGAATAAAGGGGCCATGGTTTCCCAAGAAGTCCATACAAGTAACCAGTGAATAAAGAGATCATGATTTCCCAAGAAAAAGTCCATACAAGTGACCAGTGAATAAAGGGATCATGATTTCCCAAGAAGAAGTCCATACAAGTAACCAGTGAATAAAGGGACCATGGTTTCCCAAGAAGAAGTCCATACAAGTGTTTTCACAAGCAGACAGGTCAATATCACCTTTGACCCAATCTCAGTACAGAATCAATGTTGTGATGAGGCTGCATACTTCAGCTAGCTAATTCCCCATGCAGACTTGTTCCCTGTTATGTGGGACACCAGTAGGAATATATTGATTTCCCTGGTGAGCTTTACCATGAGGTAAAGGAAGAAATCTAAGTTTCTCTTCTGTTCCCTCTCTTTTAGCTAAGTGAATAACTTCAATAGGAAGTTTACCAACTACAAAGACAGACAGGTATGACCTAATAGGTAAAATACTTTTTTCTATTTGGAGTGCATGTTCGAAGGTGTCTATAACAAAGATAATACCCACTACAAACTGATACCATCCATTGTAAAGCAAAGGTGTTTTTTTCTAATTTTATTGGAAACTGATGGGAAAACTTTTTATTAACTATATCACAGATGACAAGCTATTTACCATTGTTCAATTGTTAACAGAAAAAGACGAGTTACAACAAAGGAAAAACCACCAATGAGATATACATATATATATATATAACTGTTTGTATTTCTCCATCAAAGAAATTCACCCATTTGCTGCATATCACAAATTGATCACAAGTAAGCAAAAGATAGTTAGCAAAATAAAAGGCCTTAATCGCCAATGAAAAGCCTGAAACCATCTTACCTGCAATACCTGTTCACAGTTGAAATTAAACCACTGATGAACGATGGAAACTAAGAACAATTAAAGTAAATTCAACTGATTTTATTCCAATTTAAGCCTGACTGTCAGTGTGAATGCCACATAGAGTACTGACAAGCATTACCTTTTAATCTAAACTATGCCAATACCAATGAAACACCAAAAACTCCCCTTAAAAACGTCAGAGAATATACAAGATTTCATCATTATTTTACCTCAGGAAAATCTTTTTAACCCCAACTGAATGACATTCAAACCTGTGCACAGTACCCCTAGAAAACATATCAAATACTATCAATGTTTTTACACTTATTCAATGTTATCTCATAAATTAGATTCATAGAGAATGTATAGGATTATTGAATGGATTTGACTTCATTGAACTTTCTGATATTTTTTTCCACTAAGATTACTTAAATAGTGTTAATAATCTGGTGTGAGGTTTTATGAATTTGATCAATTGACTCAACTTTTCATTTCTAAACATCAAATTTTTGCATTTATTTGATTCAGACAAACATAATCATAATCAGAAATAAGTAGTCATGACATTATTTAGTTGATCATGCACCATGCATCAATCAATGCAATTTTAAGTCCACAGACATGGTTTTGATTTTACAAATCTGGATTTATGATCACCTTCAAATGATTGTTGTTTTGCAAGTGTATAGACCAAAATGAGTTCAAGCTCTGTGATCCCCAATTAAATATTTCATATTTCTTGAACATCATCTTTTAAAGTATTGCAAGCATGACATATGCCAAGTGGTCCCTCCTCGGGAAAACACTTACGGGATGTTCAGGCGTCTTTTCCATATACAGTGTAGCCTCATGAATCCGGACCCCAAGTATTTGCGAAACAGAAATCCCGAAGAAATTTGTACGGAACAGATTTTTCCTTATGTACTCTGAACTTAAAAAAACATTTGCTTTCAAACTTTGTTCACTTTCAATCTATATGAATATGACTGTTTTGATTAAGCTGCATTATTTTTTAATGTATTTTGTCAGAATTATGACCATTCAATTATGAGCTTAATTGCAGGTCGAAAGGTAAAGAAAAAACTTAATTTACATTGCAAACACTGTAATTCTAGCCAAGACTGGAATATTTGATTTTGTCAACATTAAACTCAGCTCATTATTATAGGATTAAGACGCATGACTAATTATAAGATCAACTTAAACTAAAGAATGTGTCTTTATCTCGGGGTCTGTAAATGTTATTTCTATAACTTTGTCCTTTGAATGTCTTAAGAATATGTCAAAAGTAAATTATTTACCATATAACCATTGCAGTGATGGGTTCTAAGCCAAAATCAAATTAAAATTGTGAGTCAACGTCATTTTCAATGGAGGTGTATCCCTGTGTAAAGTGCTGACAAAAATTTATGAGAGTTGATCAGGGAGTTGTTTAATCCAAGAAAGGGTATGGTAAATTGATATCATCAACTTATATTATATTAATATTATAATTAATCCATTATAATTTAGATTTAAATACAGGACTTACTATAACATTGCCCAGATTGATTTATCTAACGGAAAAAGAATATTTAAATGGGTAGGTTTCAAAAGATACAGCAATACAAATTGAACAAACTTTATAGCTTTTTTGGTGATTTCTTTTTTTAATCAGTATGAAGTAACAAGACAAATGAAAGAATGGAACCTGAAAACGTTTTCTTGTTAAGGTAACTTTTTGTAAATCCTGTTAAGTGAGTTTTTCTGAGTACCCAACGATTCCCAGTAATGCATTCCATTAACACCTTATAACAGAAAACAACTGAATGACATCTCATACAAACATTGAAACACCCTGAATATAAGGTACAGTGTTCAATCTTTTTTGTAGATGATTTATTGTGTCTTTGCAGTAGACAACTTCTTAACTCATATTGTCTAACCTGTAAAACATGCATTTCCATTTGTTTCAATATTTTTATCTAAACTTCCAGTGAATCCATGAATTTCTTTTTTGGCATTATCTTTTTCCTGAAAGTGTTTGCTGTAGATTTTCTAAATGAGGAAAAGTGTTAAGATGAGCTGAGCATACAAATGAGTGTTTCAGGCAAATACCCCATTTATGAAGAAGTATTGATAGGCTGAAAGATCAATATATGCAAAGTAGTGAAAAGGGATTAACCCTTACTTTCTTTTAAATTTCACCTGGATAAAACACTATAATATGGACAGTATAGTCAATAACATGGGGAACTAGTAAAAATAAGTGAATCATTTAACCTTCGGCAAAAAATTGTTTTAAAAAATTGTTCTCCACCCCTACCCCATTTTATAAGCCATGAATCATTTTGTATGTTATTAACTGCTACAATGCCAAGATGTTCAGTAAAGGTAGTATTCTTTTAAGGTGACCATCTTATAATTTCTGCTTAGAACAAGTAGACCATTTCAGCACTCTTGCAATAAATGACTTCTCATCTATGAGGTTGTTGGCATATGTATACATTGTTGGCCTATTGTTGCCTATTTACAAAGCATGAAGAATTTGTCATATAGAATCATGTAAATTTTGCAAGAATTGTTTTCCATAACTCATTTTCTCTATTTGATTTTGTTACTAAACCATAGATTGAAAATTGCATAAGTTGTGAAGGGAAATTATCCAGGGCTTCAGATTAATGTTGGGCCTCGGGCTATTGACCCACTACTTCAAACTATAGCCCCTGCTTTCTACAGAATTGAACACTGCGAATGCATCACTTTTGATAAAGAATATCACCAAAAATTATCTCTAAATAGGTTTACATTTATGTATAGTGTCAAAGCGACACAGACAAGAGTTAAGATTAAATGGATTCCCTGTTTACATACTTTAATTTACCATGTACAAAATTTAAGGCATTCACAAGACTCCATTTAGTGTCCGTACATCTGTTCAGTGCGGATAGATTTTTGGCATGAATGGACAGAAATCTGCTTTCAAATGTACAAGACAACTACACATACGGGTCTGTTTTTATATCTATGGATCCATTGCCAAAACAGTCTGTATCCCGAAAATTGTATATTAAAAAAAAGGAAGAAAGAGATCGCTTCTAGCATATCAACATAAAAAATCAGACAGTCAGTCGGATGTTTTTAAGTTCTGCTTTGGCCCTGTCTACAACCCCCAAATCGAATATTCCTGATAGGCTGGGTACCAATATGAATGAAGGAACAAGCTATGTGCGCGCCAAACCAAACAAAAACAAATCAATGCATGGCCACCATGCCACAAAAAAAGAGTGGAGATCTTTTTTCAAGAATCGTTGAGAATTCAGCAAACTTGTGTCCAAGGGCAATTATACGAGATTGATCAGCTTTTGGACAATATTATACATAACAATCGGCCAAACACATAAATGCATGTTTGAAACAAGAAAGTTGAGTGGTATTCATCCCTGTGGCATTTAGAACGCAGATTATATTTCATTCCCGACGACTTTATCTATGATAGGATTGAGCGATGTGTGAGATGATTGAAAATGTTTGCTGGTTGTTTTGAACAATGCGCTTTCGCTATAGTTCAAGGAATAGACAAATCTGCACCCAATATTGCAGGCTTTTTCTTAAGGATTGGAGTAGAAGACCAGAAGACCTCTTTAGGAGGCAAGGGTGTCTGGGGGCCAGTAATATGAAAATAAGTTTTCCCTTTTGAGGTACCAATAGTTCGTCTTTTTTAACCAATTGGCAAATTTGAGCCGGTCAGAAAACGATTTTAGGTAGTCAAATCTGCCTGCTGCCGCCTCTTAAGGAAAACCCTGTATTGGTTTCGTTTTTAAAATACCAATTAAACTACCCATATTTAACATCAGCTCTTGCAAACAGAATACATGCATATCCTGATAAGACAGTTTTTGTTGGAACTATCTCATCAGGATCTTCCACGAATTGCCTACCTATTGTTTGTAGATTTTGATACTTTATTCAGAATTTGGTTTTCAAAATACAAGTAGGTATATGAAATAGCAAAATTAAAGCAACATGATCATGTATTATTAAGTTAAAGTGAAAGAACATTTAGTTATAATCGTAAGTCATGTATCAGTCTGTAAGAATATACAACAATTTGACTGAAAATAGTCAAATTTCACTTTGATCAGTTCTGTACTGATGCTAGTGAAAAATTATCTGGAGCCTTGCATTCATAATTCTAACACTTTTTGACCCATGGGCCAAGTTGGCACCTATTTTGAAAAGAACCTGAAGCTCTGACTTAGTGATATTGTTTCAAGAACTTCAAATTTAATGCATTTTGAATGGAAGTGCAAAATCGATGGTGGAGTCAGTACCACTGTGTTACAATGACATTGTATTTGTTAAATATGGGCTATTTTGTTTTTGTTTGTTTTCCGACAAGACAAGCTCTTAAAATCACAACTGATAATCGGAGTTGTAATTTTGCATAAAATCGCATCTGTGTGTCCCGCATTTTCTGGTAGAACATAAATATGAAAACCATTACAAAATTGCAAAATACCACCAAGAATTGAGGTAACCGTCAGTAATTTAGAGTATTTTTCGGTCTTTAGAGTTGGAATAAGTTAGTTTGGTCTCCCTTGCAATGGGCGTTGTTATCATCAATTTGATTGACATATCCGCTATATTAGTTATATTCCAGCCCATGAATTATTTCACAAGCACTGATGACCTTTACCGTTTAATCATTATAAACCCTACAGCTTGAAAAATTCCGACAGGCACATTCAGTTTGACAGACAACAGTTTCAAGTCTGTCGGTCTGATGGACAGGCAGTTTTTTTCTTACTTCAGAAAGACTGGTTTCCGATAAACGAAATTGATAAATAGATGTCAAATCAAATAATTGGGTGGCTCCCATCTCCACTTTAAAGCAAGTAACCATAACTAAAAACAAAAAGATTCCAACAACCTGTTTGTTTACCTATTTCAAATAACGAATTCTGATTGGTCGATTTTAAAAATTTGAGTATCACATGACCAGATGAGAGGTGAAGAATTGGGCAATCTGAATTGTTAAACTGGCCGATCTGGTTTATTTCTCGTTGGCTTTCACGTTTAACTTGTGCCGATGGATTTGTTTTGATGATAACTATTTGAGTTTGACCAAAGGCTTACTGAATACTTTTTTCCATTTGATGTCAGTACTAAATCAATCAGCTTTGAAACGCTTTTTGCAGACAAAAGATTCATGATTTTCAAGGTAAGACTAACCACATTATCACTTATTACTCAATTTCACAGAATTGTTTGCAGACGACAGAAAAGGCGGAGATTGCTAGTGTATCCATAGCCCTAGTTAAATTTCTATTGATATTTTTTTCAAGAGATGTCTACATTTATATTGCATCTCTCTTTTTTTCCTTCATATGGGTTTTGCATAACATAAACATTATTTCAGCTATGTTACCATGCCGACTTAAAGATGGAGAAAGACGCCATACTCAACTGCCCATAGGAGATTGCCAAGCCAGGTAGATCCATTGGAATTATATAAGATAGTCGGGAAACTACCTCTCGTGAAAATCCAAATACCATCATCGGGATTTGGCGCCTTGCAGAGAGGGACCATGTGATTCCAAGTTCTGTACTCTTACCACTAGGCCTCTGACGTTCCTATTGCATCTTTAAAATTATTTATTAGCTATGTTTCAAAGTGTGAATATCACAAATAGTGAATACAGTTTGACTACAATGTTTACATTTGAGAGATCATCCAGATGTCTAAAGATTTTAAAATAGCGCTTGACAAAACAAGCACCTGCTGCACTTGGTTTGTAAAGTCATGTGATACACATAAAGTTTCTGTCATTTATGCAACAACAAATACGCAAATAATCAAAATGGAGATTCTCCCCAAATTCTATTGGTCCTTGACGTTTTACTAATATCACCCCGACAATTCTCGGCTGACCTTGTTTTATCACTAATTGTAGACAAACCTTATTTTTTTAAAAGAACCATTTGAACATGTTACCATTTCAGTTACTCTTTCAAAGGGAATTTAAGGATTTTTTTAAATAATTGTCACTTATTCTAGAGCTCACAAATTTTTACTGTAACTGAGTATTATTCTCGTTTATATCATAACATTGTTTTAATGAGAAAAAATGAGAAAACAATAAAGTTTCTTTCGATTAAACATTTTGGCAATAAAGTTATCTTGCAATTTGATTTTAATAGTTCATTATTTTCATCCTTTAACCTTTGTACATAATGCAAAAGTCAATTTCTAACTAAGGTACAATAATTTAATGTAAACTGCATATTCAAGATCATTCAAAGCAGCAAGTCAATCAATTAAGAATGTTTTTTTTTGTTGGCATTAGTGATGGAATGGCTCATTATAAAATTCGAAAGTCTAATTACTTCTATAAATAAAGTTTCAAAATCACTAGAAAATGTCTTCTTGATACAAAATTTCCCTACCATTGCACCTGCTGATATAGAGTTCAAATTCAAGATTGCATACTTGAAAATCGCATCATAAAAAATCTGAATAGTGAGTTGATATTTTCCTAATTTGCATTTTGATGTGAGTAAATGATTTTGCTTATTAAAGATAAATATAATCCAAAATGCTAAATATAACCGCTGTCAAGCTACAACATCAATTAATATGTATCATAAAAGAGTTCAGATCAAAATGTGACCATTGAAAAAGAAAATCGATGAGCATCACCAATTAGATTAACAAGTTCAGTTTGTTCCACTCACATGTATGTATAATGGTCATTACCCTGGCCCAATCTGCAGCCCAAAAAACCAACAACCTTCCAATTTATCTTGAAAATATGTAAAATCATATAAAAACCATCAATGGATACATTTCAGAAGAACAAAAATAATCTACATAATCAGGTGTTCGTTAATTATGACTAGATGATAAGAAAAGGTATCCAACTCCAAACTGATAAAACCCAGCTCTTCTCCAAATTTCTTTGCTATTTATCCACATCTAGTCTTCCACAAACAGCTTCATACTAAACCAGTGGTCCCAATAGCATCAATCTGCCATCATTACTATATATCATTACACGAAAAACAGAACACAAATCATCATTAGCAAAACTTTTGAAGATATAGAGAAATAGTTGAAGAAAAGATACATACCAAAATGGCATCTTTGATATTCCTTTTAATATCCTCTATTTTCTGTTTTCTTTCACTGAAAAATTATAAAAACAAAACATTACATAAGCGACAAACTCAAATATCATTGCTGCTTGAATATAAGCATTAATTGATGTAAAAAATGAGTGATACATTTCTAAAAGAAGAACTCACATTACCAAATAATCTTGCAGGGTTTTCCTTGACCCCCAACTCATATAGATATATTATAGTAGATGACTCCCAATCCCTGAAAATGACACCTAGAGCTCATTATTTTACACTCACAATTCCATATACAAATAAGGGGTCAAAAGTCCCAAAAATTAGCATAAATCAAGGGGTCAAGAAAAAACCCTGATCTTGTTCTACAAACCAGTTGAGATTAAGTCAACTGCAGAAGACAACTTGTTTTTACAGGCCCCTGTCTGTAGTGTACCTTTCCTACATTGAAAAGGGAATGAACATGATTATGGTCCATTGTGAAAGTGTGACCATCATCTTGACAAGCCATAGGAAAGAACATCCATGAAAACTTAAATAATCAAAATAAAGACTCATCATGTCAAGTGACCTCCCATCACTGTTTTGTTACATTTCTTTGAAACAGTAACTGTTCCATAGTATATACAACAGTAACTGTTCCATGGTATATACAACAGTTACTGTTCCATGGTATATACAACAGTAACTGTTCCATGGTATATACAGAAGTTACTGTTCCATAGTATATACAACAGTAACTGTTCCATAGTATATACAACAGTTACTGTTCCATAGTATATACAACAGTAACTGTTCCATAGTATATACAGCAGTAACTGTTCCATAGTATATACAGCAGTAACTGTTCCATAGTATATACAGCAGTAACTGATCCATGGTATATACAACAGTAACTGTTCCATAGTATATACAGCAGTAACTGTTCCATGGTATATACAGCAGTAACTGTTCCATAGTATATACAGCAGTAACTGTTCCATAGTATATACAGCAGTAACTGTTCCATAGTATATACAGCAGTAACTGTTCCATAGTATATACAGCAGTAACTGTTCCATAGTATATACAGCAGTAACTGTTCCATAGTATATACAACAGGAACAGTTCCATAGTATATACAGCAGTAAATGTTCCATAGTATATATAGCAGTAACTGTTCCATAGTATATACAGCAGAAACTGTTCCATAGTATATACAGCAGTAACTGTTCCATAGTATATACAGCAGTAACTGTTCCATAGTATATACAGCAGTAACTGTTCCATACTATATACAGCAGTAACTGTTCCATGGCATATACAGCAGTAACTGTTCAATGGTATATACAGCAGTAACTGTTCCATAGCATATACAACAGTAACTGTTCCATAGTATATACAGAAGTAACTGTTCCATGGTATATACAGCAGTAACTGTTCCATGGTATATACAACAGTAACTGTTCCATAGTATATACAGCAGTAACTGTTCCATAGTATATACAACAGTTACTGTTCCATAGTATATACAGCAGTTACTGTTCCATGGTATATACAGCAGTAACTGTTCCATGGTATATACAGCAGTTACTGTTCCATGGTATATACAACAGTAACTGTTCCATGGTATATACAGCAGTAACTGTTCCATAGTATATACAACAGTAACTGTTCCATAGTATATACAACAGTTACTGTTCCATAGTATATACAGCAGTTACTGTTCCATGGTATATACAGCAGTAACTGTTCCATGGTATATACAGCAGTTACTGTTCCATGGTATATACAACAGTAACTGTTCCATGGTATATACAGCAGTAACTGTTCCATAGTATATACAACAGTAACTGTTCCATGGTATATACAACAGTAACTGTTCCATAGTATATACAGCAGGAACTGTTCCATAGTATATACAACAGTTACTGTTCCATGGTATATACAGCAGTAACTGTTCCATGGTATATACAACAGTTACTGTTCCATGGTATATACAACAGTTACTGTTCCATGGTATATACAACAGTTACTGTTCCATAGTATATACAACAGTAACTGTTCTGTAGTATATACAACAGTTACTGTTCCATAGTATATACAGCAGTTACTGTTCCATGGTATATACAGCAGTTACTGTTCCATAGTATATACAGCAGTAACTGTTCCATGGTATATACAACAGTAACTGTTCCATAGTATATACAACAGTTACTGTTCCATAGTATATACAACAGTTACTGTTCCATGGTATACACAGCGAATTTTTGAAGGAAAGATTAACTGATCACTTTTTTTTCAAATGTACATTTAGTCAAACACATAGAATTCTAATTGTATAGGTCTCTTACTACATGCCATACTGACTTGATTTAAAGAGAAATGGTCACACCTGGGTACCACACCTGGGTACCATACCTGGGTACCACACCTAGGAACCATACCTTTCATTACCCTTCATTATATCTCCTGTCATGCCTGCTTCAGGGGGGCGATAAAACTTATTAATGAAAGCAAAAAGGCTCATATTTGGCAGCCATTTCCATTTTCTTTTTTAATCAACAATTTCTTTCTAACAAAAAATTCAAATTTCAAATCATTCAAGTGTCCCTTTAAAATTCATTTGATATAGTGTCATGGCCATTGTAAAGATGGTAATATCAGGTCACACAATAACAAATAGTTTACCTTAATCAGTTTTTGTGGAACATATGACCAAAATCAAGAGCTGACCTTTCAAGGGATGCATGTTTTACAGGAATCAAGACTAGTGTACTAGCCAGAATCAACCTGAATTGACTAACTGCCTATGGAATCAACATGCACTTATCTATCATCGGAAGTTTTCATTGGTTTTAAGATATCTAATTTGTTCATCAACATAGTCCCAAACATCTCATGAATGATCACCATTTGATATTATTTTGCATCTATGAATAAGGCAAGCAGAAAAAATGAATTTCCAATACCCTGCCAGTCTAAAGTGATAGTTAATTCTGCAGAATACAATTATTATACTATTGTAATGAGAAGTTACAAATGTCTCTGTCAAAATAAAACGTCAAATCAGTGGAGAAGGAGTACATCCTAATTTAGACGGTATGTTGGGGGACTTTATCACACCTCTTTATGATGGGGTCCGTTTATGATGTGTACATTTTGTATTTATTCCCGATGTAAATCTATGTAACATTTAAATGCAGAAGTCTTGTTGCTCAATTCTAATTATGTGTCTATCAAATTGAAAAAAAAATAGGAGAAAAACAGGTCTACTAATTTAAGTAATGTGATGTGATAACCAGTCAATTCTGTGATATACCTCAATTCCTTTTAAAGTATAACCGTGTTTTAAATCCATTTACCTCCATTTAAGCCCAAAAAGTCCAGTTTTTGTCCATTTTGATTTCAAAGAAAACTAGTTATGCACTTAATCTTTTTTAAAAAAAATTAAACAATGATCTGCTTGATGTTTATTGTTTTGACAGTTGGAAAGTCAACCATTTTTCTCACATTTGGCTCTTTCTCGAGGAATATAATGGTGACGTCTGATCAACAGTGTGCGAAATTCGCACTAGCCTGATAGCCTGTGACTTGTGGAATTAGTTTCGGGCTATTGAATTCCCGCAGAGCGGTAGCCCGACCGGGCTAGTGATAATAACTGTACATATATGTAAGCATTTTACTAGGGAAAACAACTTCTTTTTTAATTTGTAAAAATTAAAGATATTTCAATTAAAAGACAGCAAATTTCGATTAAAAGACATAAAATTTCTATCACCGATGCATTAGTTAAGGCTGGTTACCGGTGTCTCATCTATCGAACATAGTGGAGCCAGTAGACAGCGAGATACCAGTTTACTGATCGTGACATTGCGATTTATCACAAACTGATTTCAAAGTCAATGGATGCTTGGCATCTTCAAGCGTTTGGTTAATTGGGTACCATAGACGCTTTTTTACTATTTGCAACAATAAGTGTCCGCTTAAAGACAAAATGAAGAAAAGCAAGCTAGACATCCGAGATTTCTAGGCCTGTTTCTCATAAGTTGAGATGAACATTGAAGTTTTTAAGTGAGTGATGTTGTTTTTGTGTTTCTGTCACCTTGATTTGCCAGATTTTACTGTTAACTATGTCATTTTCTGTGATGTTTTCTGTGACTTAGTCTGCGTTGTTTTTTGTTGCTGTCATTCAGAAAGATGTTACAGTTTAATAAACCTTTTAACTGGATCTGGCATCCAGATACCTTTACTTACTTCAACACTAAAACTTTGATACTGTTGGAAATTGCATCAAAATGTCGGATAACACAATAATGTTTGCATCAATGGCCCAACTGTGAAAAATGTAGATGCTTTAGTCATTTGTTAAGAAAGCAGTTCAAGGCTTAATAACCCAGAAGAAAACCGACAAACCAGTTTCCTTAGCCAGAATAGAGAAAGGCTTCATGTTTTGTAGATATACAAACAATTATAGCTTATAGAAATAGATTGTACTTTACATAGACAGCATGTTTTTTGTTTCTTTTCATAATATGTATTGTACATATTCAGTAAAAAGGTAATTGAAGTGATGAGAGACTGAAAAGACTTTGCACACAATGAACAACTTTCTTTTTTTGTCACAATCTCATTGATATTTGTAAATCAACTGTTCCAATGTTTGTTGTTAGGCTTTTTAAATAAGTATGTCTAAATGTTAATGTTGTTTCCTGAATATAACATTAAATTTCTTTTAAACACAGTTTGGTTCTGTGGTTCGGGCTAGTGAAAATTCCCATCTGGTAGCCCGAATGGGCTAGTGGTTTAAAAATTGAATTTCACGCACTGGATCAAAGCATCACATATTAATAGATGCTTTATTATGTGTTGTAGGAATTTTCTTAGTTTACTGCTGGGCAATGCCATTTAAAGCAAAGATAAGAAATGTAGCATGTATGATACAAATAATACCAAGAGTAGATAGAACCTCCAAGTTAGTCTGAACTGAATTTCATGTTAATGAGGAAACAAATGGAATCAACAACCGACAACTGGGGAATTCCTTTCTTTTTGAATGGGATCAAAAAGAGGTTTAAAGTAATATAATCCTTTACCTCACATGATATTTTAGGACAAAACCATTCCAAAAACCACAAAAGACAACATTTACAATGTTTAAAGAATGACAAACAAAGCTCTAACTGCAATGTTGGGTAAAATCATTATGAAAAAAGGAGACCTTGATTACCTCTAGCAATTTCTTCATGATACAGAAATTCCAT
Organism: Cerastoderma edule; assembly: GCA_947846245.1. Lineage (NCBI taxonomy): Eukaryota > Metazoa > Mollusca > Bivalvia > Cardiida > Cardiidae > Cerastoderma > Cerastoderma edule. The sequence continues at coordinate 3,865,961 of OX401410.1, read as the reverse complement.
GTTCTATCCACTTCATATCGAGGGTTCAACGCAAGACTATAGCAAGTGCTTCACAAACGTGAAGCACTTACTATAGTATTGCACTGAACCCTTGATATATGCTTTATAAAGTGCTTGTAAGGGAGAGGGATTAACGGTACGGCTACATGATTTACCGGCTTGCTACATGATTTACCGTAATAGGAGGTATTTCACAGAATCAGCGTCATATTACAGGAATTGATATATGTATTTGCCTTAAAAAATGTTTGGTTTTTTTATTACAATATTTTCATTGTTGATAAAAAAAAATTGAATGTTCAATAGAATTGGTTCGTATTGAACTTAGCTAAAATCATGCGGTACCTCACTTGACTACATACTGACTTTTGTATCCAAACATTTCCTTTACAACAAAAAAGGCCTTATCAGAGTCTAGGAAAAAATTAGTGACCAAAGAAAAAAAGAAAATGTGTGAGTGGAGGAGGTGAAGAAGTATCATAAGATTGACTAACTTAATATCTATGCTCACAATGATGAAGCACAGATGGGTACACATTGTTTACCTACCGGTATATGCTGTTTTCACTGACATCTTCATTGGGTTTTCTGTGTATGTCATAAAATTGGTCATGTAGTGATGACATATGACAAGCTCTATTGAGATTTAAACACAGTTTAATCAAATATAGGACTAGTCAAAATAATTTGATGTGAAGATTGTTTTTTATTTTCTGATGGGGCAATCTTATGTCGAAATTTCGAACAATCCAAATCGTGTCGGCCTTTCCAAATTCTGACTTTTGGATTTAAAGCACAAAATGGCCATTCAAAGTCAATTGATAAGACAGGATATGTAAAATAAACTAACATACCACCAAATCATGGCATCAATTGCCGTTAAATAATTAAAAGGCTAAATTAGGTTTTTTACACTGGAAGTTTATCGGGAGCAGAAAGATTGTCACCTGGTGTCAATTAAACAGTTCTTACAAAGTAAATAGGAGCAATACCAAAATGTTATGTGTATGGATCGATTAAAAAGGGATTAACCGATTAAGTCATAACTGTGAGTAATGTCATATGATGTTTTACTGTAATAATGGAAATATCTGTCTTCGAACAGTGCCACAAAAATTTTGTCGCAGCGTCCTCCATTAGATGAATCGTTTGAGAGTTTGACGTGACGGGAGATATTGCCGGATGCAAAATTTTCTCAATATTTCCCGATAGCTTCAAATAAGATTGACTAATAAAGGACCTAATTGACTGATCAGATTATAAGCTTTTTTTCAAGATTTGCTTTATGAGTTTGATCCAAAAATGTATTTTTCTCTAATAAAAAAGATGACTGAAGGGAATTATAGTTAGTTGAGATCAATTTCAGATGAAGCAAGTTGAATACAGTTATTTCTATCTTGAAAGCATCCTGTTACAATATATGTTTTACAGTGTCTCATTTCTAAGGCTTCCATGTGAAAACAAATATATATAGGAAAGGTTTAAATAGAGTAGTATAGGAGGCCCTGGTGATTCTCAAACAGTTTGACCCAGCCCCTTGTAAACAGTGCTCATAATATATAGGCTTTCATAGGGGGCTTGAAATAACATCAAAAATTGGATAATGTTGCAGGAGGGATACTTAGTAAAGAAATGACTCACTCAGGACTAAATCCGTTCACATGAAGAATTCTCATCTGCTTAACGATCGTTGACTTCCCCGATTCTCCGGCTCCTATGTAAAAGAAAATAAGAGAGGTACAGTAAGGGGAAATTCCAAAATCGGTCTTTACGAATACAGCTGAAAGACAGCCGACAAGTGGTTAAAACGTACACACTTACCTAACAAGAGCAGTCTGTGAGTCGCTCGATACGACTGCTTATCTTTCTGAAGCTGTTTTTCGATCTTTTTATTAGTTTCCCTCCTTAATTTTTCTTCCTCGTCGCCTGACGTTCTCTTAAAACACCCCATGTTGTCGACAAAATGGACGAAATTTTGCCTATAATTTGACAGAACACACCATACAAGAATAGGTTCCTAAGCCCTGCTCGAATAATCACTATTCCTTGGAATTTGAGAACTTGCCCTCCCCGGGCTACAGGGAGCTTAATCCGCGGGGAGCACACGAGAATTAAAAGGTGTCATGAAATTAGCACAAAATCACCAGGATCCGACATTTCATTGCGCCGAACATCAACCTGACAGCGCTGGGTGGGGTTACGAGGGCATGATGGGAACACATACAGCAAATTAGATCGCACTTATTGATGACATCACAAACAGGTGCGCGCTGTTAACGAAATACACAAACAAAACGAAAGGGAAAGTAGAATGTGACCGAGAGTAAAACGCTTGTGTATTTTACCTCCCTTAACTTAATAGTTTAACAAAAAGTTGAAATGAAAAGGAACGAGTCAAATAAATAACATCAGTCTTAATGATAAAATGCCTTGTGTATTCAAAAACGCACATGTTCTAGTAATGTAAAGCTGCCCTCGAGTAACGAAGGCTTGCGGTGTGAATATAATTCAAACGAATTTCGAAGTACATTCATCTAAGTTTTTTGGCGGACTTTGACCTATCCCGTGTGCTTGTGTATCGTATTTCTGTACGTAGTCCTTAATTAACACCATTAAAACATACAGACTAAATGTTTTTCGCCGCCAATCAGCAATTGTTATAGTACTTAATGCTAGATGTAATTGATGATTCTGACAGCTGGTCATGTGTAACCAAAATCAGAGTGATTATTACCGTGGTATACCTATGTCTGTATATATGTCACTCAGTATCCACCATTTCAGAATACAGGACTTAAATTATAGCATGACTCTAATTAGCTCACTATCGGCGCATGTATGCTGTCAGTGTATACATGTATGTATGCATCTGAGTCTTTTGAGTGTATGAGTATGTGGTTGTGTATGTGTGTCAGTATGTTTGTATTTTTGTGCGTATGTGTGTTATATGTATGAGTAGGCTAAGTATGTATTAGCAATTTAGCATGTATGTATTCACGTTAGTATTTGTATAAATGTATACATACATGTTGGTGTTTGTGTATGTCCTTGTGCACATGTATGGGTAGGCCTATGTATGTGTATGAATGCGTAGATGCATGTGTGTCTATGCATATATGGATATATACATATGATATTCTAGACTGTCCACAGTATATATATAGGCAAACTAGTCCAGTTTTTAAATTGCAGGCTTTGAGGAATTGTGTGTTCGTGTGTATGATTTCATTTGTTTGTATTGCTCTATGTAATTCTGCATGATTCGTTCAGTTTTTCGTTTCTTCCCTTATTGGCAAACTTTATTGTTTACACTCTCCAGAAATAATATTTATTACATATCAAATATTATTTGACAACATTTCAAACGATTATTTTGTCTTAAAACAGTTTATTAATGTATTGTTTAATTTAACCGAAAAAAAGAATCTCAACAAAGAGACAAACTTAAAAAAGATGTAGACAGCTAGACATGGACTGTAATATACATAAAGCTGAATATTATAAGACGAAAGTTTCGTTTGAAATTTTGTCAAATAATACATTTTTGTTTGTTTTTTGTTTTGCTTTAAAATGGAAAACAGTTAATTATAGTCTATCTGTATATTTGCATTCATTCACTCTAATGACGGACATATTGATTTCATCAATGACAGAACCTATTTCTGAAGGCCTGTCCAGTGGCAAACTAAGCGGGAGGTCTGTAGGAACTATTTGTAAGAATGTCTAGTTGAATGATTACACTGCGAGGATCGCGCACAAGTACCATACTCGAGCACGTGGACTACCATATCATCTTAACATGTAACTTCCGTGGGTTTCGCGTAATGCAAGACACGTCTTTTTCTTGTACCGTTACATTGACTCGAACACATCGCAATATCATGCCCATGGGTACATAGGGTAGTGGGAGAGTGTGGTCCTAGGTATTTCGAAAGCATTCAAGTTCCAAGTCCCGCTCGAGTGAACTCTGTTTAAACCACACCATTGAAAGATAAGGTGTGAATGATTGTGTTGTGTACAAGGTCTTCCTTGTACATCCACAGCCAGATGTGGTTACAAACCACTTGTACCCGGGCAATATGAGCAGGTAGAGAAATGTTCCCAAAGGTAACAACTTATGACAATTAGACTTTCTAATAGCCATGAAAGACGGATCAAAGAGAACGAACGTTTTGCAAATGATTGTGTAGATATCAGAAACAACATAGAATGCGGCCATTTCTACGAAATATTTCGGAAAGCTTAGCAGAATGAACAGACACATCGGGATACGATGTCTTTCAACTATGACGAACCATGTTTAATATTTGTCACAACAAATTATTCAACGACTCTGGGTGAACTGTACATCTAAGAATATAATAATGTCGAAAACTAGATTGTCACTCGAGATAAGTCAAAATGCACCGCTGTCTTTTTAAGACGGACATTATATGTCAGAACCTGTCTTAATGCTTCAAAGTACCTCACATTATTCGTCTATGCTGTCTTCATGGGTTGGTTCGGTGAAACATTTTTTAAAACTGTCGTTGTCTATTTTAAGACGGGTTTCTTTATAAAAGACACATATATCGTCAAAGTGTTACGTAACACAAAACACATTGGTCATATGAACTCACTATTCGATTTAATCCCCCCCACACCCACACACCCCCACTCCCCCCCCACACCCACACTCCCCCACTCACCCCTCCCAACACACATAAACCTTACATGGAAACATGACCTCACATACACACAGTGACCCTACATGGAAATATAACCTCATATACACAATGTGGCCTACACGGAAACATAACCTCACATAAAATGACCCTACATGGAGACGTTACCTCACATACACGCAGTGACCTTACAGGGAAATATAACCTCACATACACACTGTGACCCTACAAGGAAACATAACCTCACATACACACATTGGCCCTACATGGAAACATAACATCACATACACACTGTGACCCTACATGGAAACATAACCTCACATACACACATTGGCCCTACATGGAAACATAACCTCACATACACACAGTGGCCCTATATGGAAATATAACCTCCTATACACACAGTGACCTTACATGGAAACATAACCTCACATATACACAGTGACCCTAAATGAAAACATAACCTCACATACACACGGTGACCTTACATGGAAATATAACCTCACATACACAGAGTGGCCCTACATGGAAACGTTACCTCACATACACACAGTAACCCTATATGGAAATATAACTTCACATACATACAGTGGCCCTACATGGAATATAACCTCCTATACACACAGTGACCTTACATTGAAATATAACCTCACATACACACAGTGACCCTACATGGAAACATTACCTCACATACACACAGTGACCCTATATGGAAACATACCATCACATACACACAGTGACCTTACATGGAAATATCACCTCACATACACACAGTGACCTTACATGGATACATTACCTCACATACACACATTGACCTTACATGGAAACATAACATCACATACACACAGTGACCGAACATGGGAACATAAACTCACATACACCCCCCCCCACACACACACACACCGACCCCCCCCACACAGTGACCCTACATGGAAATATAACCTCACATACACACAGTGACCTTACATGGAAACATAACCTCACATACACACAGTGACCTTACATGGAAACATAACCTCACATACACACAGTGACCCTACATGGAAACATAACCTCACATACACACAATGACCCTACATGGAAACATAACCTCATATACACAATGTGGCCTACACGGAAATATAACCTCACATACACACAGTGACCCTACATGGAAACATTACCTCACATACACACAGTGACCCTACATGGAAACATAACCTCACATACACACAGTGACCTTACATGGAAATATCACCTCACATACACACAGTGACCCTACATGGAAACATAACCTCACATACACACAGTGACCCTACATGGAAACATAACCTCACATACACACAGTGACCTTACATGGAAATATAACCTCACATACACACAATGACCTTACATGGAAACATAACCTCACATACACACAGTGGCCCTTCATCGAAACATAACATCACATACACACAGTGACACTACAAGGAAACATAACCTCACATACACACAATGACCCTACATGGAAACATAACCTCACATACACACAGTGACCCCACATGGAAACATAACCTCACATACACACAGTGACCCTAGATGGAAACATAACATCACATACAGACAGTGACCCCACATGGAAACATAACCTCACATACACACAGTGACCTTACATGGAAACATAACATCACATTCACACAGTGACCTTACATGGGAACATAAACTCACATACCCCCCACCCCCCCCACCCCCACACACCGACCCCCCACACACACACACAGTGACCCTACATGGAAATATAATCTCACATACACACAATGACCTTACATGGAAACATAACCTCACATACACACAGTGGCCCTTCATCGAAACATAACATCACATACACACAGTGACACTACAAGGAAACATAACCTCACATACACACAATGACCCTACATGGAAACATAACCTCACATACACACAGTGACCCTACATGGAAACATAACCTCACATACACACAATGACCCTACATGGAAACATAACCTCATATACACAATGTGGCCTACACGGAAATATAACCTCACATACACACAGTGACCCTACATGGAAACATTACCTCACATACACACAGTGACCCTACATGGAAACATAACCTCACATACACACAATGACCCTACATGGAAACATAACCTCACATACACACAGTGACCCCACATGGAAACATAACCTCACATACACACAGTGACCCTAGATGGAAACATAACATCACATACAGACAGTGACCCCACATGGAAACATAACTTCACATACACACAGTGGCCCTACATGGAAACATAACATCACATACACACATACCCTACATGGAAATATAACCTCACATACACACAGTGGCCATACATGGAAACATAGAGAGAGAATTGGTTATAAAACATCAATCTCATGACCGTTATTTGCCCTGATTTTTGGGGCATTTATATAATTTATTATAATTTCCCATTTTGGGAAGTATACTATACAAGCAAACGCTCTTAGCAAATGTAAGTGTACATCCGTATCCTAAGCTACGAATTTCTAAGGTGAGGGCACCACAGCCGTTCTAATTAAATGCAGATTTTCAAGTTCTCATACAATCATTGGCGTAGCTTCTTTTAGAGGCTGTCGGCACGTGTCTACACTATTATTCCAGGAAGTAATACATGAAAAAGCCACAAAACGCAACAGAAGGGTCTCTATTTCCTGCGTAAACAAAATGTATTTGTTGTGCCCTCAAATAGTCTTCATGCCAGAACTATGCGCATATTTGCATAGATACGCAAGTACGCAGCTTACTCCTGAATCCACATCCATGGAGGGTTAGCAATGCGTCTGAGAACGAACAAGGTCCGAGAAGTTTCAGACTGCATTGTTTTCCCAGGGGGATCATGTCCCATAACCCCATACAATGACGTGCCTACACATTCATTTCAGTTAGCTTCGCCCCTGACAATGATACTTCTGAGTGCCAGCTGAAGGATGGTCATACAGTTACTGAGTTAAGTTTCTTACATAATAACTAATGTCGACTGTTGGTTTGTTTGTTTGATTTGTTTTACATCGATTGTGAAGTCAGCTTATTTAAGCCTATCGAGTCACTCTCTATGACTGATTCTTTAATAATATACAAGTACTCCGATGGGTTAGTCCCAGCATTTTTCGCCTCGCCTAACGGGGAACGATCCCGGGACCCTCGTGGCCTGGAGGCCTGGCCCGTTCGTATACCGCGAACTAGGGCCAGGTGTCAGAGAAAGTTTACCGAACACTATGTTATGCCAAGGTATTCCGAATGAAACAAAACCGACTGCGCATGCGCGTCGATTAAGAGTATGCATTCTGATTCATGAGAAAATGTATAGCCTTCTTGTTAGCGTTGGATCCTTTTGAGATGGAGACGTGTCTCGTGTTTTTATTGTATTTTGTATCGTTGTGTTTAGAAATGTACTTAATATTGACAAGATAGTTACAGAATTTAGGAAAGCGTGTCAGCCTTCCAAAGTTGGAGCAAAACGTTTTTTTTAAGACGTTTCCTCAGAATAAGAAAGTGTTCCGTCACCTATACAACTGGTGACTTCCAGCATGCGCATCTAAAACCTCTCTTAGCAAAAAGGTCACTTAATTCTAGATGACAGTGGTTTCGAAGCGTTAAATTCCAGTCAAAATGCCGAAAACATTCCGCCCAAATCGGTATTTTCGTTTGCTTCCAGTGACCATGCTTACCACAAAAACCTCATTGCTTAACAATCTTCTTTTACCTTTATATCAAAAAAGTGTCAAACGATTAATCACTTCCGGTGTAGGCCTTTTGTCTAGTTTTATATACAGTCGCTGACAATATTGCATTAAAAGAAATATAGAGTACTGGTAACGGTCATAAATATCAAAAAGGATTTGCGAATTTTAATTCCCCCAGCGAAGAATCACCTAAATATTTGATTGCCATGAATTTTGGGGGAAAAAAAGAAAAGAAATCAGACCTGTTCCACCAAATCATTCTGGTTTTGATTCATGAATATTGCGCTCTAAGAAGAATCTAATTTGTGTTTGATCACAGCTTTAGAACTGATTAGATAAGAACTGATGTTGTCAAAACGAACATAATGTGTTAATTTATTGTGAAGCTTGGCATTTAATTCATAACTTGAAAGAAAAATCATGTTTTTCTTTCTTTTTTCCTTTATTTGGTCATTTTACTTATGACTGCATAATAGGAATAAATACAGATGCTGTTACGTTGATATACCCAGAGACATAGATAACAGAGATTGGCAACTCCGGAATTATCGCCAAACTCTCGCGTGCCGCGAGGTTCTGCGAGATAAGGAAAGTGCGTACCTGTTTATCCGTTGCCACGGGAGATGTCAAGCGAAATTGATACTTCTTTATTACAGTAAAATAGCCATGTTTTGGTTATCTGATTGGTTATCTGAATGAAACAACTTCTGGACATTTTGTTTTATTTTCATTTTATTAAACTGATTTTATGTTAAAAACAAAACAAAAAGTTCCAGTAGGCCTTCTTTTTCAATGACAGGCTTGATTACCATGCAATTCAGAATTGTACTTATAATGACAATGTCTTTCAAGCAAAGGTTTGAATAATATTTTGTAATAAATCAAGTGACTCTATTTAGTTGCAGTTAATAAACAAAGCATGAACTTTCCACTAAGACATGATAGTTTTCGTCAATATTAAAAAATTGCTTTCTCACTTCATTTCATTTATTCTGTGTCGTAAAACTGTTTACAGTGCTCATTTTGTCAAAACAAAACACATTTTTCACCATGACATTATTTCAAGCCAAATGTTTCAATTTAAAAAAATTAAAAGTATTTTATGATGTTAGAATGCATGTGATGAGAATTTTTGTAAAAGTGGTTTTAGTAAACGAAAGGACACGTAAGAAAAAACTGACGTGCAAAGTTTTTCAACACACCTTTTATCGCAGATTCCTCTAATATTTATTGCAAATCAATAAGTACATAATTATTCTTAAACACGTAACGGTCTGGTCTTATCATGCTGCTGACCGAAATGATTTTAGAAAAAAGAAATGTGAGCTTTTTGAATGGTAAGCTAAAGCAAATAGTAAAAGCACACTACTTTAAACCTGTATTGTCCACTACCGTGATTGACTCTATCACCCTTCGTTCTTCAAATGACACATTTCACTTGACATATTTGCAAGCGATCGAAATTAAGATGAAGTATGACGAAAAAGGATATATCGTGGTGTTTCTGATTAAGAAGATCTTTCCATTCTTTTGTCTATTAATTGAATGGATTTTCTTCTTCTTATATAGGAATATCACTTTGAAAATACGGGAAACTATAGAACTTAGTCAGCATTTAATACGGGATCAATTCAAACTCATTCAGACGTTTTCAGTAATAACACGTTTGGTAAAACCCAAGTCACACAATTTAAGTTTTAATTGATGCAAAAATGAAAGATTTTGATTGAAAATAAAATGGCTGAAATCATGATTATGCTTGTGTGGTAAAGCAAACCTGGTATAACTTCGTTATAATCACGACAATCACCATAAAAAAGCGGGTAACCATAAAACAAAAATAACACTTCAGGAAAATGTCAAGTATGATATGATCCAGTGCATAATTTTTTAGTTTTACTGTGTACAACTATGTTATATTTTGGTTGGAAATCAAGATGGCTGAACTCATTATGGTAGTAAATGGGATATATTGAGTACGCAATAACTTCCAAATGTCAAAGAATACCAGACTGAAAATTTGGAAATCAACAAAATCATATTATCCCATTAAAGTGGACATAAATCAGAAATGTTTGAATAATCCTCTGTTAAAACATTTTACTTTGTACAAGTATGAAATATTTTGGTTGAAAATAAAATGGCCAAAATCATGATCATGCGTGTGTGGTTCAGTAAACCTTGTATAACTTCGTTATGGAAGCGAAGATTACTTTAAAAATGCGGGCAACCATAAAACAAAAATAACAGTTCAGGAAAATGTCAAGTATGATATGATCCAGTGCATAGTTTTTTAGTTTTACTGTGCACAACTTTGTTATTTTTTGCTTGTAAGTCAAGATGGTTAAACTCATTAGGGTCGTAAAATGGACATATTCAGTACGGAATAACTTCTAAATGATAAGGAATATCAAACTGAAAATGTGGAAATGTAGAAAAACAAACCCTTTCTTTAAAAGGGACTTGAATTGGAAATGTTTGAAAAGCCCTCCTTTAGAACAGTTTGAATCTAAAACTACTCAATTATCACGTTTATCGCACCCAACCACGAAATTGCAAACAATTCAATCAAGTTTGTCGCAGTTTGCCATGTTTATTTCTTTGATAATCGCTTGCTGATCGGTCTTGCTGGATGGAGAAACTTTCTAACTATAACAATATAGTGAATTCGGCAAGAAAATAATTTAATTATGACTTAAAACACGCTTATAAGTGTGTTGCCTATTTCGCGTTTAGTTGAAAACGGCGTCGATAGACAGATCTCGAAAGGTCTCGCTAAATAACGCGTCATGCGAGATATCGCAGAAACCGGCCATAGGTAAAGAAGGAGTTGCCAATCTCTGTTATCTATGTCTCTGAATTTGTCGGTGGAATTGTTATCTTTATTGCCTATTAATTGAGTTCTTGATTGTTGACCAGAGATAAGTAAGTAAGCTGAAACCCTAAATTTACCATCTCCTTTGATGTGCCGTTGAATCTAACAAAAAAAATGTTATTGGAAAGATAGAAGTTGTTTCAATAAAAAAAAAACATGTTTTGGTACTATTTATTTAGAGAGAACAACTATAATAAAACCTTTTTTTTATTTTAGAAAAAATATCAATCTAAGATGGTTTTTTAAATCCTGATGTTTAAATCCGACAATATATTGATTGAAAAATAAATGCAATGAACCAATTTCCATCAAATTGCAATTGATTTATAAGAATAGAAGAAAGGTTACCCTGAATTGGGGATGGAAAAAGGGTAAAAGAGATAGGATTGAACAATCGGAACTACTCGGGTATTTCCGTGAGCTGTGAAATACACCTCGGATATAAGTGTAGGGTTACAATTTTTCGGGTAAATCGGCATCCGCCCGATTAACACCTATTCTAAGCGTGCATGTTAAGTAGTTCAATGTGTATGGAAGTGTTGGACATCCTTTTTAATCACTTTTGATCAGTAACTCATACCAAATGGCGAACTTGTTGTTGTGACATGTATACTTGTTTCCTCAATCAAATTTAACGACTTTTTTTTATTTTACATTCAAGATCTATTTTTAGAAACGAAAGAAAGTGACGTCATTCTCGCGGGAAACAATATGGCGTCATCCCTATTATTTCAGAGGTGTTTTCTATTGGATAAACCCGATGTGTTCAGATTGAGGATTGAACAGGGTTCACATTTCAAACGCCATTTTGCTTTTTATACTATCGACAATCCGTTAGCCAATCAGAAGCAACGCTTCATTCTCTGACACCGGCCCTAATGCGGGTATGCATGGGCCAGGCCTCCAGGCTAGAGACCCTCGTTACTAGAGGCCGGCGCTCTACCTCTGTACCACTGTCGTCCACTTATGGTATTTCAGTTATATTACATCAGAGCCAAATATAACATATGCTATCCATGTCTCCGATTATACAAAATTTACAAAAAATGTGACATGATTTGTAAACGAACTTGTCTTTTTTCATAAAACGAGGTAGCCCATCCATAAAAAATACTTTCATGGCTTTGATCTTCTTTGTGATCAAGACGATGTTTTGGTAAACTAACAAGCGTTTAATGGACTTGGATTAAGCTCAACGTTAGAGCGAAACAATTGAAAGATTGAGCTCAATTTATCCATCATCATCGGTCCCAAATATTACTTTCTTAGATTATGATACATGCGTTTGCAACTATTGACATACATTGATCCATATTTTATCATAATTTAAGAGTTTAAAGAATGGCAGATATAGAAAATGGCCAGGAAGATGACGTGCTCAACGACGACGCAGTCGGCGAGTTTGACGCGGAAGTTTCCCTTGACGAAACTGCCGATACTGAAGCTAGTGGTGTAGGAAATGATGAGGCTGGAATCGAAGACCCGGTTTGTACAAATCTCATTTTACTAGTTTTTGTGGGAAATCGAGCCTTTAAGTCAAACATTGACAAGCTGTGGGAAGAGATAAGATTTGAACCATCGCAGATAATGAGATTTATTAATCGGACTGAAGTAGAACTAACTTACGAAGGCGTGTAGACGGACTTACTTGGTAGACTACGGGGCTAATGAAGTTCCCTAGAAGACAGCAGGTAAAAAACAGCTAGGTATATAATCAAGAGCACCACTAATTCTGCCATCACTGGAAGTCAAAATATTATTTCAACATTCAAGAAGTCAAAAAGGACCAGCTGTTTATAGAATACAAAGAAAGGAATGATCTTAATTGGAGAAAATCAAGAGTATCAAAGTATGCAGTTGACTAAAAAGTTCTCCAGCTTCAGTGTACCATCTATCAGTGTGCGAAATTCACACTAGTCTGATAGTCCCACAGGGGTATATGTCATAATACCTGTAATAACATATATATATACACAAGCGAAACAACTTCAAAGAGAAACCAGTTCTGACGTTCTGCGCTTATCAGTCCGGAATTTTTTATATGATCGCTAGTCTGTCAATTCTCTATATGTCCTGCATAGCCAAATGATTTCTGCGTCCAACGATACCTCTCTCAACAAGATCGGTCCACAGGGAGAAATATCATAATAGACCTTTATTAACACTATATATACACAAGGGAAACAACTTCAAAGAGAAACCAGTTCTGACGTTCCGCGCATATTAGTCCGTAATTCTTTATACGATTGCTAGTCTGTCAATTCTCTTTATGTCTCGCATAGCCAAATGATTTCTGCATCCAACGATACCTCTCTCAACAAGATCGGTTCAGTCAATCCGGAGAAATCTGCGACGACACGCGATATTTTTTTCGAATTTTGTTAATTTTGAATAGATCGTTGAGAATAGAACCAGCCTATGTTTCGGCACTAAATCACCTCAATGAACATTACTTCAATGATGACAATTTACCTGCACTTAAAAACAACTATTGGTAAGGATCCAAACAAAAAATTCTAACCTGTACACAATACACAACATGTATTTAGAATTATCTTCCACCATCCTCACATCTCTCTAGTCTCTACTCCATCTTGTTATGGTACAATATCTTTCAAGCTCTCTGATTGGCTTAATGTGTAAGGTTGAAGGTTAGTTAGGCTGGTTTCCATCTTTATGTAATTTTAAACAAGTAAGTATAAACGAAGCATAGTACCATTCAAAAAGTGTGGAACCATGCTGTATGTCGACATGTTAAATTTAAACCAATCATACCGCTTTGTTCAAGTGAATGATGAATATTCAAAGATTGTTGTATAAATTGACAAAATGGAGTAGACGAGCAAAATGGGAGTGTAGTAAAGGATAATTGTTGGATATATGTTGAACATAGTGTGCAGGTTAGAATTTTTAGTTAGGATCCCTATCAATAGTTGTTTTTTCGTATGCTGGTAAAGTGTCATTGCTGAAATAACTTTCATTGAGGTGGTTTAGTGCCGAAACATCGGTTAGTTCTGTTCTCAACGATCTATTCCCAATTAACAAAATTCGAAAAAAATATCGCATGTTGTCACAGATTTCTCCGGGTTGACTGGACCGATCTTATTGAGAGAGGTATCGTTGGACGCAGAAATCATTTGGCTATGCGGGACATATAGAGAATTGACAGACTAGCGATCGTATAAAAATTACGGACTGATAAGCGCGGAACGTCAGAACTGGTTTCTCTTTGAAGTTGTTTCCCTTGTGTATATATAGTGTTAATAAAGGTCTATTATGATATTTCTCCCTGTGGATCGGTCCAGTCAACCCGGAGAAATATGCGACGGCATGCGATATTTTTTCGAATTTGGCTCATTGGGAATAGATCGTTGGGAACAGAACCAGCCGATGTTTAGACTCGAAATCACCTCGATGAACATTATTTCAATGATGACAATTTACCTGCACTTAAAAACAACTATTGGTAAGGATCCAAACAAAAAAATTCTAACCTGTACACAATACACAACATGTATTTAGAATTATCTTCCACCATCCTCACATCTCTCTAGTCTCTACTCCATCTTGTTATGGTATAATATCTTTCAAGCTTTCTGATTGTCTTAATGTGAAAGATTGAAGGTAAGTTAGGCTGGTTTCCATCTTTATGTAATTTTTAACAAGTAAGTATAAACGGTGCATAGTACCATTCAAAAAGCGTGGAACCATGCTGTATTTAGACATGTTAACTTTAAACCAATCATATCGCTTTGTTAAAATGAATGATGAATATTCAAAGATTGTTGTATAAATTGACAAAATGGAGTAAATGGAGTAGACGAGCAAAATGGGAGTGTAGTAAAGGATAACTGTTGGATATATGTTGAACATAGTGTCATTGCTGAAATAACGCTCATTGAGGTGATTTAGTGCCTAAACATCGGCTGGTTTTGTTCTCAACAATCTATTCCCAATGAGCCAAATTTGAAAAAAATATCGCGTTTCGTCCCAGATTTCTCCAGGTTGACTGGACCAATCTTGTTGAGAGAGGTATCGTTAGACGCAGAAATCATTTGGCTATGCGGGACATAAAGAGAATTAACAGACTAGCGATCTTATAAAAAATTACGGACTGATAAGCGTGGAACGTCAGAACTGGTTTCTCTTTGAAGTTGTTTCCCTTGTGTATATATAGTGTTATTACAGGTATTATGACATATACCCCTATGGATAGCCCGAGACTAGTAGATCTCCTTTTGGGCTATTGAATTCCCCCAGAGTAGTAGCCCGACCGGGCTAGTTATAATAAGCTAGTTATAATAACTGTGCATGTAAGCATTTTACTAGGGAAAACAAATTCCTTTTTGATTTGTAAAAATCAGTCGAAAAATTGATAAGATATTTTGTTTAAAAGACAGCAAATTTCAATCGCCGATCCATCAGTTTAGACTGTTTACCGATGTCTCATCTATCAAACACAGTCGAGCCAGTAGACAGCGAGGAACCAGTTTACTGATCGTGACAATGCAATTTATCCGAAACTGATTTCAAAGTCAATAGACGTTTGGCATCTTCAAGCGTTGGGTTATCTGGGTACTATAAACGCTTTTTACTAATTGCAACAATAAGCGTCCGCTTTAAGACAAAATAAAGAAAAGAAAGCTAGACATCATTTTTTTATTTTGAAAAAGTCATTTATATTTAGTGTTAACAGCTGAGCAATTATTGTCCCTAGTTGAGCAGTTCAATCACTTTCACCTGATCCTCTAAAGACAATCATGTGCGTTTGGTCAAGATAAAATTTTGAATTTATAAGAGTTATCCCAAGTTTTCACGCTTTTTTTTTTATTAACATTTTTTTTGTACAAACTATTGAAATTACAATCTACTTACAGGAACTCGAGGCAATTAAAGCCAGGGTGAGGGAAATGGAAGAAGAGGCTGAGAAGCTGAAAGAAATGCAAAATGATGTTGATTTGAAAATGAACATGTCATCTCCAATACTTTGTAAGTAATTTGTCATCTCCAACTCAATGTAAATATGTCATCTTCAACACTAGGTAAATACACATCTCCAACACAAGGTTAGATGCATGCCATCTCCAACACAATGTAAATAACATGTCAGCTCCAGCACACTGTAAATAACATGCCATCTCCAACACAATGTAAATATCATGTCATCTCCAACACAATGTAAATAACATGTCATCTCCAACACAATGTAAATAACATGCCATCTTCAACTCAATGTAAATAACATGCCATCTTGAACACAATGTAAACAACATGTCATCTCCAACACACTGTAAATAACATGCCAACTCCAAAACAATGTAAATATCATGTCATCTCCAACACAATGTAAATAACATGTCATCTCAAACAAAAGTTAAATAACATGTCATCTCAAACTAAAGGTAAATAACATGTAATCTCCAACACAATGTAATAAACATGTCATCTCCAACTCAATGTAAATATGTCATCTCCAACACAATGTAAATAACATGCCATCTCCAACTCAATGTAAATGACAGGCAATCTCTAACACTATGTAAATAACATTCCATCTCTAACACTATGTAAATAACATGTAATCTCCAACACAATGTAATGACATGTCATCTCCAACACAATGTTAGTAACATGCCATCTCCAACTCAATGTAAATAACATGCCATCTCCAACACAATGTAAACATGTCATCTCCAACACTGTAAATAACATGCCATCTCCAACTCAATGTAAATGACAGGCAATCTCTAACACTATGTAAATAACATTCCATCTCTAACACTATGTAAATAACATGTAATCTCCAACACAATGTAATGACATGTCATCTCCAACACAATGTTAGTAACATGCCATCTCCAACTCAATGTAAATAACATGCCATCTCCAACACAATGTAAACATGTCATCTCCAACACTGTAAATAACATGCCATCTCCAACTCAATGTAAATGACAGGCAATCTCTAACACTATGTAAATAACATTCCATCTCTAACACTATGTAAATAACATGTAATCTCCAACACAATGTAATGACATGTCATCTCCAACACAATGTAAATAACATGCCATCTCCAACTCAATGTAACTAACATGTCATCTCCAACTCAATGTAAATAACATGCCATCTCCAACTCATTGTAAATAACATGTCATCTTTAACACTATGTAAATAACATTCCATCTCTAACACTATGTAAATAACATTCCATCTCTAACACTATGTAAATAACATGTAATCTCTAACACAATGTGAATAACATACCATCTCAAACACAATGTAAATAACATGTCATCTAGAAAATGGAATTCCAACAGTTCTGATAGAATAATATAACTTTGAAGCAAAAGCCCCGAAGTAATAACTGATCAACAATTTTGTATTTTCATACATTCTCATTATTTTTAAAGTTCCTTGTCTATTTCTATCATGCTTAGTTTGATCAGGTCAAATGATTTAACAATTTTCTTTGCAAAGCAAGAAAAGTTGACACCATTTATGTATTGACTGTCCCATCCTTTCACCTTTTACACGGGCATGTGATGCACAAATTGTTTAAGATATCCGCAGCAAGATAACTTATCATCTTAAGGAGAATATTTGCCTTAGTCAAAATTGATAAACATGGATAGTTTCTTAAATGAAAGTACATTATTGTAATGAGACTTATCATTAGAGGCGTCTTAGAGAGAATTCTAACGATATGTTACAGGGTTTCCCCCAGGATTTTTTTCAGGCGCTTGGGTGCTTTGATGCTTGGTGGGCACAGGAGGGATAGCCCTTCCCCTGTCAATTCTGTTTTTAACATGCATCCCTAAAATGGTTAATTTGAAGGTGTTTGTTTGGAATTTAAAGACAAAAAGTACTGTTTTTTAACCAAATCAAATGTAACAATGTCACAAGCAAATTGACTAGCTGTGGAAAAAAATACAAAGCATTGTAGGTAATTTTTAAGCGCATTGGGATTTATTCAGGCGGGGGGTGTGTGCTTATTTTGAAATGCTTGCGCTGGGGCCCCGGGCCCCACAGCGCTTTAAATGCCTGGGGAAGACCCTGTGTTACTTTGCAATATTCCTTAGCCCAATTTTGAAATAAGAGTGAATGTTGTTTTGAACTCGCACACATTTCAGTATGTTATAATTAGTGTTTAATAAATCAGTACCAAGGTCTCCAAGGCGAACAGCCTTTAGTCGATAGAACAATATAGATAAGGGAAGATACCAAACTCTGTAATTTAGGTAGAAGAATTGGCTCTAAAGACTATACCGGTCTGGCTGGAGTGATGAAATTTCCTAAATTAATTTTTTGTGACTTTTATGCATACAATATTGGATATTCTTCTTCAGAATTGTTAATGTGTTCATCACCTTGTAAAGGTTTTTAAATTCCTTAGAGTAATAACACAATATTCAACCTTAGTCATGGTTTTGAAAATTGAGAGGATATTCCAATTCATTCTGTTATACCTACTTTGTTTACAGAAATTGTAAAGCATGATAGTTTTTGTTTGTTACAGCATCTGCGTTCCCAACAGTTGATGAGAAGATAGAAGCAGATGGGCGGTCAATATACGTCGGCAATGTGGATTATGTGGCAACTGCTGAAGAGTTGGAGCAGCACTTTCATGGGTGTGGCTCCATTAACCGAGTTACTATACAGTGTGATAAATTTACTGGACATCCAAAAGGGTATGTACATTGATAAAAAAACCTACCTATATATTAACTATGCAAGGCTCTCTAAAAGATCTGTGTTTTAAGTGAGGTCGTAATACCCAGGGATTTCCTTTCATTTGAGCCTTTGATAGAAGCATGGAGGGCATCCTTGTAATCAGTCAGATATGTCTGCTGTGTCAAAGGCACTTCTTTTTGCACTGCCATGTCACAAATACACAAAGTGATTAGTAAATAGGATGCCCTACCAAGAATTCAGTGAAATACTTTTGATGCTTTTGATTGAAAGGTCAATTGATATTGTTTGTTTCAGGTTTGCCTATGTGGAATTTGCAGATAAAGACTCAGTTGCAACAAGTTTAGCCTTAGATGAATCCTTATTTAGAGGAAGACAAATTAAGGTAATGTTTGATATTTTTGAATGAATATATATGTTCTGAACAAAGTGAGATCATTATAATTTAAGAATGGTCCTGTGCAATGTAGGAAACCTTACTTTGTTGCGCGAAGTGAGATCACTTATTTTAAGTTGGATTTTGTTATCGATAAGGTCAGAATATCTTCACTGTCACAAATCAAAATTAAAAGCTTTTGTTTCAAATTGATAACTTAAAGGCTGCCTTAAAATTTATAATTACATCATTAAAG
Source organism: Cerastoderma edule (assembly GCA_947846245.1). NCBI lineage: Eukaryota > Metazoa > Mollusca > Bivalvia > Cardiida > Cardiidae > Cerastoderma > Cerastoderma edule. Next base: position 3,846,390 of record OX401410.1, on the reverse strand, counting down.
TTCCCGGAGGTCATACAATAGAAATATTTAGGTAAATGTTGATTTGGCGTATGGTATTCAGCTATGCTCCAAACAAATATTCATAAAAATAAAGTTCCCAAAATCGGTCTATAAATGTAGATAATGTCGGAAAACCCTACGGTATCACTAACTGGATGATACATCCTCTGTATGGTAATAAGTAACCCGTATACCCTGTTGCTCTTTCTGTGAAAGTTCTACATGGCCAATCATATGTTATTCCGGCGAGTTCGATGTAAACACTTCAGTGCAAGAAGGTTGTTGTTTGCTTTTTGAGTGTATTCTGAGTATCACAAGCAAGATGTCTATAGCTTGACATATGAGAGCTTTATCTAGGTCATGTACCCTTGTCACCGGATGTGTATGAAATAACAAATACTCCCAAAGTTTGCAAGTATTTAATTGTTTTCTCTCCTGAAATATTAAATAAATGTGTATTCCTTTATTTTCGTAAGTTCTGAAAAAAACATTTTGACGTCCGGGGACTTTAAGTGAAAGTGAAATAATAGCATTACTGGTTGATGTAGGGATAATTAATGATTAGAAGATTCACCGACCCAATCAGAATAAATAAAAAAGCAGACTTGCAAACAAAGAATGTTTTTATTATTATAATTTATTTTGCTAGTTCATTTTCTAAAAACCTTTTGCGCAAATTTCTGGCCCCAAAAGCATCTTCTGGTACAGGAAACCTCATTAAAATGAGCATGCAAATTAGAACAAGAGATTTGATAGAAATATGTAGAATTTAAATAAAAGTAACAGGTCGACTTTGTCTAATAATTCCTATTTAGGATTTAAGATTTGGTTCACGATACCCTGTATTATTCTGAAATTTTACCCTTACCATAATGGAATTGTGCAACAAAGAAAGGATTCCTACATTATATAATGGATATATAATCCATTCTCGCACTGCACTGAACATATGCATGTGTATAGGCTGTTTACACTTTTTAGCTATGATGGTACCATATGTGATGCTTGTTTTGCCCTTTTTCTAAACAGGTGTTCCACATAAATTGATTCCATCAAAAAAGGGATAAAAAATGTCCAATTACAATCTGCCGACTCAGGTGGAATTGATCGGCTTGACTCTATGTTAAGCAATCAGCAGAGTTGACTGGAGCCATCTGATAATACCCTCCTCCCATCAATATTGATCCTCCTACCCGACTTGACCAGCCCTCAGTCTTGTTTAGGATCTTGCTCCATTTATATGCTCTGGCATTGCAACATTACTGAAATAACGGTATAGCATAATCTCTGCTTCTGACAGTCTAACAGAGGTTTTATGTTGAAAATGATTAATCAAGTCATCAATCACCTAATTGAAAGCTGACTAAGTTGACTGCATGGATGTACAGACAGACTGATGGTACACTGGCCACTATATACCTACTTAACTAGCTCTGTATGGAATTTGTTAATGGACATAATGATTAGACAAACAGTTGATCATCCTTTAGTGACTTGAGACCAAGTTAGATATGTTGCCAAGACCGAGTTTTTCTCTTGAAGGTTTTTCCTAAAAGAACGAACCGACCTGGTATAAGTTCCACAAATCGGGGATCACGCCGAGGAAGGCGGGGCGGACGAGGAATGTACTCGCCAAGGCCCAGGGGTCGAGGGTAAGTCTACAAGTCTGTTTTTTCTTTTAGGTGTACAATAATTGGAAACAAATTGTGTCTAAAACTTCAAATGCTTCATAACTAAACAATCAGGAAACTTTGAGAACAATTACATGTTAAAACACCAAAGTTAGTTATGATGCATCAATTGATAAGCATTTCCTGGTTTAGTACTATTATTTTGCATTAGATAATGAGAAATCTTAGACAATATGACAATGTTGTAATGATGGTACAAATTTGGTTATGCGTCGACTGGAATTTCGGTAAATTAAGAAATATTACCCCAAAAGTTGTGGCATACTAAATTATGTTGTTCACTTACAATTTTAAAACATTTTATGCATTGTTTTAGTGTTGATCTGTTTGTTTTTATGTTTAAATAGCATTTTAAATATATTGATGTATCATTTTAATGATTGAAAAGATAAATTTGATTATGATTGTACACAATTGAATATATTTTATTTTTATAGAAATAAGCGTTTAATCAAATTATATAACTTTATTTTAATTTTCATTGTAATGGTCTAAAAAGTTATTATTTACCTTGTATTTCTTTCATGTTTAGTTAATATTTGTGACAAAGGTCCTTTTTCTCTTTGAATAAAGAAAAGAAATGAGTGGTTTGCATGCATAACACTGTAACTTTGCTCTTATACACTGTTACTCAACATTATTGTGATGTTAACATGGTTCAGAACTATGCATGTATTATTTCCATATTTGATGAAAAATAAATTATTCAATAACTATTGAAGGATTTTTAAATAAAGTCAATACATTTTACAGGTGTGTGAGTGGGATCACATGACCAATGTTAATGATGTTATGTCCGAACAAGATGGTGTAGGTTTTTTATATCTTTTTTCCCCTACTTTTGCCAATGATGGCCACATTGTGTGTGTACCTGGAATAAGTTGACCATCAACTTTCCAGTTCTGGTGGTAGATGATAACACATGCTTTATAAAGGCTTTACATTGAATATTCGGCAGAGAAATCACAGTTGATGGACATGCATGTCCAAAACTGTCCGTCTTTGATAGCGATTTCTCTGGCCAGTGTTGGATGTAACACTGTTTTAATGCAAGGGCTATCATATACCACAGAATCCGAAAGACCAGAAAGTTGATGGTCAACCCATGCAGGGTTCACAGTGTGGCTATCATCAGCAAAAGTATGCAAAAAAGCAAAAATACTTGTCCTGTCATTTGCGCTGCCATCTTGTTCGGACATAAGATTGTAAACAGTCATGCGATTCCCTTGCCTGTTTAATTTGGTTGGGATAAGTAGCTTTAACCGAAGATATTCAGGTGGTATGAACAGCCTTGTAAAATGTTGTGGAGAAGTTCTTGAAGTACAGTTTGTGGATTAAACTTGTTATGTCAATGTATTTCTTTATTTCCAGGCGTTACAGACGTGCCTCATACTATTCACCTTACTGATAGACCTTTATCATAACTAAACGGGTAGCTGTTGGCAGGGTTTACATGTGGGTAATCAGATGTCGGGCTAGTGAAGAGTCAATGAATTTTATTTTTAATCAAAATTCATCTAAATGTTCAGATCTACAGGATTTAAAGTGAAGATAAAGAGCAGACTTTGGAAGGTTTGAAGGAAATGGAATCTATTTCTTGGGGTATTCTCTGGACATTTTGACTATATTCTCACGAAGGTTCACATTGAGTACTGGCAGATATCCAGGGAAGATGATTAAAGGGTCCCTTGAATGTATGTAGATAAGGAACAGATCATTGATTGCGTGAGATCCATACATGAATAGCCACACAATCAATAGACAATTGTCTGCTTGTTTGCGGAAATGGTGAACATCTTTGAGTCAAAACACGCTAGTTCAACCAAGGTTAGATAAGATTTGTTATCATCAAGGATGCACCTCAATTATTTTTATCTATGTTTGTTTTTATTGTATTTATTTTTCTATTGTTTGACTCAATATTAGTTAAAGAGGAATAAATATGTTGGAAAATTCCACATAGTTGCGATTGATAGCTTCTTTAAGGAAAGTTGTTGGTTATGATTCCTTGAAGGCCATGTTGTATACTTGTAAAGCAGGATGGCATTACATTGCAAGTATAATGTTTGAATTTATTCATTATGTGTAGATAAGGAAAAAAATGAATTGAACTTCATCTATATTTAACTCAACTAAATTGACTGGGACCTTATTTCAAGGGCAGCAGCTGTTGATTGGTTAGGGTAATGTATTCAAGACTGCTATATGCAAGTTTCCTTCCTGACAATGCTTTGCCTTGTCAAGTGTCCATGTGCAAAAGGTTTTTTTCTGGCATTGTATTCCGGAACTTTTGCTGTGTTGTAGCTGATAAAATCAATGAAAGCACTTTTAACCCCCTTGTTAAAAAAGGCCGTGCTTGAAGTGGTTTGTGCACATTTTTTGTTTTAATAACAAGCTAAATGTCATTTAACTTTTCCTGTGTATATACTATCAACACAATTATTGGTATACACTAAACAGTTGCCATTATTAACAAATAGTAAGTCGTCTAGTTGTATTTTAGCATTTTTTTAACAAAGTCGGTCAATTATCGAGATGTCTTGACGCTTAATTCAGGTAAGTCAACAGAAACTTGTACAGATTGTTTTGAAAAATATTTTTGTTCTCCTTCTGTAAAAATAGAATTCAAACGAGTTCAGGTTGTCTTTGAATGTTTTTACAAAAACACTCAACACAAGCTTGTCACTGGGTTATAACTTGTATTAAAATATTGAAATGTTTTCAGTTTTCAATTCAAAGCAATTCAACTGATATTTCTGAATGGATGAGTTCTGAAAGCATTGTTTGATTTCCTTTAAAAGGTCTTTGTGAGAAAGTTTTATGAATATTCAGCATCGATTTTGTTTATGTCTTGATGCATTTGATACACTAAAGATATTTCTAGTCCCATGTAAGTGGTCTCTGAGCATTGGAAGTGTGGGTCATACTGTAGAAGTATACTGGTCCAATGCATCAAGAGAAATAGAACTTGAAATGTCTCATGGATTTCTGGTATGAGCTTATAATGCTTTGGGATTGAGATTGACAAAGTTTGGTTTGTAATTTTTGAGTCTTCATTATCAATGATATTAGTTATGAGATAAGTTTGACAAGTATAACATATAGTGCTCACACATCTTCTTATCAAAGCTTCTACCTAGAACTGTTGGCTGATGGCAGACAGGACAACCAGACCTTATATGATTATCTTTATTACTTTTGTCATATTCACCTTTGGACCGTTACAGACTACAGTTAATCTTCAATGTAATGGACCAGACTAACTCTGGTGTTGTATTGAAGATTGGCTGTGATGTAGAAAGAAAGAAAAAAGAACATTTTGCGTATTCAGTGTATGTGTCCTGAGCTTGGTTACCCTTGTTGGATTCATGTAACTTTGCTGCCTAGAGGTACACCATATGGCAATTGTTTATATTGACTTTCTTAAAGAAGCAGATAGAAAAGACATGAAAATGAAAAAATAATACAACAAAGAAAAAAACCGGAAAAAAAACCCAATCTTTGAATGGAAACGAAGGGAAAAAAGAACAAAAAAGAGACATAAATGAAAGAAAAATACATATAAGAAAGAAACAGAAAACAAGTACAAAAAAGAAATATAGAAAGAAAAAAAAGAAGAAAAAAAACCCAAACAACTGTATATAGAAAATGTATTTGTTTATTGATCTGTGAATGTAAATTAAAAATGACAATGAATTATTTTTGTTATTGTATTTTCAACTATCCATGAAAAAGGTCTTTTTTTGAGACAACTTCTGTTGAACTGTTCTTGTAGAAATTTTGGATATTCGGACAATGTTTCTCTTGCATACCTGTTGATGCATTAAACAGTGATATGTTTATACAAATAGTGGTAACCATGTTTAACCCATTACCTTATGGACCTGTTTGTTGCAGACGACTCTGGAATACATTGTGGGAAAAGGAGGAACTGCTTGTAACGAGCAATTTCTCCTTTTCCCACAATATTTTCCGCCCTATCATAAGATAATTTTTCAATTTCATCACATTTTGAAATGTTATCTGCAAACTCTCCAATTTGGGACAGTCCAATATGTGGCGTAAAGGGTTAAGTGACTATATACAATAAGAGATGAATCAATAAGGGCAGTGCTCTTAAACATCAATTTGTTGACTGTAGCCTTTTACATAAAGTAGAACAAGGTTCACCAAGAAAAGGGTGTCTCCTATGTGAAGTGGTTTATTTTTCCATTTCATGAGAACCTTTTTATCACTGTTGAAGCATTTCTGGCACCTTTGCTCTGTCCCCTGATTGTGGTATTTTCAATGAACTATACAGAGGTTCTGTCCAACTTGTTTGTGAGAGGCTGCCCCTTTGGCGTGTCATATCCCATACAAAATACACTTGTGGACATCTCTCATTCTGGATAGTGATGAGAAGGCAATACTCTCTGCTTTCCCACACAAACAATTGATCAGTGATGTGAGACTGATTTTTGCATCGAAATGAGAGAAGTGACACATGTAATTGATAGATTTTTTATGTCCAAACTGAGTGATCACTATCACTGTTTATCATGGAATAGCCCATTTACAATCGGCAACATTCCAGATCTTTGTAAGTCAAGTTTAATTAGTGAAAAAACAAGTCCCAAACATTGTAGCCATATAAAACCTAATAATCATTTCTGACATGCAGATGTCCTGTGGTATTTCAAATAGAGAACATTTGGACAAAAGGAGAGACTGCTCATATAGTTAGTATTAGAACCAACATAGTTTTTGGCCAAAGTCTGTAAAAATGCAATACTTTATTGGATGTAAGAAAGCAAGTTATCACTAAAACCTTTTTTTATACTGATCCTTCTAACCCAGAGTGTCTCCATATAGAAACATACCAAAGAAATGATCAGTTAAACAATCAAATCTGTTCTGTGAAAATCACTGACCTCACTCTTGTAATCACACATTCAGCCTGTTTACTATTCTGTAGTTGACCAGTTGCCAAAATGCCTTTAAATAATTATTTGTAATGATATAAACAATAAAAAAGGATAAAAACTTGAACAGACAAATGCACAATGGCATTGCTTTTAACAGGTCCTATTGTGAAAACGGCTTGCACAAACAATGAAGGTGTTTTTGTTGACCGTCAGCTTTTTTCCTTTTTTTTTATCTCAAAATAATGGTACATTACAAAGAACCCCAGTAATGGTTTAACATAAGAGGCACTGGAAAAGGCATTGTTTTTAATATAAATGACCTCTGCTTGTTTTGAGTTATTAATTAGATTGATTGCTCATGAAAAAAAAGATAAAAGATAATAAAGTGTTAAAATAAAAGATAATAAAGTGTTAAAATACATCTTTTATTTAGACTAACACAGCCAGCCATACAAAAAAAACAAAAATTAAAACAATAAGAATGTTGACCTGTGACAAAAAGCGACATCATAAGCTTTTGCTACGATGCTTTCCTAATCCATTTCCTCATTTAGGGTTTTGCAACATATACAAATTAAAAACAAGAGCTGTCAAATATAGGTATGAAGAGTACATATGTTGAAACCAAACAGATTCATTTTGTCACAATGGTGTATGAAGTCGTCCACTCCAGATGTGTGACACGAGAAGGGTCTCCACTCCAGATGTGTGACACGAGAAGGGTCTAGTCTTCTGGTTTATACATATTATAGTTAAATAAGGAATGGTTGGAAATTTGATGAAATAAGTTGCTTGAGATGGTCTCGAGTAACCATTAACTGATAACCTACATAAGTCAACACTCAAACTAGTTATATGAATCACTATAATTGTAGAACTACTTTCATTTTGGAAATCATTAGATGATTACAAACTTCATATTTAATTGGAAGATTCTAACATGTTTCATATTTCGACAAAAGTGTCTGCTGTATGCTACTAGTTAAATATGTAAATGGTCCATAACACTTGCATAGGTATAAAGACCATATATGAATATGCCAGAAATTATCTTGGATTCACAATTTGCCACAATGACGACAAACCTATACATTTTGTGCAAAATGGTCTAAAAATGGACGGACAGTTGAATGAGGATTGATAGAGTGTAATAGAGCAGGGCCCACAAAGATCTCAAATTCAATGCTAGCCTATGATGCCTGGTCTTAAAATGCAAATTTGCAAAAAAGAGATTATTTGGAATAATGAACCCCATGATAGAGAAAAGTACAAGTAGATTAAAGGACCCAGAGATTGAGACTAGAGAGAAAGGCAGTCACTTAACTGGAATAAGGTCTTATCACTCATGTTGTTCATGGTTAATCAATCTTCTGAAATCAATATGCCAAAAATAAATAATCTGGAAATATACATTCTGATGGCACATTGAGGGTTCAGTGCAAGACTAGTAAGTGCTTCATGTTTATGAAGCCCTTAATACAGTCTTGCACTGAATCCTTGACATGCAATTTTCCATGATGGTGAACATTTTCATAAAAATAATGACAAAATAAATTGAATGTGAAGTACAGCAGCATACTAAATGCATGACTTAACAAACATGCAATTGGTAACAAACCTCAACAAGCTTTCTTTAACTTCAATAATCAAGGGATGATTGCTTGCGTCTGACAAAATTAAAATGTGTTTAAACTAAGAAAACCTTTAGCGCTATGAATGAAAATATAAGTAGGTTATAAAAAATTTGGCATAAATATTTGTAAACAAATTATCCATTTGTTGGCGTTTTCAAATGACCACTTATTCTCAAGGACACAAAAACTTGCCAGCAGATATTACAGAATGCCACTACCTTTAACAACAGAATATTCTCTGACATTGTGTTTCAAGTTAGCACAATAACTTTATCACTAATAAACTGTTCCACAAACAATGATTAAATAAGGAATCGTTCATCCACAAGTGTTTTCCTGGCGAGATTCTTCTGTCCTCCCGCATCTCTGGCCATGCACACAACCTGAAATCATACACAAACAATACAGTAGGATTGGAAATAAAAGTTAATGTAGTCAATCAACCTTTAACCCTTTACCAAACACCAAATTTTCGACTGTCCCAAATTAAAAGAGTTAGCAGAGGACATTTCAAAATGTGATGAATTTGAAAAATAATCTTCTGATAGGGCAAAAAACATTGTGGGAAAAGGGGAAATTGCTTATTAAGAGCAATTTCCCCACAATGTTTTCTAGAGTCGTCTGCAACAAACTGGTCAAATGTCGTTATTGTTTGGTAAAGGGTTAAACACACATTTAGCATGAGACTCCATAAACTTGTGATAAAGGAAAAATATCTCAGAATGAGCAATTTCTTCTTTTGTCACACTTTTTTTTTCTCACAATGAAATATTTTCCTTTAATAACATAAATATCATCTGCCATTGATTTCAATTAAGATCTGCCACAATACCTCATATGAAGGAACATGAAGCTCTACAATTTAGCAACAGAAGCTCAAGGAGAATTTTTTTATACTTGATTAAGCACATCTTTATCACAATGTCAGGTTATGATTCCACAACAGTTTCATTATTCCTTTACACAATTGTTGTTGATGAAACACATTGAAAAAAGTTCATGCATTTAGAATCAATGGCCTGAATTAAACACAAGGACCTATGTCATAATATACCTGTATTAACATTGTTAATACAGGTATATATGACATAGGTCTTTGGTTTCAAACATCAACTTAAAAGATGTAAATTAAAGTGTTGTTTCTAAACTTTATAACAGAACTGGTGTTAAAGTGATCTGCTGTTGATTTATTGGGGGAGTCTATGAGGAAACTGCTTGTGAATTATTATTAGACTTTAATTGTTTAATGCACCAAGGGTATTAATATTTTTCAGATTAGGACATAAGGGCATACAGGCAAGTCAAATGTGTGAAGAATAAATCAGTACTTGGGTTATTTTAGACTTCAGTATGGCTTGTGTGTTTCAATAAGTATACCTCTACCATCTTGAATGAAAAGAATTTGAAGATTTTACTTAAACCCTAATAGAATTATCAAAAGAAAGACATGCAAAGATCATGTATTTTATTATCAAACAATACAGAAAAAAAAACATTCATGCACCAGCCCATAAAGTGATGGAAGATAGCATTAAACTCTTGATACTTTTAATCCAATGTTAATTAAACAGATAGTCCAGAACAATCAATCATGCTGTAAGCAATCGAAACACCAGATGTTAATAAGAAGAATGCAAACAGTTCTAACAGGCAATGCACAATACAGAATCGGGAGGGTATTAGTATCCTTGTTTAATGAATTTTGAAGCAAACAATTTTAAAAACATTCATAAAAGTAATTGAAATATTAACGAAAGTCTATAAAACCATAATTAAAAAAGGGGTTATTTGTTGTCTTTGCTAACTTTGAATACACAAGCTACAGAGAACAACAGGTCAAAAAGATAAATATTTAATGTATAGATGTTTACTACTCGTTGAAGTAAATTTTCTTATTTCCTGACAGCCTCTTAAATAGTTATTTAGAAGCATCTACTTAAGCAAAATATTCAAAGAGTAAGAGCTAGAGAGAATCAGTCTTGTTGAGGGGTCTCCACAAAGAGGCCATGTATTGGATTAATTTTTTATTACTCTTTGTATGATAGGCTACAATTCAGTAAACATTTAAAGGTGACAGCTGTTGGTTATAATGAATTTTCAATAAAAACCATTGTGATGAAAAAGAAATTGCTTGATACCACTAACTTCTTGTTTCTCATGATTGTTACTTTTACTAATATTCATCACTGATTAGACTGATTCAAACCATATATATGCCCAATTTCTTTGTATTGATGAAAAAAAAAAGTCTTTACTTTAACAACCAAACATGTTTTGTGTAAAACTTGAATCAAATCAAAACTATGTGAACAAAAAATAAAGCTGTGTTAATAAGAGGAAGAAGGTGTAAGTTGAACAAAAACTGCAAACAATAAAATGAACTCCATGTGCATAAGTGTTGCAAACAGAAGAAGTGTCAGACCTATTGATCAAATGAGAAACCGTTCATCCACCAAAGTTTTCCTGGAAAGGTTTTTTCTGCCACCTCCATCCCTGCCCATTGCTAACAGCTGTAATTATGTCAACTTGTTCAAATAAAATGATTGTAATCGATAAAACCTCTGCTATAATCAGAGAGAAACTACATTACAGTTAAGAAAGAAACTGCTATAATACCAAAGAGAAAGGTATGCAACAAATGTAAGTGCTCTTTGATAAAAAGTGATAAAACAAAAAGATATCCAATGTACTTTTCTTAAAATATCAAAAAGCAAAATCATAGATAAAAAATGACTAGAAGTGACTTTATCAAGAATAAGGGTAATTGAGACTCGAAGCAATTTTTAGTTAACAACTTTAAGAGATTACCACCAAAAGGATGTAGGATGCATGTTACACATAAACTTAATAGTGTTACAAGACAAAATGGTCAGAATATAAACGATTTCTTTTGTCACAACATTCTCAGACCATCATCTTCTAATACATACCACCAAGTGAAAGAAATAAAACAAAGGACCATTAATCTTTCCCAAACATTTACCATCATATTTATTGTGAAAACCGCAAACACCAAAAATATACATTAAAGGAGCAGTCAGTGGATAGCATTTTTAAGAAATCAGTTTCTTATCAAATATATTTTTGTTTGAAAAAATTCAACATGCTAGTTCAATAATGGGAGATAACTGTAATGTTACTAAACTAATTCTTTTAGTTTTAACTCCTAAAGATATTAAAGGATTGTGTTACGATAAAACCAAACATTTTTTTTTTTATTTCATGCCCTCTTAATGAAGTATGGGATTGTTTAATATTAGTAACAGTTATCAGACCACAAGTGTATTGCATGAACAATAAAAGTCAATGATAAAAAGAAAACGTTGGCACAAAAATAAAAAAAGTTTCCATTTTTGTCTCAGAGGTTTCCTAAGGTTCTGCTGTAGATGTCTCAACAAGACCCAATATGATTTCAGGGTTTAAAACATCATTGATTCATCCTAGATGTACAACATACAATACTAGCAGGTGTTCCAGACAATAACAAGGTAGAGATCAGTTTGTTTGATGTATCTTACCTCAGACAGAAGGTAGGTGACCACTCCAGCTACCACATAGTTAGTGAAGATGAGGTCTGTGATGCAGAATGTGAGGATATCAAACAGAAGTAAGGTCATCTCATTACCGTAGAATAACACTTTGTCAAACGAGTGTCCATCATCTGAAGTAACAATCATGACACATGGTGAAAGTGTATAGATAAAAGTAACATGATTATCTGAAGACAGACCTTTTTAATGAGAATTAACCACAGTGTTCTTTAGATGCCACCTGCTATTGTTGTGGCAGTTATCACATCCCAGTTATGAACAGTATTAACAGTACAATGAATATTAAATTAAACGACTACATAAAAAAAGGTGTTCAAAAAATTGCCCTCCTAATTAAAAATAACCTTTACAAAGTTTAAGTTTCATACGAAATGATGATCATATACTTATAAAAAAAAAGAAGAAAAGAAAATGATACTGTGTGGTTTATAACATGTACATTTTTAGTGCAGGACAGTTAAAGCAAGGTTAAAGATTAAGAAACCATTGGAACCAACAACACTTCTCTTTTTTGTCCTCATATGGTTCTCAAATTCAATTATTTTATTTGATATGTGACTAACAGAGGTATTTCATAGAAGTAAAACATTTTTTTTGGTAGGCAATGTCTCCTACACTGATAGTATGAGAGGAAGGGCCAATCTGTATAGAGATAACAACAAAAGATACCAATCTGGGAAGTCTAGAGGTCTTACCATTGTAGAAGATGCCTGTTTCCTGGGTAGCTTCGAACTCTGTGTCCATTATACTCTCCAGGAATGTCTTGTCCTTGATCACATAATCCATGTCCTTCAGGGACTACAAAACAAACACACAGACTCTTAGGAAGTCTCATAAACAGTGTACAGTTCACGTCTACATCAGTGCAATATTGACGGGCTGTATTTGTACAACATTACATCTTTTAAAGCTGCCTTTCCTATATTGGAGTAATGACCTCAACATTTCCTATAAGGATGTGTTTCTCTTGAAGTAATTGAGCAGAAAAATAAATGCACAGATATTTGATGTTTGATCTTTAAAAATGTCATTATCCTATGGCTGTTTTGAATCTAAAAACATTATGTCTAACCAATAAAAACAGGTGCAATTAAATAAACAATTTTAGGTTTTAAGTTGCCATCAACAAAACAAGAATGTTTGTCAATAAAGAAATTGTTAAATTGCTTGACTCAATTGGTTTAAGTTATATGTATAATAACACTGTACCTAATATAGATGTCAAAGTCATAGACCTTCGTATTAAAGATGTGTTCATTCAAAATTGGTTCTCAGATCTAGAAGGTTCTCGAAAGCTTCGATGCTACGCATCTTTCAAAACTACTTTTGTGTTAAAAGAATATCTTAATGGTATCAGCAAAGAAAAACATAGAATAGCACTTTCTAGGTTAAGATGTTCTTCTTATCATTTGGAGATAGAGTCAGGAAGGCATAATGATACTCCTATAGAGAATAGGATCTGCAAAATGTGTCAGCAGAGCGCTATAGAAACCGAGTACCATTTTACACTTGTTTGTCCTTTTTATCGTAATTTGAGAACGCAATTGATACCAAAGTTTTATCATACATGGCCTACTTATGACAAATTCAAACTACACTGCAGCCTCATTATAACATGGTTGTCGGGACCCATGATGCTAGATCCGCGTTAATAGTGGGGTTGACAAATATAACGCGGGGTCCCTTACGCGCTATATGCCAAACCATAACCACTTAAGAAACAATCAGATTCAAGAAGTAGTCTATTCATATTGATTGTGTTGAGTTACGGACTTATCATTGAATTTATTGTGAATAAAAGAAAAGCAAATAAAAAACATAATCAAAACTTACATGTTTAACTATATATTCCTTTTTATTTGTTTCATTACGATTCAAGTTAAGGATCATTGATAGAGGCACGTGCAGTTTGAATACACACTACAGAAAAAGGAGGGTGGATTCAGTTAACCCATGTTCTATTTATAGAATTAAACTCCAAGTAAGGAGTGAGTAAATTTTATCGATAGTTCTCCCAGCATGTGTACCTAATGCTTTACCATTTAAACTAGGTGTGTGTATACATATGATGGAAACAAAAAAGTTAAAGCTTCATGTGTTAGTGATATTTGTTTAAAAAGTGTGCATACAGTTGGACGCCCTAGGTTTGGGGAAAAGCATGGGTGCACGAGGGGATTTATGCATCTGTGTCCGGTAAAAAACCTGTAGTTGCTCTAAGTTTTGAGTCAATCAGGCATAAGACACTCCCCTGAATAAGCTGTACAAACTAATGATATTATGTAATTTATTGACACTATGTACACATAGATTTAAATCTTCCCTCGGGTCGCGTCATTTTGCAGAAAGGGGGAGGTTTAGACTATTGTTTAAGCCTAATGTGTTTGAAATATTGGGAGCCATAGGAGACCTGCGTTATAATGAATATCGCGATATAACTGATCGCGTAATTAAGGAGCTGCAGCGTATTGTTAAACAACCAAACAAAGAAAATTGTATGTAACTTAAGTAAGTTTATATATTTAGCGAGTCAAGTTCGGGAAACTGAAAATACCCAGCTTTAATAATGTTAATTTATTACTAATATGAATGGTTAATTGTCTTTTTATATATCTATACCCATACATAAACACATTTATTAAAAGCATTCTCACACTTTTCTCCTTAAGGAATGATATTAATGTAAAAGTGTAAAAAAATACTTTACTTTACTGTATTATTTTATTTTTTTATTTTTTTTTTTTTTAATTTATGGTGTTTGTCATAATGATATGTTTATATGTAAGCAACAACTTGTATAACTTACGCTAATAAAACTTTTGAACTTGAAAAAAATAAAACAATATAATTACAATCACGTAGTAGGTTGTTTTAACATGACTAGGGTTTTACAGTTGCTATCTAAAGTTAAAATTATAGTATTTGCCAAATAAGTCAGCAAATCATAGAGTATATCCGATATATTGAATAAAATAGATTACTCACTCTGTCTATAAAAGATGAGAGGAACCTGTTGATTATGGTATAGGCTTCTGTTTGTTTCTCCATGGCTGTTCCAGCAATCCGTCGTCCCCTGCCTGCTTCCATGTGTGTGGCAGCTGCACTCTGTTATAACATACAAAAAATAAACATTTATCTTTAACTGAGACCTTCAAACTTGAAATTGTTGATGGTTAGAACTCTTTGTAAACATCACATGTCTAATGCCCATAACAAATGACAAATCAATTGAAAGGCAATTTGGGAAAGGAGTTGAAATGGACTAATTAGAATAAGAGTAGATTGTCCAGCCCATTTAAATGAGGAACTTTGAGATGGAATAAAGTCTGGAGGATCTGGCCCATGTCGCCCTTTATCAAGGAATGTCAGAGAACACTATACTGGTGATGTAATAAAGTCTGGAGGATCTGGCCCATGTCACCCTTTATCAAGGAATGTCAGAGAACACTATACTGGTGATGTAATAAAGTCTGGAGGATCTGGCCCATGTCACCCTTTATCAAGGAATGTCAGAGAACACTATACTGGTGATGTAATAAAGTCTGGAGGATCTGGCCCATGTGAACCTTTATCAAGGAATGTCAGAGAACACTATACTGGTGATGTAATAAAGTCTGGAGGATCTGGCCCATGTCACCCTTTATCAAGGAATGTCAGAGAACACTATACTGGTGATGTAATAAAGTCTGGAGGATCTGGCCCATGTCAACCTTTATCAAGGAATGTCAGAGAACACTATACTGGTGATGTAATAAAGTCTGGAGGATCTGGCCCATGTCAACCTTTATCAAGGAATGTCAGAGAACACTATACTGGTGATGTAATCAGATTCTACTTGAAAAGATTATCAGAGAGATTTCCCCTGATTAGGAAAGAAATTAGTTAAACAAAATACCTTTGTAAAAATTACATTCAAAGACTTCAACCTTTAAACCTCAGTAGAAAACAAGTTAATTGAAAAGATTCCCTCAAAACAATTTGTGATTAACTTGACCACAATGTTTCTGGTTGTAAATAGGTTTAAAATAGTATTTATGATAGAGAAGAATGTTTAAATTTGCAATCCATGCATGGTTGTGTAAGGGTAGTACCGCAAGCTGAGCTGGCAACAACACCGTCTCATACTTCATCCTTAACTTTCTGGGTAGGGCCATGATGAATGTTTGCTGTTCTGTGTTGGGTAACAGGCCTCTCTGTCCACACATGTCCTCCTGTAAATATCAACATATATATTCTGTACTCGCGATTCAATTCTATCATGGCAGTGCTCTTATTATACATTGGGTAATCAAAATTATCAAGAAAATGCACCTGACTGTTTATCATTGCCTTAAAAAATATCAACAGTAAGAACTTTGAATGATATTTGGCTTGCATGGTTATTGTGAATTTAGTTATTAGCTCTTTTTGTGCAGTGTTGAAATGAAATGATATAACTTTGTATTTATAGATCAAGTCTTATATTGTTTACATCAGGAGTCCCCACTCATATCAATAACGATTACATCTAATTCAAAACCCAATAATCTAAATGAGTAAAAATGTGAGGGTAGTGAAATAGACATACAAAGGAAGTAAAAAACCAGTTTGTGACTGACAGAAATGCATTTGATGAACAATCTATATATGCAACACTACATTCATTGGTGTATTGAAAATGATATATTTTTCCAGCAAACAATTGCATCATAAGTTGATACATTGTTCTTTCCACCTTGTTTCCTTCTAGACCCTAACTAAATTCAGTTTTTTTTATTATACCTTTTTTTTCCTGAAGGCTTTTTAGAGTTTTATTTGAACCTTGGAATTGTTTTGTGTGGAACAGAAAACAAAATGTGTATAAAACTTTCCTATATTATCTCATGACTACCTTTTTACACACAAAAGATTTGGGAATTGGCAATGAAGCAGTTACTTGTATTTTTTTTAAGTGTTAAATGATGACTTGCATCCGCTTTAAATCTTCACACAGACCCCCTAGTTTTGAATATCATCAGATGGCAGGAATGGAAAAGAAGTATGATCCCTTCTTCTTACCTCCTCTTTCTTCATCATTTCAAACATTTCCCTCATGTTGGTGTCTGCCTTCCCATGGACGGATCTCCCATGGATATAGTGCCCATACTGGGCGTTCGCCATGATAAACACACTGATGTTACTCATTGAACAAAGGTCCACAAACTGTCGAACTTTATCTTCAAAGAATCGCTCATAGATAAACGTGAAGAATATCCACTGTACAATACCTGTCAATCAAAACAAAATAATATTTGGTATACAATGATTTGTGTTTCTTTTTAATTTAGCACTCTTAAATGTGTAAGTAAATGAAAAGGAAGACTTTGAAATGTTTAAAGCAGTAAGTTAGAATCAAGCTTCATTCTAATGTGTTTTCAGAAAAAAAAGCAGACAATTTCATCAACTATTCAAAAAGTAAAAATTTTGAGATAGAGTACAGTACGAAATGTATAAGACAATATAAGATAACAAGAAAGATTGTGATATTGGCTAAAAGGTGTCAGACATAAGACATGATAGACAAGATAAACAAGAAGTGTCTGTTCACATGACTATTCACTGACCTAAAACAAGATAAACGAGAACAGCGACTGCGTATCTGTACACACGACTGTACTCAGCTCTGTAGTTCTCCGCATCCTTTACGACACTGCCATCAGGGTCCTTCGTGGCGGTGTTTTCAAACCCAACAACCACCAGGAAGAACACGACCCCCCACACCTGGAACGTCTTGTTGATCTTACGTATGGCTTGTATCTCGTTCCACTCATTTGCCACAAAGTACGTCCTCCAAATGGATACAGGGACCTCCTTAGATTTCGAGTCTGTGCCAGAAACACCCTTTGACCTTTCCCAGTCAATAAAGAAGACGTCTGTCATACATTGCATAAATATCATATGGGCGACCTCCAGGAACTTTAAGGCGAAGGCAGAACCAAACAAACCCAGCCAGTCTCTCAGCTGCTTGTCAGTAGGGTGTACCAAATACACCACACTCTGGCGCTGTAAATACATGGAGTACCAATCTTTACTTTCACTATTCAGTCCAAAGGAAAGAATAAGAATCTTATTGATTTAAAGTACATTGGGGGGTAGGAAAATCTGATTTTGATTGACTTGTCTGTAAATGTCAAATCCTGTTCGGCACATGTACATATAATGGTTGGGTGTAGGACAATTCCCCACTAGGATGATTCCCCACTAAGACAATTGCCCACTGGGACAATTACCCACTGGGACAATTCCCCACTAGGATGATTCCCCGCTAGGATGATTCCCCGCTAGGACAATTGCCCACTGGGACAATTCCCCACTAGGATGATTCCCCACTAGGACAATTGCCCACTGGGACAATTGCCCACTGGGACAATTACCCACTATTTGATATAAAACATATATTCAAATAAATTATGTTTTTTATCTATAATGTATATTTTGCGTTATTTATGTTATCTGTAATAATTAACAATGAAAATAAGAGTGGAAAATTATCAAAATAGAGATTTGAAGCATTGTTCCTTTTTCGTCTGCAAAAATATATACTGATAAAAGAATTGTACAGAATGCAAAAGTCAAGTTAATATCAATGACCAATTAATTGGACTGTTGATCCAAATTTTTAACATTATATGAAATACTTTATTTTGCAAATATTGAAGATTCTAATTAATAGACTCTTTGTGAGTTCTTATGATATTGATTTTTAAATGCTTACATATTTCAAGTAGATGGAAGTGGGATCTAATGGGATAAAAAAAAAGGAAGCATAGGGATGATAAAACAATTCTAAAAGAATAAGAATTGAAGAATTAAGATGTGAAAATCCATCACAGACTGAAAAACATGTACATTATTGATATATCAAATATCAATTAAAGACCTCGTTAGCAAGGTGTAGCTAAAGGATGATTAAAGGTGTGGAGCAAAGCAATCGTTTATTCAATCCAAATCCCAAATTAAAAAGCTTACCAAAGTATAAATTTATAAATAAATCTGTTTTCAATTGCCTAAATCAATAAATGGGTTAATAACTATTGATAGGATAATTGAATTGCAATTCATTCTTTTCTACATTTACATTATGCACAAATGATATGCTTTAATCCATGATCACTGATTTTTGATTAGTTTTAATTTATTGCCTCAATAGCAAAGATTCATGAACATATCAAAAGATACATTTCATGCTATTATTTATTAAAAGTGGGGAATTGTCCTCATTCTCAATACAAAAAGATTTGTGAATGGACCAATCTTTTGACCTTTTTCAACCATGTATTATTTGTTTGGCTATTGTAATATAAATATATTTTCATGTATAAGTTGAAGATAATAGTTTGAAAATATATTTTAATACTTCTTTAATTCAGATTCTTGAAAAAAAAATGTTTTATGACGATTTCATTTTACCAGTGGGGAATTGTCCTATTTGACACAAATGTGGGGTATTGTCCGGTGGGTTATTGTCCAGTGGGTAATTGTCCTGTGGGTTATTGTCCTAGTGGGTTATTGTCCTAGTGGGGAATTGTCTGTACCCCATAATGGTTACATATTATATTTCTGTAAACATTTGCTTGTCTGTAAAGGCTTTTGGAGAAGATGGCCAATGCGGACAATTGATTTTGACAACTGTGGCTACACACTGCTGGGCATAATTAAACGTCCATTTCTGTAAATTAAAGATGCAGTGTAAATGAAATCCCATTGATTATTTAAAGTCTGAAACCATCATGACAAGAGGAATTCATTTCTATATCCATTTTTCAGTAAGATGACTCCACTAATGAAGGTGTCTATATTTTTATAAATGTTCTGTACTAGTTTTCATTAACTTTACTATTGCTAGATGAAACGCAACTTTTGTCATGCCATGTGTGTTTTACATTTCAATCATACTGTCTATAAGTGAGTTAAGTGAAAGAACAACATTTGATCACCTTTAGGAATGTTCAGGTATGATGTGAAAAGATCATCAGTATGTAGCAATTCAATAACTTTATGACAACATTTTGTGGAAACTTATTAAAATGGCATGTACAAGGAACTTTATTAAGTGCCCACTATATTGTGTCAGAAATAAAGATTGACCAGGAAAAATATGTCTCTTATCAGTACCACTTTGAATGAATTTAAGGTTTTCTATGGAAGGATTAGAATGCTTGTTTGTAAAAAAGATAAAATGCTTGGATGTGCAATTCCTCATCTTTCAAAGAAATTTTTTAAAATGAATACAATTAAGAAGGGAATGAAAAGTCATGAAAATATATTTTGATATAAACCAAAGTAATGCATCCATATCCTTGTATATAACTTAAGACTTACCTTGAAAAATATGAACCAGTAAAATGCCATGCCAAAGGTGATAACAAAGAATACATTGGCCAATGTACCAGCACAGAAAAAGAAGAAGTTGGCGATGGTGGGGAAATCTATCGTAGGTCGACCTGACCTTTTTGACCACACCCATGTTCTGTATCCAGCATATATAATCCCAAGCGTACTGAGGGTTCCTACAGCTATCTGGAAATCTCGGAGATAACTGGTGTCCTCGAATGTGTACTCCACCACAAACTCTACCTATAAAACATGATACAAACAACTACAGACTTTCTTTTGTAAAGATGTCTCCCACTTATTTTCAAATATAATTTGTCTGCTAATGATCAGGTTTATTCCCTCCTTAACAGTTTAATATACATGTACTACAGCATCATTTCTTCTTTTCATGCCTGGTAGAATATAGAACCTTGTGACAGAAAAAGTAGCTCATGATGAGAGAATTATCCTTAATCATAATAGCTTCCATCAAATATGTGTAAGAACATTATTATCTATTTACACATTTTCCAATTGTTGTCTGCTTTGTAATAAGACAAATCACAAATACTCTATAAAGAAAAAGGTAAAATGTTCAATCTCTCTTAGCTTTGATACTTGAATTGTCTCAAGACATAAATAAGCCGGATCAGAATGCAATAAAATGTACAAAGTTTCTAAGAACCATGTTCAGCTTAAATGACACTGTAGCTTTGACCATGGTGTGTTGAATCATGTTCAATTAAAATTAAAATGACATTGTAGCTTTGTACACGGTGTTTACAATCATGTTCAACTAAAATGACACTGTACCTTGTACATGGTGTGTTAAATCATGTTCAACTACATGTACAATGACGCTGTAGCTTTGTACATGGTGTGTTAAATCATGTTCAACTACAATGACACTGTAGCGTTGTACATGGTGTGTTTAATCATGGTCAACTAAAATGACACTGTAGCTTTGACCATCATGTATTAAATCATTTTCAACTAGAATGACGCTGTAGCTTTGTACATGGTGTGTTAAATCATGTTCAACTACAATGACATTATACTTTGGACACAGTGTGTTAAATCATGTTTAAGTAAAATGACACTGTACATTGTACATGGTGTGTTTAATCATGTTCAGCTAAAATAACACTGTAGCTGTGTACATGGTGTGTAAAATCATGTTCAACTAAAATGACACTGTAGCTTTGTACATGATGTGTTTAATCATGTTCAGCTAAAATAACACTGTAGCTTTGAACATGGTGTGTTAAATCATGTTCAACTATAATGACACTGTAGGTTTGTACATGGTGTGTTAAATCATGCTCAACTAAAATGACAATGTAGCTTTGAACATGGTGTGTTAAATCATATTTAACTAAAATGACACTTTAGCTTTGTAGTGGTGTGTTAAATCATGTTTAACTAAAATGACACTGTAGCTTTGTACATGGTGTGTTAAATCATGTTCAACTAAAATGACACTGTAGCTTGGTAAATGGTGTGTTAAATCATGTTCAACTATAATGACGCTGTAGCTTTGTACATGGTGTGTAAAATCATGGTCAACTGAAATAACACTGTAGCTTTGACCATGATGCGTTAAATCATGTTCAACTAAAATGACACTTTAGCTTTGTAGTGGTGTGTTAAATCATGTTTAACTAAAATGACACTGTAGCTTTGTACATGGTGTGTTAAATCATGTTCAACTATAATTAAAATGACATTGTAGCTTTGTACATGGCGTGTTAAATCATGTTTAACTAAAATGGCACTGTAGCTTTGTACATGGCGTGTTAAATCATGTTCAACTAAAATGACACTGTAGTTTTGTACACAGTGTGTTAAATCATGTTCAACTAAAATGGCACTGTACCTTGTACATGGTGTGTTAAATCATGTTCAAATACATGTACAATGACGCTGTAGCTTTGTCCATGGTGTGTTAAATCATGTTCAACTATAATGACACTGTAGCTTTGTACAGGGTGTGTTAAATCATGTTCAACTACAATGACATTGTACTTTGGACAAGGTGTGTTCCATATGGGTTTTACATCACATCAACATTATTTCAGTTATGAAGCGATGCCCGACTCTTAATGATGGAGGAAGACCCCATACTCAACTGCCCATAAGGGCTGGTCAAGGCGGGTAGAACCATCGGCATTCCGTAAGTCAGTCGGGAGACTGCCTCTCATGAAAATCCATATCCCTCTCAGGATTTGAACCATCGTGGGACAAGGTGTGTTAAATCATGTTCAAGTAAAATGACACTGTACCTTGTACATGGTGTGTTTAATCATGTTCAGCTAAAATAACACCGTAGCTTTGTACATGGTGTGTAAAATCATGTTCAACTAAAATGACACTGTAGCTTTGTACATGGTGTGTTAAATCATGTTCAGCTTAAATGATACTGTAGCTTTGAACATGGTGTGTTAAATCATGTTCAACTATAATGACACTGTAGCTTTGTACATGGTGTGTTAAATCATGTTCAACTAAAATGACACTGTACCTTTGTACATGGTGTGTTAAAGCATGTTCAACTAAACTGACGCTGTACCTTGTACATGGTGTAATCATGTTCAACTAAAATGACACTGTAGCTTTGTACATGGTGTGTTAAATCATGTTCAACTAAAATGACACTGTAGCTTTGTAAATGGTGTGTTAAGTCATGTTCAACTAAAATGACACTGTAGCTTTGTACATGGCGTGTTAAATCATGTTCAACTAAAATGACACTTTAGTTTTGTACATGGTGTGTAAAATCATGTTCAACTACAATGACACTTTAGCTTTGTACATGGTGTGTTAAATCATGTTCAACTAAAATGACACTGTAGCTACGTACATGGCGTGTTAAATCATGTTCAACTAAAATGACACTGTACCTTGTACATGGTGTGTTAAATCATGTTCAACTACATGTACAATGACGCTGTAGCTTTGTACACGGTGTGTAAAATCATGTTCAACTAACATGACACTTCAGCTTTGTACATAGTGTGTTAAATCGTGTTCAACTAAACTGACACTGTAGCTTTGTACATGGCGTGTTGAATCATGTTCAACTAAATGACACTTAAGCTTTGTATGTGGTGTTTTAAATCATGTTCAACTATAATGACACTGTAGCTTTTTACATGGTGTGTTAAATCATGTTCAACTAAAATGACACTGTAGCTTTGTACGTGGTGTGTTAAATCATGTTTAACTATAATGACACTGTAGCTTTTTACATAGTGTGTTTAATCATGTTCGACTACAATGACGCTGTAGCTTTGTACATGGTGTGTAAAATCATGTTAAACTACAATGACATTGTACTTTGGACATGGTGTGTTACTTACATCTACTTCATTCCCATTCTGAGCCTCTGCCAGGGTGACTGAGCCGTAGTCTATCTGTATACCAGGGGGGTATATAATACCCTGGGTTGTGTCTGTTACAAGGTTCACACTGATAGTTATCTTTTGGGCAAAACGTACAACCTCCGCCTCAGCTATAAAACATGTACACGAAATAAAACATGGACAATCTTATGGTCTATTGGTGGTTTAAGAAGAAACTTTTCAGGGAAGAATAGCCTAAAAACCACAAAAAAAAAATAAATAATGGAAACACTTTTTGTTCTTGTTCATACCTCATTTGGTCACATTTTGTTTTAAAATATAAGGTCAATATGTCTTTTCCCAAAAATTATTTGAGAAGGGAAAGAATAGGAGGTGTTCACGCGAAGCTGAAGTATGCATCTCAATATATTTTTAGATCGATAAACTCAACTTTGAATTCAAACCTATCCAGTTAGATGTATTTTCAGATGACATAAGCATCAATGTTGAATGTCATTCCTTGAAACTTAATCTATGATAACATTTCAATCATAATGCAAATTCATTTAATTCAGGCTGATATTTATCCCTGAAAGTTAAGGATGATTCATCTAAAATACAAAGGAAATACTTTTTGTTCACAAGTTTATATAAAAATGGTCGTTACTTGACTGTGCAGTTATAGTTGCTACATTGTCTACAAGGAAAAATCGTCTAAACAACTGCATCTCATCCTCATTCCCTGGAAGTAAAACATTTATGTTTATCATGCTTTTTAACAATATTTCATGTACATCACAGTCGTTAATTTGCATATTCATAGCAGAATTAATTCTTAACCTACAATAACCTTTCTATTTAGTCATAGAACAATCTATTGTTGCCATATTTACGCTTTTCTTCAAATTCATCAAAGGAACATTCTAATCAACGAAATTCTTCTATTACCTCAATGTGTTCAACTCTTCAACCTTTGAAATTGTAATTCTAATGTGAGGAATGTAAATCGTAGATGTTAATGCTATAAAAACAGTATTTAATGCTTGTGTTATAAAAAGAGAATGGTTATACCTCTGTTGATTTCACTTTGTGTATCTAGACTCCTGTAGTTGAGGATATTGACTGGTATTGGGTACAGCTCTGGGGCATCATTCTGATTGATTTCCAGGTCTTTTAAGTAAGTTAAGGGGATACATGTCACTTAATCCTAACTCTTTGTTAAAGCATTGAAGGTTTAGATAAATGAGCATTTTACAGTATTTTCATGCAGCATTTGAGAAACGATTCAGTAAATCCTATCATTTGATTTATCATTGCAACAATTCCAATAAACCATGGTAAAAAGTTAGCTAGGACATAAATCATCCTATATCTACCTCTCTATATATCATTAGGACAAACCTCACTCAATTCTAACTTTGCTTTATAATATACCGACAATAAGAAACTTGGGAAGAAAAATTGTGTATAACAACATATTTCTTAATACTAAAAAATTCCAGCTCAATCTATTCAAATTTTCAGCCTGATAAGGCCTTCATCAGGAGAATCTTTATTTCCAACTACATTTTTGTTTATAGGCTTAAACTGTATACAACACAGTATAGAAAAATATCAGTAACCTTTCCGTTAAATATCTATCAAAGTGATTACTTCACAATCTGGATTATGAAACTAACATCATAGTTTGTATTATAAAGTACCTAGTTTAACAAGACATACTTTAGTCATGAAAGTTGTTGTTGAGGAAGGATACAGAGATCAAAGAACTCAAGTGGATATTTGGTTTGGTCCCAGAGGTCAATGGCCGCTATCTTACACTGAAATAAACCATAAAGAAAAAGGTTCAATCATTGTGTCGGATGTACTACATACCGGTACCACTATATATTACATTGGAAAACATGTTTTTCTTGGTGTAAACTTATGCTTAGCTTCATTGACAGCTTCAAAAAGTGCTGTAACAATTGGCATCTTCTTTATTGATGATTTATTGAAATTCATTGAGACAAAAAATATAATTAAAACTTCATGATTATTGAAGTAATAACTCCGCTTTTCAATTTGTCAAAAAAGTTTAAGAAATAATGATTCTTGCATAGGCATAACGAGTTTTATAGAGTTCATCACAAGTAATTTCTTTTCACAATGACTTTCAAAACAGATTTCTCACTTGCAGGATGACCCTTGTTAATAATACAAAGGTATAATACGTACGTCCTTGATACATTCTTATAACAACAACAGGCCTATCTAACCTATTAGCTAGTATGGTATTATCATACCCTTCATACCATTAGCTAGTATGGTATTATCATACCCTTCATACCATTAGCTAGTATGGTATTATCATACCCTTCATGCCATTAGTTAGTATGGTATTATCATACCCTTCATACCATTAGCTAGTATGGTATTATCATACCCTTCATGCCATTAGCTAGTATGGTATTATCATACCCTTCATGCCATTAGCTAGTATGGTATTATCATACTCTTCATACCATTAGCTAGTACGGTATTATCATACCCTTCATACCATTAGCTAATACGGTATTATCATACCCTTCATACCGTTAGCTAGTATGGTATTATCATACCCTTCATACCATTAGCTAGTATGGTATTATCATACCCTTCATACCATTAGCTAGTATGGTATTATCATACCCTTCATACCATTAGCTAGTATGGTATTATCATACCCTTCCAAAATGTAATCATAAGAAGACTTTCACCAAATAAGAAAAGAAAGAAAATTGATGCTTCTTTTTGGGTCAGAAGGTGGAAAGCATTGTGACATAAGAAGAAAACATTTTTCACAAGCAATTATTTGTCTGATTGGTTTCTTACTCCTCTACCCAGAACTTTTCTTTCTTTCATTAATAATCAAACTCATGAATAGCAAACCCAATCCATTTCTTAAGATCAGTATCGTTCTCCTAACATGTGAATTAGAGGGCAATAATACACTGGTATTTACCGATTGAGAATAAGTCGTCCCAAACACATAGGCTGCATTCATTCGTTTAGTCGTATCCGCACAAAGCTGTAAACGCCCATTTAGAACATTACTGAGCCCAATATACTCTCCATTTAAATCATAGCGGGCTACTCTGTACTCTATTCTTGATTCGGGAGAAAACGTGTATTGTGTCTCTAGATAGTCATCCCGTAATACGTCATTACCATCAATTCTGCTTCCAGTGTTGTCAAAATAGTAGAGCCAGGGCACATTTACAGGGCTGAAGTAAAATAAGGTGAGGAACATTTTTTAAAACAGTCTTTTTTTTTTTATAACAGTCAATCTTGTACAATAAAACCCCTTTATGGCAATAGATTTAACTAACTGCATAAGGATTGATTAGATAGTATTCTTTTTGCTAACTTTTTATACATAGGTTTGTCAACCTAATGACTTCATTCTTCTTTGAATATAAATGATGAATTATTTAAAACCGAAACAAGAACTTGATAGGGCATCAGCATGTCAGTGGGCCATGCTTAGTTACACAAGTGCTCTAAAGGACATAAATAAATGGATTTTGTTTCGTAAAAGGACTATCTAATAGATTGAGATTATGATCATTTTAAAATAAGTTATTTTCTATGGATAAAACGATAACGCAGATCTTTACAATTACATAAAAATTTGTTAGTGATTCACTCCACCTAGTTTCATAAATGTGTGATGAAAATATAGTACACTTTAGTTGAAGATATAGTAAACCATATAAATGATAGTCTATGTCAACAATGATTTAAACTTTTATTACCCAAAGGTGAGGGATGGTAATGCAATCACCACAGAGATGTCACATAATTTCATTGTACATTTGGAAACCTTTTTCCATCATGCGTAATAATGGAAATTGGAAGGTGTTTGCAATCAAAGTATAAAAGATAACGTTTGTTTCTCACAAAACACAATCTGTGAGACAGTACCTTTAAAGAGTGCTGCTGCAAGATGATAAGATAAGGCTATGACTTACGAGAATGAGTTAGCAGCAGTGATCAAGGAATAGTACATATCACAGGCATTTGTGATGGTTGCCAATCTGCTGGACGTATACTCATAGAATGTTAGAACACACAAGTTGCCCAACACCTCACATGCTGTTATATTCTGGTAGTATCTACATAGGGAAAATGCGGCCCTCAGGTGTTCTTGAAAGTATCTAGATCGAGATTGCTGAAACAAACAAAATCACCTGTATCCTTTCTATCATGCATTAAACGATACACTATGCTCTGAGTGTCAATATCAAAATGATTTTTTCAACATATTTTTTTTCGTTTACGACAACATTAGACATTGATTTTATTTTGTTTCTGAATTCTTAGTTTCAATAATCATTTTAGAAATGTCTAATCGATAAATGGAAGGAAGACATGACTTTAGGTCTGTTTGTTTCTCTGCTCTTCAAGACTCTCATTTGATGATTCGCATGATAACCAATAGTTTTTAAATATGAATATAACCCTTGCATGGCCTAGGGAAGCAAATTTAAAATGTTATCTTACTTAGCAAATAATCCTCCTTGAATTCTCACAATTTACCTTGCATCATAACACATTGGACCAAATGCGGTAATATTATTGGTTTTCATGGAACAAGTGTGTCACAAGTACTTCTCAATCAAACATGCATACATTGAAATCTGCAACTGAAATAGACTGGGAACTGGTCTCTCATTTATCGAATGTAGAGACCGATACGGTACAAATCTACCAGGCAGAAAACTGGCTGGTAACAGAAAGAACAAACGCAGCATACTGTCCTTAGAGCGAACTTTTGACGGTTCAAACGAACAGTTAGCCGTGGAATTTTGGCGAACATTTTAAACAAATCAGTGGATAATTAAGTCTGATAAAGGTCTGTTCACTTTGAAAATCGCAAAAACAATTATTCAGGGGAAACAACTGTATGTTTCTTGTTGTTGTTGTAGTATTTTGGAATGTTGCATTCGGACCAATAAAATCATTCAGAATTTGTAGGCTTCCCGCTGTCTATATTGTGGAACATAGTGGAGCTTGTAGACAGCGGGGGACCAGTTTACAACAGAAATTGGTCCAAAACCGGCATTTTCTGGATTGCTGATCTTAGGTAACTAGGCGTTTTGTTCAAAAGCAATTCTTTTGTTTGCATGCAATAGACATTAAATGACTTAAAATCAAACCATTGAATATTCAGTATACTGATATATTTTACTAGGTTTATGCAATGAGAAAAAAATATTTTTATCTCAGTTGTATGTGTAAGATGCTAGATGCTTGACAATCAAGATCAAACAATATTTCAATGATTATAATAATTATCCACTTACCGTTCTGGGTATAAGGTATAGAGAAGGATCATCCTTGATTATCTGTGCAGCAGGAAAGCAATATCCTCCAGTCTGAAATAAACATGAAGTCTTACACTCTTTAAATCTAATAGGTATACTACAGAACTAAAAGCATCACTTTAATCATACTAAATCAATCGTTCAGCATTCCCAATGGTGAAAGCTTTCTATAAAATAAATATTACTTTCCAGATAATTGGCAATTATTGTATACAGATGTATGCATTGTCATTTATTTGCGTGTCTTTGTTAAACTTACAAGTTCATCTATTGATCTGTATTTATAAACATGTACATCTCGAGTTAAAAAATGGGAGTAATAAAGTTACATGTATATGATAAACCAGTTTGTGAACCAAAGGATAATTCTGCAATTATCAAATATTTGCCCATGTTTAAGATCAATTCTATACCAAAAAGGTTGTCTATGGGAGTCTATCACAGGGTCTCAAAAGTCATCAAAGCAACTGAATGTCAGCACATTTACTTACAAAATTCCCAGAACAGGTACAAGAGTTGTTTGCAGTGATGTCCAATACATTCACACATTTCTGACACCTACAATCAAGAAATGGATTTAATGAATCAGTTAAATTACAACTGAAGAGACAAAAATATCAAAAATTCATCAACCTGTAAACCTAAAACTATAATACTTTTTACTTGAATATCTTCTGAAACATATAATTACACATTTCCTGTTGTCAAATGAACAGGTAATCAAAGCCCAAGGTATGTAGAAATATTGCTGGGCAAATACTTTCTCCTAAGTCACTTGTCTAATGGGTGTCCTCTTCCAAAATACAGAAATACAATAAAACTTATCTTTTACTAAGGTAATAATCTTAATGTTCAAAATTATCTGCACAGGAAAAGATAACATGTGGTTAACATCTCAATCACTACAAGCTAATTAGAACAATAGATATCACAGATTTTTATTTAAACACTTAAAACTGTGTATCAAATATTAACTGCTATCTATTTTGAGAGAATGTTCATAACTCTTTGACAATTGAGCAATTGAATACATCAATAACAACATAAATTATACAGGTCATTACTTAAAGCAATCCTATTTTGAATGACAAGTATTCAGACATTAATATAAGGACAAATACTGGCCATCATATGCTGTACATAAGTTTTATGTGTACTACAAGATATAATGTTTGGTGAGATTACAGAATTTCAAAATGGTCCTTTTTAAATCAAATGATTTTTCTGCCATAACGAATAAGACTAATTATTGTTGCTAAGTTCAACTGTTAAAAGTTGCTTTAAAGTTGATAGTTTTCATCATGTATAATTTTCTGTTTGGTGTATGACAATGTTAAAGGGAAACATTCTAATGAATGTATAATTTACAACTTAATTATAAAAAAAAAAACGTTTAAATATAAAATCAGGAAAACACAGGGTAAGTAGAATTCTATTCAAGCAAATAAACTTGCCTGTATTGTCTAAAGATGATTTTCATTAAGATTTTTCACCAAGGTTCACTTCTTGACAATATTTTTATTTCAGCTGTCATTAAAAAGACAGACTTATATTAGATATAAGCTTCATTCAAAATTTGCTTCATTCAAAATTTTATAAGTATTTGCATGTTCTGTGTCTCCCTTACAATGGCACACAAACTCCAAATGAATAATTTAAAAAAAAAATCATGAAACTGTAAGAGACAACAAAGTCTGATGTATACCTAGAGCATTCAAACTGCTAAAATGACCACCCTAAGTAAACATAGATATAGATTCCATGGTTTGGCTTTGTTTCATTTAGGTTTTAGTCACAAGCCTTAGGAATATATATTTCTTTTATTTTTATAATGATTAGCTCAAATATTTAGCTGAAGTATATGCAAAAGGTTAATTACACTGCATTATGGTATAAAATTTTGGTTAAATCACATCTTTTGTATTTTATTACAGTTATCCACTTTATGAAAGGAGGCTGATAATTACCTAGTTTTATCCGGGCTTGGTTGAGTGTCCGCTGTACAGTTCTGACAGTTTATTGTGTTGGAGCCACCATTTGTATACCAATTACCCAATAGGGTTCTCTCTGGGCTTACTGTAAACAAACAGTTACTTTATAAAAATTGAAAAACACATCTTTTCCTTACAATGCTCAATTTACTTTCAGCAAACAATTTCTGAAAACAAAACCATAAGAATCTTTAAAATGTCTTACAAAACTTCCTGTGGTTATAAAATGTATTTGGGAAAAAAACAATGAATAAACAAACTGTAGCTTGAAATGATCTGATCAAATTCATCATTCTATACCTTGCCATTTCTACAACACTTTGTATTTAGAGGTATTGATGGAGACAAACATTATAAAATAGTTACAGAGAAGAGAAATTGACAGCTAACAGGGAATGCTTAATGTTTGTTTCACTCATTTCTTATGGCAATCTTCCTTTGGTAAGAATAACCATGGATTTTACTGGGCTAGCTTAAACTGAACAAACAAGGCTTACAAGAACGAACCAGTAAATACCTACTCTGATTGCTGCCACTGCATGGACGACAGGTCTTTGTTGAGTTATCAACCACTGAACCAGCCGGGCATGTTATACAACTATATCCAGTTGATGAGGCAACCTGATTAAGAAACAATCTGACAGTTTATACATTTGAATCATTGAACCTAATACATCACATCCTGCAAACATGCGAAATGTACTTCTGTTTGGGATTATTCCCAGATGAATATGCCTTTTTATGTGTCACTTACTGGGTAATTCATCTTCAAAAACCAATGCATAAAATAAACATAATAAGGCACCACAAAAAGAGTTTCAATCCAAAGTAAGTTTAGCAACCCGATAGATAAGGAATGGATTATACATGCATATTGAACTGAAAGAACTAAAAGCTTACCATACATGAAAACAACTGCTGCGTTTAGTACCAGAGTTTAGACTTAAATATTTTAAGAGAACTGAGGTTTTGCTTATTAAAAGTTTTTTCTTATTTTTTCAAACTTTTGGCCAAAGTATGTTTATCAAAGATTTATAAAGAAGGGCTTTTGGCAAACTCATCAAAATATAAAAAGTAACACTGTATGTATGAGTTAAAAACCGTGGCTGCTCCTTTAATCTATCCAAAGTTTGATTAACTTCATTAAGTCATTCCAACATGATTAAATTGTCTCTTACCCTGATGATTTGTGTTTGAATGCTAAGAAATCGGTGACTAAGAATGAACAAGGATCAATATAGGTGAAGAAGTGTCTGTTATTTAATGTCAATGACAACACAGCTTTTTCCTCATCATGACGATTGTATGGTTTCAAGCCATCCAAAGACAAGAAATAAATCATCAAAGTTGATATTTTTCTTGCCCCATCAATCAATCACTATGGATTATGTGGTTATTGTGTTGATTTATTTGACTTTTGAAAAAATGCAAAACAGAAACAAATCATATAAAAACATCCATCAAGAGAAACAGAACTTATCCTGGATCCATCATAACCATCACTCATTCATGAAAACAAAAAGCAATATGAAACACATATATAGCAACCAATCCAGAGTTACATCAAACTGAACAAGGTGAAAGTGATCCAACAGTGTTTAGATACATGACTTGCCAATGTCATCTTGGAAGTCTTTCTATCCCTTAATGAAACAACAACATTACACAGCTAAAAGATACATAATCTTAAAAGTTTTTGTTCAATTTTGTAACTTTCTGATGTAAAAGGATGGAATATCACTTTTCTCAGTATGCTTCCTAAAGCTTAATTTTCTCAATGAAATCAGTCCTATTGGCTGCGTATCTTTAAAACACTCTCTATTATTGTCTGGGGACATATCAAAATCCCAAACAACATCACCCTATATACTCCCAAATTCTTGATAACGGATTGAACCAAAATGCCCATTACCTGGTTTGGCCCACATGGTTCACATGTAACAGCTCTGCCACCATGGTTCTCTGTATATCTGTAGCCAACTTTACAAACACAGGACAGCACTGAAAAATATATTGTGAGTTCTACATCAGATTTAGAATAACAACCAAACAAGAACCACCAACATCACCCCACGCATGGTTGTGATGTCACATGAAAAGAAAGGATAGCAAATTACCCATTTCTGTTAAATGGAAAAGATACATAAAAAGAATATCATCGAGAGAACCCAAGTCCTCAAATATAAGGAAGAATTTGTCCTGGTGTACTTGGATTTCTTGAGTCAGGCAGCGCTTTTAAAAGGACATATATCAATATAGTCATTTGAAAGAGTCATTAAAACTAGTTACATGACTATAGGTTAGTTTAGAGTCATTACCCAAACACAGGTCCAATATGGGTCCTCTTCGTCAGGGCCGTTCCTACATTTTTCAGTTCTGAAAATTTCACCAAATGCGTTCCTTTGATTGTTTAATTAGATGAAGTGTGACGAATCTCTTTAGTTTATTGTTATGAGACATGTCTGAACACTTACGGTCAGAACTGGCTTCTTGGTATGTGTCATTTTGAGAACATTGGACACATTCAAGTTTAGTGATGTCGTAAAACTCTTTCGTTGAACCTGCCTGATTACAGTCTTCTTTGGTTTCAATCGCTATGGGGCGATTATATCGCACGAATTCGGATGATGCTGTCAGAAAGCAAGTAACCACAACGAAAACCCAGAACGGGACCGCCATTGTTGTTGTAGTTATTGCCATGCAATTTGATTGGTTAAAAACGTTTAGGTTTACTTGCTTTGTAAGTGTAGCATTTACGGCTCTATATTAATCGAACAGCTTTCAGTCGGCAGAAGGAACAATCTGAACAATGTTACCAGGTTTATTTGTATCACCGTCTTTGTTTTACATCGATACACACAAACACGGTTTGCCAAAAATAGTAACATTTTTAAGGTGAAGGTCATTTTGAAACGAGGCTTGCGAGTAAACAAACCGATTCCGACGTACTACACAGTACCAAAATGATCTGTGTCTCTAAGATACAGCGTTCGGACACCTTTTGGTGCCGAGATTTCAATGAATTTTGATGTCCTGTCTCAAGAGGGTTTCAAGTTTAAGCATTTGGCAGCGCTTTATATATTTTTATATGTGTGAATATTAACCCATTACCCCATTATACCACACGTTACCGCACCTCTCACAAATGACTTTAAAAACCACGGCGGCAAAATGCAGAATAACTTCATTTGTTACAATGGCTTATAACTTATATCAGACGGGAAATGTTGGTTCTTAAATATTAATTGCTCTTGCATATGAAGTTTAATAATGCACAAATCCCCATATGGGACAATGGGTTAATCAAAGATAGTAGTATCAATTTTGATATGGAATTAGTATTTAATTAGTACATAATTGAAGGAATAGTGGCAGATTTTAAAAAAAAGTTTTGTTCATGTTGATGATACATTGCACCTAAGAAGATGACCTTAGAAATCATTTTTTTAAATTGAGAAAACGCTCATAAAGATCAAAGACCTAATAAACAGGTTTATTAGGTCTTTGTAAAGATTCTATCAAATACCACAAACAAGCCGGAATTTCATATTTTTTTTAATTATTATCTGTAATTGCTAGTTAGATGTGCCCGAAATCAAATTAGAAGGAAAGAGTTGTGACCTTTTTCCGAAGTTCTCTTTATTGCTCCTTGGTCACATAAGTATTTAGTCATTATTACATAGGCTATTTACAGTTCACCATTCATCAGTTCAACATATTTGTTTTACATCGATTGTGAAGGAAGCTTAAAGCTTGTTCAAAGCCACTCTCGATGACTGCTTCCTGGATACTAAACCAGTAATCGCGCAGGTTTTGTGGTTAGTCCCGGAATTTTCAGCTCGCCTAATAGGGATTCGAACCCGGGACCCTCGGTACAATAGCCCGACGCTCTACCACTGCACCAATGTCGCCCATATTTCGAATTAAAACGAAATGAACAAACTAATATGGGGAATACACCTGATTGGAACTGTCTTTTGATGATTCTGAAAGACCTCAATTGCCTGACTATAAGTCAATGAGCTGGACAAAATGAGCAACCTACAGTACTCATCATCTATATTGAATCATTTATTTGCCTGTACTATGCCATAAGGCTCTAAATAATCCAGAAGCATGTGTAGGCAATTGGTTTGTCAGAAGCATTTCCATTGAATATATATGATAGCAGAAAGCTTCTGAGTTTGGAGCAAATGCTTTAAAAAACCGGCAATGTTGTGATGTTTGTAAACAAACCAGGCTGGTGCTTGGATTAAGGCGGTCTTTCGGGTTTCAATTGAAAAGTCCAGAAAATTGTTGCCAAAGGGATTGTTTGTTTTCTATACTAGTAGAGTTTTAGTAAAATTTCGTACATTATAAATCTACCTGCAGGATTCTTTTTGAACAAACAAATGTAAAGCCACATATGAGAGTCAGTGGAAATTCTTTCTTTGCAAGAACAAAATTTGATGAAACTAAGGGACTGTGTGGTAAACTCAAATTCGGTGAACACGTTTTCAGAAGTTAGAAGCTCTTTTGGACTAAATGTGGCCCTAAATGCACGACCCGTCGTCTTATAAATATCAGTACTGAAAACTACGACGTGTCACGGTACAATACTTACTGCAACATGTACAACGTTATTTTGGATGAAAGATAAGGAAAAAGATCTGTTTCATGATAGAAAAATTATCAAATTTCATAACTGTCTATATCATTTCTTTATATTTTGGGGTGTTATAGAAGAAATCTTTCGTAGAACAACCCCTTTACACAATGCAATTACAGTGGGCGTTTGTCACGTGACTGTTTGTTTACTCGCAAAAGAAGATGGCTGCGAAACCGTGTTTGTGTGTATTGTGAAGGACCAGGTTTATCCAATGTATTTCCCAGCTCACGGAAATACCCGAGTAGTTCCAATTGAAATACATCGTTTTAACAGTATTTCATCCATATTTAGTATGGTTTAGTATCCAGGAAGCAGTCATCGAGAGTGGCTTTAAACAAGCTTTAATTAGCTTCCTTCACAATCGATGTAAAACATAAACATATACGGTGAATAATATTGTGGTGGTCACTGCTGGCGCATACTATGCCTGTGTAACGAACCGAGCAAATGAACCTCTTCAAGACGTAAACACATCCGATCAATTAGTTGTGGGTTGACTTACAGATTGACTGGACTATCAGTGAATACCACTGTCGTACACTGGTATAACAGTATGTTCTCTCAAACGATGCATTATATTCCTAATTTGCATAAATGTTCAACGAACGTTACATAACTCCCACTTCCGAGAAGACTCGTCCCGAGTCTTGGCCCTTGGGAAACACGTGGGGAAGGCAAAGACCTAATATAGGTCTGTGGGGAAGGCAACTCCGATAGAAGGAGAAGATGAAGATTTTTGGAAAGAAATAATGAAAGAAATGAAATTTTACAGCAGAATTAATATAAAAGTGTATTTGGTGCTTTATTTAATCCACTTCGCCTTTTGTTCGAACAATAACCAAATCATTTTGACGTCATCATCGCAAATAGCAATCTAAATACATCAGGTTTATCCAATGAAATCTCAGCTCACGGAAAGTAGTTTCGACTAACGAAAACAGTGATGCAAAACGTACTCGAAGCAGGCAGACCCTATATTGTATTTAAATATAAACTTATTTTTTGGTTGCAATTGTAGAGGAACTCGTGGCTGTGACAACATGGTGGTTGATACTTAGAGTTATTTTCAATATAATATGCTATTCGTGTGAGATCGAGACCTGGCTAATCCTATTTTCTTTTTCTTTGGGTTATTTTGTCTTATCTAAGATACACTTTTCAGGATACCCTTTCTTTTAATTCATTTAATGATATTGAATTTGTAGACGCATGATTAGTCATGAGAAAATTTAGGAACATTTATTCTTCGATCAGTCCTCATCTGACGTTACCCCCCCCCCCATGTTGAAAACGCTCCTACGCCTATGGGTTCATAATTTACATAAACGTTCAACGAACGTTACACCTGTATTTCCTCGCCAATAACAGCGACAAATTTAACTCCCAATTAAGTGACGGCAGTATGCTCTCCAAACCGCTGACTGCTTTCCAAAAGAAATTAATAACACTCCCTGATGCAAATCAAAGCAATTCCATTTTTAGTCCTGACCATAAGCACAAGGATTTCAAATTGTATTTATGCGCAAAATGGAAGCCAATGCAGATGTTTATTAAATTCCTTTCTCGATTGTTCGTATAATGCACCGATCGGTCAAAATAATGGTGGTTTTTAGGCATAGATATCTTCCAAGATCATTACAAAGCTTATCAGGATATGCATGGTTCCAAAACGTAATGGATATCGTCCCCACCACAGGTAAGAATGTTTTGCTCCATGTGAAATACATTGGCAAGAAACGCCAAAACATAGAACGAAAGTTCAGTCTTCATTCCAATGTTCAATGAATCACCATTGTACATGTCGTGCGTGACGTCTTTATATGTACCCACGTCTTCTCACAGCGCCATTAAAAAGGTCACCAGAATCTTCTTCAGTCTGTTAACACATAATCAACTTGCTCAGAGCAGGGCAATTCCAATATCGTTTTCTAGAGTTCCGTCTTCATTTCAATATTCAATAAACCATTATCACGCATGTCGAGCCGAACTTTTCAGATTTAAAGACATAACCGATTAAAAAAACGCCGTCAATCACTTTAAATTAGTATGATATAGGCCTATTTTCACAAATATTTAGCCAAAATTGCAAAATTAATCCAAACCCAGTCATTCTACGAACATTATATCAGAATCACAACCATTTTGTTTCATGTTTGCATTGAGGTTTTCGCGAATTAAAACACGTTTTAGATTATCACGACTGTCAGCGCACTTCGTGACAGCTGTCCGTCAACTGTTGCTACTTCTTTCAACTGTCCAGCTGTTTCCCATTTATTTTCTACTTAAATTTAATCATTCAGGCCTGTTGTTCAGTACGTTCGGCATGATTTTCCGTGTCAACCTAGAAGTGAAGAGATTGCTCAAACCAATGTGTTTTCCACATTGCCATAAATGCATCGTTGGTAGGAGCAAGTTCTATATAAAAAGGGTATCCTGCCAAAATATTTGACTGATATTAGTTGTGGGACGTGAACGTAGGGCATGTGAACTTCATCACAATGAACTTATAAAAATGTTTAAAGGTTTCAAACATATCTAGAAAAAAACAAAACAAAAAAATTACCATTATTACATAAACCTCAATCACAGCCACGCTTAGCAAGAAGACCAGGCGTAGACGGATGTCAATGCACCATTCTCTTGTCCCTAAACTGAAAATGTGTGTTGGTTTTAAACTTTAGTTGGAACATTGTTTGACTACGTTTAATGTATTAACAATCTGCTAAATTACGTCAATACAGTGTCAGTAAGCCATCTGGCAACATTCTTTATTCAACCAAGTTCAAAGTAAAGAACCCGGATCATTGCAAAATGGACATCTTATGATGCACTCGGTTTAAGGAATGACCTGGGTAATGGAAAACTGGTTATTGCTTTGGTAAAAGAATAAGTTGAGTATCAACGATTTTGTTATTTATTTCATATTAATTACATCCCTTTAAATTTTAATTATCACATTAAAATTAAAATTCCATAAATGAAGTTGGCAAATACAAATTCTAATCCAGAAAAGATTCTTATAATATGAAACTTGATTTTAAAATGACATCTGCTTTGTTTAATCTTTGATTTTGTTATTCTGACTTTTCTTCATTACCGAGGTCTTATCTTAATGAAAGGTGAGTTTGTCTATGATGCACTCGGATCAACAGGTAACTGGTTATTCAGGGTTCCTTCTACATTGCCTCAAGTTCGCCGGTCTGGGGACCATTTCCAAGAGGGCCAACAGAATTTCATGCTGGCATACATTCAGTACTGGTAGGATTTTAAGAAAAGCATTCGGGATTGTCTTTTCTAGTTTCTTTGCTGAGAAAAGTATCCAAATCACTATGATTTCAAGGTACGGTATGTGTCTTAACATGATTGACTAACTTTAATAGGTTTAAACAAAATTGGTATCCAGACAGTAAAATAACTGTTAAGCATATTAACAGGACCCCATATTAACACATGATTAATGAGTTTGTTTATGATCTGTAAAACCTTTTAGGACCCGCTGTCGAGTTAGTTGCTGTTGCTTTTGATCAGGTAATTCAACCAGGGAGTGTAGAGCCCAGTGATTTAAAAGAATCGACAAAGGATTTTTTTTAATCTCAACTTATCTTTTTTACATTGGTCGTGAAACATTTTACAAGTTGCATCAACTTAAATAAACCACTCTCGATTCTACCACCTAGATAAGTTTAAAAAATAACCAGTACTCTTGCCGAATGTGAACTTTACTACATAAAGGCTTTAAGGAAAATAGAGAGAGAAACAAGAGTCGTCGATGTTTTCTAATTTGATAACATGAATCGTATGATCCACCACACCACTTAGATTCCCTGATTTCAGTATGCGAGCAAATGAAACACTTAGAACAATATTCCAATACTGTAAACCATTTTAACAAAAACTTATTAAAATCACATTTATTTCGGCAGATATATCATATTGATAAAATAATTTTTATCAAATATAAAAACACACTCCAATAATTTTCTTTGATTAGATCGGAACGAAAAGAAGTTTTTTTCTGTACTTTATTTTGACCAATCAGAGTGTAGTATTTCTGCATCAACAACACGCCGCCATTTTCTACAGAAGTGAGATTGTCAAATAAAAACATTTGTGATACCCAACTTTGCATGAAACAACTTTAAGTGTGCGACTCTCAGACATCACTTTTTGGTCCATGGACAAGGCATCATAATGAAAACAGAAAAGTTTTGATAAACGTCTGCTGATACAAGACAAATCCAAGGACGAACGAACACCTATCTCCTAACTTCCCTCGTGATAAATTTTGGTGGGTATTCTATTCTAAAGCATATGTTGAAAAGCTGGTGAATGTCATGGGTTTACGTGCCATGCAAACTTATTGTAGCATTCTGTGTTAAGTTAATATAGGTCTGTTATTGCGACTATAATTGCCACGTTCCATGTTATTTAAGTCACAAACAAGTACAGAACTAGTCGAGTACAGAACGTGATAATTTGACACGGTGGTATGTCGAAATAGTGTCAACAAGCTAAAAAATAGTGCCAACAACATTAGAAATAGTGTCAACAACTGTAAAAATAGTGTCAACAACTGAAATAAAACTGTAAACATGTTACTACACACTCTTTAGGATGCAAAATTGGCTTTTTGGTGTTAAATAAGCAGAAATACAAAATGGAAATATAATGCTAGCTTCACTTCACTCTGTAAATTGGGTCAGTATAATCTATGCGAAAATATTTTCTAAGATCATTTAAAAATGAAAAAATAAAATGCAAGTTATGCAGCAGATTGCACACATCATCTTTAATATTCACATGGCTAATGTATTGACAGTGGTCGAAATTAAGATTTTAGACAACGGGCCCGGATCTTTGAATCTGAGAAGGCCCGGATGGAAATGAATGGGCCCAAATTGTATTTATAGCAAAAGTAACATTTACTGCTTTTAAATGAATGTTAATATGATATGTATGTATACTATGATGATAAACAAGTCAAACTGGCATTTTGAATGTTTATCTTAATTTATTCCCTAGTATAACAGGTCAACATGTCAAAAATTTCTTCAATGTTTTCCTCTTCTTTGTAACCTTACCAGGCTTACATTCGGGCGCATATTTTAAGAACGAAAAAGCCGACATCTTACTGTCAATTGATTCCGGAAGTAAACATAGCTGGTACAAGTTATTTTTGTATTTGTTCATAACAAATATGGAAAACAGGGCAACAGCAAAATACGTTTATATCAACGATAAGAACAAAGTCTTGCAAATGATTAAAAACGGGAAAAAACCAGTTTAAAAAGGTACAATGGAACCACGTGACCTTATTATTCCAAAGCCATTATTATACCGATACTTTCATTTGCGGATTACATTCAAATATGTTACGTTAAACTTTATAAGTGGCTTAGCGCATGGATTAGTGATCCATCTCTGTAATCAATTAAACGCTTTAAACGAATGCACATTGGGGCGAACAGACATGTACACTGGGGCGAACGGAGCTTCTTCTAAAATTAGAACAAAATGACGTCGATCTGGATTTTCCACCCTCCGACTTATGGAACATATAAAACAACGAAATATGAACAGAAAACATTTTGGGATGTATTTAATTACAACTCATGTATGGATAATAATTTCTATAACAGGAAATTAGCAGAATAATATCGTATTTCACAGGAAATTTCAACAGGCCCTTCGGGCCCATTGTCTTTGAAATTGAGTGGGCCCGGCAAACATTTTATGGGTACCGGGCCCATGGGCCCGTGCTAATTTCGACCACTGCATTGATAATAATATTTTCTATCATTGTTTTCACAAAGTGGTGAAATGAGAGTGCAGTCATGTTTTTACTGATCCACAAAATGTCCGCGTCTTATACTATTTTAGGTATCCATTTTCTTACTACCTATGCTTTCTACGGTTTGTTAAAGTTCATAAAATTCGATTTTAAACTCTAAAAACTCTGTAAAAACACATTGGAACTAGTTTTGGAGTTGTTGAAACTATTATTTCAGTTGTTGACACTATTTTTAGCTTGTTGACACTATTTCGACGTACCCATTTGAACACGCACAATCTATGTATACATATAATAATTGAATTATCTCTGTATCTTATAACAAATGATGATTTATTTCCGATTTTGTGACGTATATTGAATTTTTCATATAAACATTGTCTCTGTATAAACCCATTACCCCACAAGTTGGGTCACTTTATCGCATTTTGATGATTTGGATGGGTTCAGGAAATATTGTAAAATTTTCGCATGGGGCAAACTTTCAACCTATTCATTCATTGGTGGCATTTGCGATAACATTTTTCGTCATCAATATTTCCATTATTGCAGTAAAGTATCGAAATATCATTACTTACAGTTGTAAATTGATTCCCTTGTAATCAATTATCCGTACATGTGACATGTAGTCAGAATAATTTGATGTGAAGATTGCTTTGTATTTTCTGACAGGAGATTTTGCCTCAAAATTTCTCTATTTTTTAATCGCGTCAAATTAGTTTGACTTATGTGACATGATGGTATTCTGCATATTTATGTTGTAGGAACAGTTTAACATAACACAAGGGGATCATTTTCTGCTTATCTCAGTTCCCAATAAATCTTTAGATAAATACTGGGCTTGAGTCATCAACGATTGTAAACACTGTCTTGAACTATCTACTGCATAAATCTATAGGTAATAGTATAAACAAAAAATTGTGTATTTTTCTTTATATCCACAAGGTATCTTTCCGTCGACAGTACCCAGTTCATCACTGAGATCACACAGATTGTATCATAATTCCGTTGATTTTCCGCTATGACATATTCAACATTGAACAAAGAAACTTACCTTTTTATCATTTTAATGGACACATGTTTGGTATTAATCCCTTCAAAATCATTAATTTTGACAACTTTTCATTCTTGGTGTTACTGAAGCTAACCTACTGCGCCATAACACTTTTGAAGCGAATCAATCAGAGAAGAGCCAGGGATTTGCCTGGGCTACTTTGATAAGAACCCCTGGCTACTTTGCTCAGTTTTATTATGATAAATCTACTGATGAAGTCCCCCATACCCCCTCTTACTTTTGCAAATCACCCTCCTTCTACAAAATTTAATATTCAATGAAACCCCTGGTATCGATGAGGTGTGTACATTACAGCCAATGAAATGAAGTGTAGCAATAGGATTGCCATTACGCCATGTGATTTTGTCGTATGACTCATTATCTTTTGACACCTCTGTGATGTGTCTATGTGATGCATAATTATTTCTTTTACCTATACTTGTTAACAAAAGATCAGATTTCAAAAACTCTTTCCAATTTGTACATTCTAAGGTACTATTGATGACTGCATTCATTTGATTATAGATGGTATACAAAGATAAACACTGCTTTGTTAAGGTATAAGAAAGTGGTTGTAATCTAGGAAAGATACCTTGTGAATATCAAGTAAAATACTACAAGATAAATCAAAATTACTTATTGGTTTAAAGAAATTATTTCAAACTACTTATAGTCTCTTTGGCGGAACAGAACTAAACCCCAACAATCCACAATGACACATGTATACCATTCATCACAGGCTGAATAAGGACTGTCTACTCTGGGTAATGTGCAAAAACAAGTACATTTGACAATTAAACAGTTTTTAATTGTTTAACATCAATAAATGCCATTATTTGATGGTATGTGCATTTTATTTTACATATATCTTGTCTTATCAATTGACTTTAAATGGGCATTTTATGCTTTATATTTGAAGGTCTGAATTTGGTAAAATCCTTCACAAGTTTGGTAGTCAGAAATTCTGATGTTAGATTGCCCCATCAAAACAGACAATCTTCGTGTCAAATTATTTTGACTACAGGAAGATCTGCTGCAAATATATAAAAGTAGTTGAAACATCTTGTTGCTGGTAGCCTTGGAAAGCATTGAAGACTAAAGGCTGCACTTTGATACTAAGTTGTATCATTGTCTGAAGAAACCTGTCTGAAATTAAGGAATTGTACATGAAACATAAAATATCATTTTGTCGCAATGGTTTCAAATCAACATCGAAATAAAGGTTTGTTTTGATGCTATTTTCTTATACAACTGACGTTTACTTGGGAAATTTACACAGAGGCTAGGTAGCTATTTTTGCAGTCGAGTACCATGTGTTATAATAGATAAAGGTTACAGACTGCAACAAACTATGTAATCATCTGGCACCAGTGGGTATGAAACCTGAACCAGGTCATAACACCAAAGATGTTTTTCGTAATGGCTTCAGATTTATGTGGGTAATATTTACCACCAGTAAGCCAGTTCAAGGTAAAAACTGGTAATCACTATTGTTCTGGTTGAGGAAGAGGGATATGGCACATTACTTGGATGTAAATGACATATTAATGTTTTTCTACAAATATTAAAACATGAACATTTAAGTATTCCTTCCACGTTTGGTATGCATGACACTAATGAAGATGTTTGGGGACAATCCTCTTTGAACCCTTTTCCTCAAGATATTGACTGGTCCAAATGGAAAGATCATGAACTGACAGTATGAGTATTATTAGTTTGATATAATCTACAAACCACTGTGATAGAAAGAGATTTTGCCAATGAGCAGATTCACATGTCAAATGGTTATTGAGTTGTCTTCTGTAGATTTCATAATGCTGTTAACATATTAAGAGGGTAATCTGTTTCTTGATAACAAATCCTCCAGTTCAACTTACAATTGGTGTAAAAGTGTCAACATCTATTCTACATAACAACAAATAGACTTTTTCATAAATTTGCAGAAATTCTCCAATGGCACACCCTGCTATTTGACTTTTTGAAAGGTTTTAAATTGAAAGAAGCATATCATAACAATAAAGACATAATGTAGCAGAAGGAAAGAATGCTTATTATAGACAATCTTCCTTGGAATATTCTGCCTGAA
This sequence comes from Cerastoderma edule, assembly GCA_947846245.1. Classification (NCBI taxonomy): domain Eukaryota; kingdom Metazoa; phylum Mollusca; class Bivalvia; order Cardiida; family Cardiidae; genus Cerastoderma; species Cerastoderma edule. The sequence continues at coordinate 3,802,020 of OX401410.1, read as the reverse complement.
AGTTCATAAATATGAGCACTTCAAATGAGGTAACGGTTTATTTTTAATTTTTTTTTTTTAAGAGCAATGTTTTAGATTTCTGATTTAGCTGTTAACCTCGCTGAGCTTATCAACAATAATTGGCTCGAAACATTGGACTGATTTTAATTCAAGACACATGAAATAACATAATCTCTTACGATAGAATAACTGATTTAAACCATTACCAAACAATAACAAACCAGTTTGTTACAGACAACTCTGGGAGGCATTGTGGGAAAAGGAGAAATTGCTCTTAACAAGGAACTCCTTTTCCAACAATGTTTTCTGCCCTATCATAGATTATTTTTAATTTCATCGCATTTTGAAATGTGTTCTGCTAACTCTTTGAATTTGGGACAGTCGAAAATTTGGCATTTGGTAAAGGATAAAGCAATAATTTTGAGTCAGCCTCAAATGATGATTTATATACTACATACAACCGTCACCGTGGCCTAGTGGTCGAGGCGTCTGCCTCAGGACAGGGAGGTTGAAGGTTCGAGCCCCACTGTAGGCATTTGTGTTTCTCGTGGGACTTGTTCCGAAATGGCCAGTTTGTGAGCCCCAAGCTAGTTAAATATTAATGGTTTCCAACTTATATCCGCTTGGTGAATGAAGCGTTGAGGTACTTGGTATAATCCGTGAAAAGTTTCTCATGAGCCAAACTGGCTGTCCCTTTCAATAGGGGTGACTCCATAATAAACAAAACCTTTACCTTTTTTTACTCAAACATGGCTTACTTAGAATGTAGATTTTGTTGCTCCAGTCTTATTGAAGGCTTAAAAGGATAATTCTGGACAGTTTCAACAATCTCTCGAGTGGGTAACAAGGAAGCACAGAAAGGATAATTTTTTTTTTTTCATATTTCATATAGAATTTTGCATTTGACTAAATTAACTTAAAAATCACTCAAAATAGCCATCACCAGAGTAAACAAAATCCATTGTTTTACTGCCCATCGTGCCAAAAAGCCTTAAGGACATTTTCTACAGTTTGATAAGAAAATAACCCTCTCATAGAATTTCTAAAAATTTTGATGCCATCTAAAATTTTATTGTGAATTTAAAAAGGAAAAGAAAAATACAGGTCGATAATTTAATTTTTTTCGTAAAATGACAGTTTCCATGGTAACTGTTTGGGGCAAAAATGTCAAAATGACCATACCATCTTCTAAGGTAAAAAATTATTTCTGGAAGGTTTATTAACACAAAATACATGAATTCATACATTCAATACTTTATAATTCAATGTTATTTTAAATTATTACAATCTGATCAATTTTCGTAATCCAAATCATTTTTTCATTTTTTGTATTCAACAAAAAACGATGAAAATTGATATGTATATTACAAAGAAATGAAGATTTTAAAAAAAATTCTTTCATAGAATTTTCTCTTTTTTCAGTATGTGAAGTAAAATTTAATTTTGAAATAAAGAATGCAAAAAAAAGTATGACACTTCAGGAATGTACCATTTAGATTCTGTCTGTACATAAGGTATAAAGATGTGATATTCTCAGGGTTATCCGTTGTTGTTGTTTGATTAATACTATAAAATGTGATTGGCATTACTGAAGGTTTTAAAAACTCAGAGATTGAGATTTTAACTTTTCTAAATAAGTTGTCTTTTACTATTAAAATAATAACACAGATTCCTAAAGCAACATATCGACAGCATCCCAACCCTGCTAATAGCTGTATTAAGAAAAGATAAAGAACATTTAAATATCAGATACTGCAGGTCAACCTTTTAAACCGGTTGCAACAACAAACTAAACTTGGAGTAAGAGGTGGTATTTTTACATACCATCATCACATAGGTCTTCAGAAATGTTTATTGTGCATGCACATGGACGCATACATCCTTTCTGTCGGAAAACAAATAGCAAAAACAGTGATATGTTGAACTTTGCTCAAATTTGATGAGGAAAATATACCATGCACTTTTCACATTGGATGATTGCAAGATGTGCGAGAAAGATTTCCTTTGTTTATTTATAAACAGGCATTCCCAAAGCGGAACTGACAGTCCCGAAGGCTCAATTCAATAACACTCTGGACAGGAATAAAACTCCCTATAAATGTATTCTTAATTGTTGTAGTATCTGCCTTGCTAACATGTTTGTTGCATTTTCCCCATATGCACATTGAGAAGTCACATTTAAAAATGTTTTTATATAAATGGACTGCAATCATATAATTATCCTGATCATATAATTATCCCGCCCATCCAAATTGTCAATCTTTAATTTTGAACGTAAATCTAACTTTTGAATTCAAATAGGCTTTAATCTTCGATCAGGTTTAAGTTAAAGGTAAACTGACCCTGTCTGAATTGTTCCTACCATACTTATTTATTTTATAGGGATATTGTGAATGAATTTGCTCCTGATTCTGCAACTCTATTTTGTAGCGATAAGTGTTGTGGAAAGACACAATAAGAAACTTGATGGTTCTTAATTATCAAAATTATAACAAACATGGAACCCCAATTTTGTAAAATTCTGACATTTGACTAGATAAATCTTATGCTCATCAAAGGGAAGCAACACCTGCACATACTTGATATGTGTGCCCATCAGTTACTTCCCATTAATTAAAAGGACAAGAAAATGGAATTTTCTAGCTTTACACTAACAGTCAGACAGTTAAACTACAAAATATCACCAATTTGGTACCTCTGCTTATTGACACGCCAACAATAAATTTAACATGTATAAATATGACTATTCTATTTTAAGAACACATGGTAAATAAACCAATTTGTTTTTGATAAGGGTAGTCATGCTTTGTAAAAAAATGTATTGTTTTACCATTATTTTTCATACAACTTTTTTAAAAAGTGGGACTCCGGTAGAACATCACCTAATACTATTCTACAAATAGTAACTAATAGAGGTTCATGACCAGATTATTCAGTCTTGCATACAAAATCATATATATTAAATCATACAGTCTTCAAAAGACTTTGAGAGAAAGACAACTACCCTATTGCATTGCCAATAAATCTGGCTTCTACAGTGAGAAGTCACTCATGTAAGAAAGACAAACAAGGGCAGTAACCGGCTAGTTCCCGTATGAAGGCATAGCTAGATAATGGCACATATGGCCACAACTACCACTAAGGCATATGCAAATGCCATGAAGGCACAGCCTAAAAGCAACACTGCCAATACTTACGGTGATACATAGTAGAAACAGCGGTCAAGAACATGCAACAAATAATTCTGGGTTTTAGAATGATGATGGTGATGCCTATTTGGTCAAAACCAAATTTTGTTACATGTATAAGGTCCCTCTTGGAGTAATTTAAAGTGATTGCCGTTGTGGGTTTTTCATTCAGGCACTATGCACGATGTATGATGCTTGATTTCAAGAGATAGACAACTACTCTACAGCATCGCCATTAAATGCTGGCTTCCACAGCAAGATTGTTGAAGAAGTATTAATACTTAAAGCCATACTTGTGCTCATTTACACTTAAATTGTGAAAGTTCTAAAATAATTGAAAATTAACTTTTAATTTCTTTAAATCTCCCTTTACAGGGGAACTGAGACCGTAACACATTCATATGATGCTTATAAAAGAGTGAATACGGTTTGTTTACAATTAGCAATAAAACTAGGCCAGCCAAGAAACAATGGAAACCAATAAATCTCAAGAAATTCCCCATTTTGAATGTGCACATCGTTAATTTTGGATAAATGACAGCATTTTTATAGTTTCATTTGATTTTTAATCTGAGCGCTCATTGCTATTTTAGATGTTACTCGAATGTTAACAATGAAGTTAAATTGGTGGGCACCAAATTTGTGAAAAAAGCACTTTGAAATATAGATAATAAATAGTGCAGGTGTTATATTCTCATGATCCTATGGTTATTCGTTATGTTTCAACATATTCTATCATAATTCATTACTCATATTACCCAGTTTTTCTGAGCGCTAGTATGCTTTTAAAGAGACTCTCTCAAAGATTGAGATTTTAACTTTTTACATTAAAATGTCTTTTACCGTTAAAAAAAAAAAAGATTTCTAAAGTAACAAATAACTAGATTATTGACAGCTGCCCAACCCTGCTCATAATTGTAATGAAAAGATAAAAAACATTGAAATCGCAGACATTGATGTTCATTTAAACAGGTTAATTTTGTAAACAACGATCTAAACTAAAAGAGGTGGTATTTTAGATACCATCATCGCATTGGATATTTGAAAACTTTAACAGTGGTCATTGAAAAATTATCCACACATACATCACTTCCGTCAAGCGAAAATAGGTAGAATGAGGAGGAAAATAAACAGCGTGAAGGTCCATAAGTTAAATCGTGCTTATTTAGATATAATTGTGGTCTGTCAGTTGACCCTTACCACCTAGGCATTCGCCATTTGATGAATGAGAAAAAAAGAATAATATTGATTATTTATCTAGCAACTAGCCCATCCACTGACTGATATCGCCTGCCTGATATAAATAAGTGATATCAGGTCAATGGGTCACATGATGTATCACATGATCATCATTGCCGGAACTACTTTTGACCTACTGAAACGACCACCACATATACACAAAGGAGTCAACACGTGAACAAGAACTCAAGATTCCAGATAATTTTGATAATTTAATTTCAAAATCAAAAAACAAAATATAACTGTTAATGAAAAAATATTAAATGCATACAATAAACTTAAAACAAATTCTGCATGAGAAAGAAGGCAAATCCTCAATAATTATGAAAAATAGAAAAAAGATGAATAAATGACCTTGATTATTAAGCAATTACCCTGTATTTCCAGTAATGATTGTGATTTGATTTAAATAACTTACACCATAACTTAACAATACCCTGCTATGCCACGCCTTAAGCTAATGATTTTGATATCACTGTGACAAAAGAATTATTTAACTGTTCAATATGAGCAATAAATCCTTTTGCCATGATGATCTGTATTCTCTACCTGATATCTTGAATTATTTTTCATATCATAATCATACATTGGTCAATATCACCAACTTGCTATTTTCTTCTAAATGGCAAGAATTTGAAACACTGTGACAAAAGGAGTTGTTACTTATGTCAAGCAAATTTTCCTTATTCACTATTTTTCTTTCAAATCTTAAAGAAAAATTACAGAGGCAAACTACTATATGTTTATGAATGTGCAGACTTCGCGAAAACCGACGGTCCGAAGGTCCCGACTGCCAATTTTGTCCAAGGACAGACGAAAGTTATAAGCTTGTCGGACCATGTGACCAGCGAAAAAAAGCTCCGACAAATAAAAAGACTGCAATAATCAGCTTTTCATTTACCCCTTTTCATTATCGAGGTCCAATGTTATTACTTTGGTGCCAATCTTTTTCAATGAATATAAAAACTCGCTACGTTGTTGATTCGATTATTTGTTTATACTCTTCCTTGTGAAACGTCAATTTGTTTTCCCGCTTAACATTGGACCAATAGGTCTACAACGAGCCAATCAAATACCTAGATAGATAAGGGTACTTGGTTTTGGTGAAAGTGACGTCATTCGCGATTGATTGTTATGAACCGAGGTCCAATCAGATTGCGCGATATATTTTTAGAAATAACTATTTCGGGGTTTTCCCACAGAAGTTCATCTGTTTACACATAGATACTGCCGCTCAAACGACGGAATGGCCCTTCCCGACCAAAAGGTGATTTCGTTTCCATTCTTTTGACAATTTTACCAGATTAGTCCCTATTTTCGGACTGACAGATTTTATTTCGGACTGACAGTAAATGACTGCCTGTCGGTCCGAATGACCTGTGGACCTGAAAAGTTTTCGAAAAGTCTGATGTGTGGAAATGAAACCATTACACTTTCAAAGTAACACATTGTTGATCATCCCAAATTAATAGAGTAGACTATATGAATAGAAATCATTTTTTGAAAAGAGGAATTGCCGAGTTTAAGAAATTTCCCTTCAAATAACATTTTCAAGAGTTTTCTGTTGATATCAAATAGTATGAAATAATGATGTATGCTGTTTTGATACATCTTAACCCTTTCGCCGCCAATTAAATAGCGAAATGTTCCTGCCAGCGCCAAGTTATTTTAGAGTTTTGCAAGAAATATTTACCAGTTTGCCTGATATTGGCATAACTTTTTCATTATTTGAGATAATGTGTTCAAATTTGGAACACAGCTTGATATCAATTAACTAAGTTGGTAGCACATAAAAGAATGTTGTCATGATATGATGTCTATGAATTGTTTACTTCCAAATATGGTAAAAGTATTTTTTTCGCAGAATTTCCTGATGACTTGGTGATTCATACTATACATAGACTTCTACCTGAATTGTCGCTTGTTTCGGAATCTTCCTATGTTTCTGGACTGTTGTTTCCATTAGAACATTTTTCCGAAGAATTTTCGTCAGCTGATTCCTCGTTATCGCTGTCATTTGACAGCATATCTGCGACTTGTTGGCAGGTATAACGTTGATTCCTTATCGCCGCCGCCATATTGAACCAAACGTTTCGGAAATGTCAAAAAGTTCAGACAGCTTTAAAACGGCCAATTTTTATCGATTTTTGTTGGAAAAACTTCAAAAACACTTTGACAGCCTCGTTTTCGATAATAACAAAGAAACACGGTGCATGTGTGAGAGTTACATATTCGTAATTGTTGCATAAAGTCGCCTACTAACAACAACATCAATTTGTCGACGCAAGTCGCCTACGGCGCTCTACCATGCTGTCGACGGGAGTCGCCTATGGCGGTGAAAGGGTTAAGCAGAAATATTAAGAAATCAATGTGTTGATTTATTTGAAGGGTGCAAATCATTAAGGAAAAATGAAAAAAAAATGGCTCATATTGAAAAAAACTTATCCTTTCTCAACAATTTTTTTCTAGAGATGTCTACACACAATTATTGTCATTGTTTGGTTATCAGTACATAACGGGTTAATAACAGTTATTAAGAGGAATAGCTTTAAAGAAAGACAAATTATCTAAATTTTCTTGTTGCTCAAGTCCAATCAGAAAACAAAATCAAATTACCCCTATTCTTTAGATAAGTGGAAAAGGAAACTATTTATTTGAGGCTGCCTTCAATGTCCTATATATGAGAAAGGCCTACTGGGATTTGACTCTCCAAAAGTACTTACTGGCTTAACAATTCAAGGATGAGGGGAAAGTCTGGAAACTTCACTTTTTGTTCAGTTGTCAAGTTTGAATTATAGTTTATCTCACACACTGTTTGAAACAGATAAGAATATCTGGCCCTGTCACCTTACTTAAATGTAAGATTTTCAGTGAAATATATTGAAATATATCCATTTTCTAAAACACAGTATAGAAAACACTTTAAGTTATCCATAATCCTTTTAAAATCTTAACACACGAATCTGATGCCTGGAATATCCAAAGCAAGCATATCATCACAGTTCTTTCTCTCAGACTTGGCCCATCAAGTTAAGTGAATTTTGTTGTAGAAGTCTTGAATTCCACACAGTCCTGGAAGTAGAAATTAAAAGCGATTTAGGAAATGAATTCTGAATGAACATATACTTCATTTTACATAATTTACACCAGAAAATCAAGGCAAAGACAATTTCAACAGAAACAACAAGATATGCAATAGACATTAATAAACTTTATGCAATACAAAGGTTTCTCCCATGAATTTTCCCCTTTTATCTTGCACAGTTCAATCTTTATCTAAATTTTAGTCAGGTGTGTTTCTAAGGCAGATGATTGGTCAATCTGAACACATCGGGTTTATTCAATGAAAACACCTCTGAAATAATAGGGATGACGCCATATTGTTCCCCACGAGAATGACGTCACTTTACTTTCGTTTTTAAAAATAGATCTTAAATGTGAAATCTTAAAAGTCGTTAAATTTGATTGAGGAAACAACTTTACATGTCACAACAACCATTTCACCATTTGGTATGAGTAACTGATAAAAATGATTTAAAAAGGATGTCCAACACTTCCATACACATTGAACTACTTAACGTGCACGCTTAGAAAATGTGTTTATAGCCGGATGCCGATTTACCCGAAAAATTGTAACCCTACATTTATATCTGAGGTGTATTTCACAGCTCACAGAAATACCGGAGTAGTTCCGATTGATGATTGGTATGGAGAAAGGACAATCCAATGAAATCAATGTTTGACAAGGCAAGGCTAAATAGAAAAAGAATGACCTACTACTCATCCAGGACTGATATGGTTAAAAATGTGAGGGAAGTATTTGTCACCAGTCTAACAGATATCATGCAAATTACAGGACAGAAATGTTCAGTCGGTGTACAACTAGATCTATTCATCTATTTCGAATGACAATAATAAGATGTGCTTGACAATCTAAGGAAACAAAAACCATAAGTGAAACCCACCTGCAACTTTCGGTTATAGTGTTTGTGGTCCAGAATGCTTTAGCTCTCTATCCGCACACTGAACTTCAGGTTTCTTTTCCACTGATGTCTTCATCACATCGTTCCAACCATGAATGGTTATGACACAACAACAAATAACAATACATTTAGTTCCATTGCTTCTTTTTCTATGGAAATGTCTTGAATGTCGGATCCATTATCTTTTATCAATGCTATGGTCCAAAATCTGCAGAATAATTCATCGATAGACCGTTGTCATCGGGGGTTTTTTCTCGAAATGATGACTGTGTTTACTGTCCTTGTACATTATGTCATAATGTGTAATGAATTCTATGCATGAGTAAACTTATCAAAGGGATGCCGAATTGAGAGCATTTTGTTGGGCAATCTTTTCAATAATGAATCGAAATAACTGTCAAATAAAGATATGTCCATCCAGTTATTAAATTTCAGTTAAATTGGGTTTAAAATCGATCAAAACAACGGATGAATTACTTTGTGTCATTATGTCACTTCGCGTAGTTTACGTCATCGCGTACTTGGGTTAAAAATTGCTACTTCGGCTGAAAGTAAGTAACGGTATTGTCAGAATAACAAGATTAAAGACTAAACAGAACAAATGCCATTTGAAGATCAAATTTTGTACTGTACAATGTTTTCGTTCAATGGAAGTTTTATTTGCCATCATCATTCATGTAATTTTCATTTCAATTTGTAAATTAAAGGGAGGTTATTGATATGAAATTTATTTTTAGTTGTCACTATGACATGCGAAAATGAATTCCTCCATGAAACTGGCTTTCCCAAAGAACAGACAGGCGTGACTGCTCACTTCGTGTTAATGAACGAAATCACAGGATTTGTACCTTATAAGCAAATGAATTGAAAACGATCTTTCTTTTAGTGACAAGGATTTTAAATAAACTTTTGATGTTTATTACTCCAAATGCACATATCTCTGAGAGAGTCTCTTTCAACCCTATTACATTCACACATAAGAAGTTCGAAATGTCCACTCCTAACTAAATAAAGATTTCTCTCAAGCTGCCACCGCTATATTCAAATTTTAAAAGGTGCTCATAATGTTTGTATGGATATAAACTGGGATGTGTTGAATTATATCTGTCACTTTGAAACTACAAAAAATTTCTCTCTCTGTTATAAGGGAAATAACCAATGATTATTTTATATACATTCGCCAAAGTTACTTCCCTGTACAAATGTATTAACTTCATGCATTCTATTTCGCAGTGATCTCCACTTTCATTTTTAGGAGCTCTCAGCTATCAAAGAAAAAATCCTTCCAGATATGGAAGGACTATATTTTTTTTTTCATTATAAATTTTGAATCGAAATCTGAATACAGCATCTTTTCAATTTTAGAATTGTGACTCTTTTTGGCCAAATTAAAAAAAAAATGACAAAATATATTTTTATGTAAAAAACTGACAGAAGTTGCTTAGATGGTACTCAAACTAGTCCGTAACCTTATTCTTTTTCTTGTTGGTTTGCAACAAGGTCCCGTAACAGGCAACCCAGGAAAAGTTTATTCGATATAATGAAGAAATAAAGTACATAGGGTCAAGCTTTCAAAGACACCAACAGTGTATTTTCATTATAAAAATGGTCGTCTCAAGGTGGATTCTTTAATACACATTTTGAAAACAAATTATATAGCCATGACTGACAAGTATGTACGAATTTTATTCATCATTCACTTTCAAAGCATGGCATGTTGAATTCAATCATAAAGAACCAATTTCTTTGGCGTCTGCAGTATATTGTTTGGGTCACATGACTATCTGTCATCACGTGATTTCTGTGATGGTAGTGGTACTGTACTGTAGTGTCAATCTGAACACATCGGGTTTATCAAATGAAAACACCTGAAATAATAGGGATGACGCCATATTGGTTCCCAGCGGAATGACGTCACTTCACTTTCGTGTTTAAAAATAGATATTATATGTGAAATCTAAAAAGTCGTTAAACTTGATTGAGGAAACAACTTTACATGTCACAACAACAATTTTGCCATTTGGTATGAGTTACTGATAAAAAGATTATTTAAAAGGATGTCCAACACTTCCATACACATTGAACTACTTAACTTGCACGCTTAGAAAATGTGTTAATTGGCGGATGCCGATTTACCCGAAAAATTGTTACCCTACACTTATATCCGAGGTGTATTTCACAGCTCACGGAAATACCCGAGTAGTTCCGATTGCTGTAGTGTAACAAAGGGAAGTATTCCTGCGCGGAGTTTGCACTTCATGGAGATAACCATTTATTGCAGTTTATTCCAGCTCAAGTAAACCCTGGTATTTGTGAGGGGCGCTGTGTGAGTTGGGGGGGGGGGGTGTTGCCTATCTAGGTACGTAAATAACTGGGTACCGTTTTACTAAACAGTTTGCATTTGCGCTTAAGATTTACGTAAGTCTAAAGCAATTTCTCTTATTTCAATTTTATGCGAAGCAATATTGCAGAGAAATGTAACGTGTATCGGGTCCCTCTCGGAGTAAAGCCACCGTGTGTCACCCATCCAGGTACTTACCTGGATGTACGTTGCTGAGAAAAGAGAGAAAAGCCTACCACTCTACCGAATCACCCATTAAAGCCGGCTTCCACAGCTATACTGTAGAAGTAGTATTTATACTTAAACCCCATTACCGTCACAATTCTCCCACCTTTATTAAATAATTTTGACTTCGTCCCGAAGTCACAAATGTCACAAAGACATACATGGACAGTTACCGCCTTTTTACAATTCAAGAAGGTACTAATGCCACTTTTAACACTGCCTCAAAGCAGAAACAAGGATCGAGAACATGTGACAAACTACTAAGGGTACGGGAATGATGGTGATATCAAACCAAATCCCACCGCTGCCACCAATTTTGTAACGTGTATCGGGTCCCTCTCGGAGTAAAGCCACCGTGGGTCACCCATCCAGGTACTTACCGCGATGTACATTGCTTAACATCGAGAGAAAACCTACCACTCTACCGCATTGCCCATAAAAGCCGGCTTCCACAGGGAGATTGTAGAAGTAGTATTTATACATTAACCCTTTTACCGTCACAGTAACATATCACTGGAATCGTCTTACTATCTCTCCGGGACGCACCAATGAAGTATTACATTGCAATACTTTACTTTCATTGTAGATACTATTCATGTTTATCTGTTATGACTTAAGCAAACAATTTCACTAAGTTGCTTAGTAAAACGTTCCCCTGGTCTTTTTGAAAACATTAAAACAACAGAAGACTAAATTTGGTGGGAGAAAGTGAGTTCGTAGGATGTTTGGTAGAACCCATTGTGAATTATTTAGAATTGCTCATGAATCAGAGGGGTTTCATTATTAGAAATGTATCCCTTTGTCGCAATTGGTTCTGAAATAGTTTGCAGTAGAGCGAGGTTTAATGGAATATTGGTTAACCATGTTTCTCAAATGTAAACCAAAAGTATTTGCTTGACCTTTACCAAACCACTATAGCGATCGTAGTTTCGAACAGATAAATATACGTGAAACATGCCCGGAGTATTTTGTTTTGTTAGCACTCTGCAACTTGATTCGTGTGTTTGCGTGACGTTTTGAACAATCAAATTCTGCCTTTACTGGTTATGTGTTACCCTTTTCTGTCTTGCATTCATGCTCTGTCAAAAAATGAATCAATCTCTATCTGTCTTGACCTCGCACTCTCAGCTAAATGGTTTTTAGCGCCCTGGATGATGCCGACGGACACGTGGCTCTTTACTCGTATTAACACCAATGTTCAGAGGGCCTCTCCATTTCAGATTTCTGTAATTGCACGCTGTTGACAAAAGATCCAAAGTTACATCGGGTTATTCTTACTTCTCATTGTTACTTTTGTCGGTACCTGCAGGGCTCTACAATAACGTTTTACCTTGGTTGCCAATATAGACAACTACCTTATCAAGTTGCCCAAATTAAACTCCTAGTTGCCCAAATAGCCTTTGCAGAATAAAGGCAAACATGCATTAGCAAACATCCAATTAGTATTTTTTTTATTCATTATCTGTTTTTGGGAGTCACATGTTGAAATTTTATATCGCATGGAAGTAAATTCGAACTTATGGAGGTTTGGCATTTTGGTATAATATGGATGAACATCCCAAGTACCTGTGTTAATTAGTCCTACTAAGGAACCGAGGACCGGATGTAAACACATCAAGTCGATCGTTCATTAATAACCACATTCGGCGCGAGTACTGGTTACGTGGGGATCCAGGAAGCAGAATCGAGAATGATTAATCTAATTTGTAAAAACTTGCTTCACAAACGATGTAAAATAAATAAGTTTAAAACCAAAACAAATCCTAAATCGCTATACATTTTCATAAAGATAGTTTTAACTATGTCCGAGTTACATAAAGTTATTATAGTAGCCTACTCACTGTTTCCTAATTATTATTTACATGCAAATTATAAACTTTTCCTTGATCAACTTATATGCGTGAAATGTGTTAGAAAATAAGGACAATCTATCCTAAAATAATTTATCGAACTTTCCTGAGAACTGTACCCGCTCTAGACTAGGAACCGGTATCTTATCTATCGTGTGAAACATAGTGGAGCCAGTAGATAGCAGGGGACCAGTTTATACCTGGTCTTTTAAAGTAAGCGTGAGCGGACTCTAAATATAAAGCGGGAACCAGCACTTGCGTATCAATAGGGATGTGTACATGAAATGGAAGTTTTGGCTCGAAGCGTATTCTCCATAAGCATAGTATCATTCCGTGTTTATTATAAGAATCAAACTAAAGATGTGAATCTCTTCGGGCTACAAACATTTACTCATCTAAAGTTTGATTTAGATTATAAACACGGAGAGAGTACACTTCTTGGTTGCCAGATCGGACAGAGTGGCTTTGAACAAGCTTTAAGCTTCCTTCACATTAGATGTAAAACAAATACGGTGAATGTATTAAAAAAGCTTGGTTGCCCGGCCTCAGTTTTTAGTTGCCACGGATATTCGGGCAACTGTTAATGTTGAGCCCTGGTTCCTTGATTCAAACATTTCCCCCAAAGCAGCAGACGAAGGCTTCTTAATTTAAAGTAAATTGGCAGCATCGACATGGCGGCATGGAATCTAAATATGTGAATGTATATATATGGGTTGAGTAAAGTGCATATGCCCGAGGAAATAAGGGGTGTAATGATTAGCGTCGATTCGCCAATTATTTCAATGTGGAGTCTCCCTTGTCACGGTGAATCACGGTCGAGTTCTGGTGGGTGGTTAAATAAGTAAAGTTTCGCTGTGATACAAGTGAAAGATCGGAGGACAATACATTTTATCGACGTCTTAATTTGAAATAAGCAGTTGCACACATCACATGCTAAAGTAAATGTACTAGGGGATGGGTTCAAGGTTTTCCCGATATAGATATCACCCAGTCGTTTCATGGTTTGTACTCATTCGGAACACCTCGGCCATTTCTTAAAATAACCTCGGAGGTAATGGGGAGCCATTTTTGAAAGTAGGTCAGCAACGAAGGGCCAATCGTATCTACTCGGCAATCCCCGGCTTGTTACGAAAGAGCCGATTGACAAAATATGAAACAAAGATGTGTTGATATGATCATCTTTAATGAAAAGGGTAAAAAGCCCATTCAATTGTGATATATAACTAATTTGTGTGTATTCAGATACATATTTAGTGCCTGTTTGCATTTTGCGTTATCCGCCGGAAATAAGGCGAATTACCCCAGGATTTCTGGTGTATTCATGTACTGCCTACGAGGTATATCTACCGACTTGTTACGGGGATTGCCGAGTAGATACGATTGGGTTTGTACTGTGTTTATACATATATTTGACTGTAAAACTGAAGCAAAACACCGACCTTTAAAGGTTTCATTGTATGACGACCATATGACAGACGATACGCAGTTCTTACCCATTTTAATCACAGCGGTTGCGCCGAGGAAGTTTCAATTTTAGTGTTGGGGATCGCGGTTTCGACCCCGGGCTGACTTAAACCTCCTCGTTCATACACATACGTTTCTCACCGACCAGGATCATAAATAAATATCTCAAACTCCGTATAATTGTTTTATATTTGTCATCTTACATCACCAACAAAAATGATCACTGCGTCCGTGTCACGTTGGTCTCATCGATTTGGAATGAGTGCAAAAGTAAACATGTTAATTCATATGAGAAATGTGGTCTCCTTGTATTTATTAGTGGCCCAGTGCTTTAAACTAGTCTTCTCATATTGCACAATCTGATCCGAAGTTGTGGTATTCTGCTGAATAGTATTGTGATGGGTTTATGGTAAGCATCGCTTCAGATCAGACTGAGTGTCATTCGATTTTGTGCTGGCCATACATTCGTTCTACACGATAAACGGAGCAAATAACATATATACCTACAAACCAATATAATGTTTCCAAACAGACTCATGTTTATTTACTATCTAGGTATCGAGCAATATAGTTATACGATTAAAAAATAAATAGGACATTTTAGTTATATGTATTGGACATTCGGAACACCTCGGCCATTTCTTAAAATAACCTCGGAGGTAATGGGGAGCCATTTTTGAAAGTAGGTCAGCAACGAAGGGCCAATCGTATCAACTCGGCAATCCCCGTCACAAGCCGGGGATTGCCGGAAAGAGCTGATTGACAAAATATGAAAAAAAGATGTGTTCATATGCTCATCTTTAATGAAAAGTGTAAAAATACCATTCAATTGTGATATATAACCAATTTGCGTGTATCTAAATACATATTTAGTGCCTGTGTGCATTTTGCGTTATCCGCCGGAAATAAGGCGAATTACCCCAGGATTTCTGGTGTATTCATGTACTGCCTACGAGGTCAATCTGAGCACATCGGGTTTATCCAATAGAAAACACCTCTGAAATAATAGGGATGACGCCATAATGTTTTCCGCGAGAATGACGTCACTTTCTTTCGTTTCTAAAAATAGATCTTGAATGTAAAATCCAAAAAGTCGTTAAATTTGATTGAGGAAACAAGTATACATGTCACAACAACAAGTTCGCCATTTGGTATGAGTTACTGATCAAAAGTGATTAAAAAGGATGTCCAACACTTCCATACACATTGAACTACTTAACATGCACGCTTAGAAAAGGTGTCCATTGGCGGATGCCGATTTACCCGAAAAATTGTAACCCTACACTTATATCCGAGGTGTATTTCACAGCTCACGGAAATACCCGAGTAGTTCCGATTGCCTACGAGGTATATCTACCGACTTGTTACGGGGATTGCCGAGTAGATACGATTGATGTATTGGACTATTGGTATATATTTATAAGCATAGAGCAAAAATAAAATCCTTTACATGCCTTCTATGTTTGAAATAATTTGATTTGTATATATTTAAAGAAATCAAAGGGGCCTCCGTGGCCTAGTGGTTAGAGTACAGAACTTGAAATCACATGGCCCCTCTTCGCGTGGGTTCAAATCCTGTGAGGGATATGGATTTTCATTAGAGGCAGTCTCCCGACTGACTTACGGAATGCCGATGGTTCTTCCCCCATTGACCAGCCCTTATGGGCAGTTGAGTATGGGGTCTTCCTCCATCATTAAGAGTCGGGCATCGCTACATAACTGAAATAATGTTGATGTGATGTAAAACCCATATAAAAAAAGAAATCAAACTCCAAGCATGTTTCGCCTACAGCTCCTCAGTTGCATAACGTCGTTGTTATATCACTATATATATAAGCATATATACACTTTATTAGACATAAACACAGTAAAGTCGGGAAAAGGGTCCAGCGTGGCCCAGCAGTGGTAATTGTGGCAATCTTAGAACTCGGGGGGTCCTCTGTCGTGGGAGTATGTCCGGTTAGGCAATACAGCTCATTATAAACTAATGCCGTCTACCGTCAGAGAAACGGTTGCACCGCTTGTTGAATTGCTTCTATCGATAAAGATATTACTAAGTAAAGATTAAACTGGAATGAAGATATTGTGTAACTCAACGATATATGGTATTGACCGCTGCGGTGCATGAACATTACGTATACCTGTTGTATATCTGATTCACTGTAAGCTAAGATAGTCATCATGTCACCCGAAGCAGACGACTATTAGTATTTTAAAAACATGATTTTAATAAGATATAAAGAAATTCGTTAGATGCTTCTAAATCCGTTCATATGTTACATTGATAAATAGTTATCAGTGTTGTTCTTAAACTGACTTCAAGGTTATGATGAAAGTTTTAATACTCAAAATGTAACAATTTGTACATACCGATTTCCCACTAAAATACGATTTCCAATATTGCTTAGAATTGTTTTGCTATCTTGTTATTGTTTTTGTACGTCATATGTTCTCTTCTCGAAATTATTATTATTTATATTAAATGACACGTACTGGTCGATCGAGGGATCAGTCAGTCACAGGTCATGACTTTAAAACCACAGTGCACGAGCTTTCTTTTTTTAGTGTAAACACTTCACAGTGTAAACACTTCACAAAGCTCGTGATTACCTACTGTTCTTAATACAATTCAATTCTTAATTCAAGTAACCTCGGCCACATTTATACCAGATGAATCTTGTGGTCAGACCCTTTTGGCAAAGTTGATTTTTTTTTTGCAACTTGCCGATGTTGTGTACCGTGTATTTTATGATCAATTATATGGCAATAAAATACGTTTAAACTAAACAAGATGAATTTGGTTAATATTAGAAATAAACGCAAGTGACTGCTGATTACTAACTGATCTGATTAATCATTGTATCTGGAAAACTGTTTCTGCTTCATTGCTATAAGTTAAAATACAAAATACAGACGACATTGCTATCTATAACGGCATGATTTAGCTCACATGAGCACAGAGTGTTCTGTAAACTTCTGAGATACGGCTAGGTGATGCTTTCATCATCCGCCCATCGTCAACATTTTCTCCAATCGAATTCTCCACTTAAAACTCACTGGGGTCATTAACAGAACCAGCACTGTCTTGTCAAGAGCTCTCTTCTCGGTTTATTAAGAATTTAAAAAGATCATTAATTTAGTTCTTAACCAAACCCTGTCACACTTTATGATTACAATTCTAAATAACAGTTCTTTCGGCATCTTAGACCTAAGGCTCACAAACATGAAATAGTTTCTAATTGGGTGACAAATTACAGGAACTATGAAGTTCAGGCAGAGTGATCACGCCCCGAACAAAATGGCTGCGCCAGAGGTATATTTGCTTTTTTAGGAGATTAGTTTTGTTTTTCACTATTTTATATGCGCCACGTTCCGACCACAAACTTTCCGGTTCTGCCGGTATATATGATAACCCATTGTTTATAACGGCGTTACGTCTAACACATGGCAGAGAAATCGCAGTCGATGGGTTTTTTTAGGTCATTCGTATCCTTCGACTCGATATTCCCTGCAGGGTCTTGGAGCGAACGGCATGGCCAAAATGGAAATGTCAATCAACTTTCACCGACGGTTGCGGAAATTTGATCGTCGGAGCATGACGTATATAAAATAGTGGAAAACGAAATTCATCTGCTGAAAAATGCATTAATACCTGCTCTTTCATCAAGCACCGCCATTTGCAATCTGTTTTATATCGTAAACATTGATTACGTGATCAGCCCGCCTGGTAGTTGAGGGACCACTGACTACACAATCGTATCTACTCGGCAATCCCCGTAACAAGTCGGTAAATATACCTCGTAGGCAGTACATGAATACACCAGAAATCCTGGGGTAATTCGCCTTATTTCCGGCGGATAACGCAAAATGCACACAGGCACTAAATATGTATTTAAATACACACAAATTGGTTATATATCACAATTAAATGTTTTTTTACCCTTTTCATTAAAGATGATCATATGAACACATCTTTGTTTCATATTTTGTCAATCAGCTCTTTTCGGCAATCCCCGGCTTGTGACGGGGATTGCCGAGTTGATACGATTGACCCTTCGTTGCTGACCTACTTTCAAAAATGGCTCCCCATTACCTCCGAGGTTATTTTAAGAAATGGCCGAGGTGTTCCGAATGCTGACTACATTCATCATTACCAACACGGATGTCCTTATTAAGCATTCCTCTTTAAAGAAAAGTGAAAGTAATTTTATGTATTGGTGTCGACCTTTTGATATGTTAATTTGAGAGTGTTTTAGTTGGAAGTTATTGTTTTCCTTTATTTCTGATATTCTCTAATGTTGGCATATTCAAGACACACGATCTAATTTAATATTGAAACACCGTGATTAATAAAGACATGACCTCCCTGTGATTTATGGCTATAGAACAAGAATTTGTTTTTTACGCCAATAAAATTATTGTGACCTTGACTTGATCGCACTCAGGTTTCAACAGCACGTGACCTATAACCGGAAATAAAAGGACGCATTTCAAATCAAACAAATGAAATGGTAGCAGAGGGAAACACCTGAATGCCCAAAACTCAATTTACAATTTTTTGCCCTTGTCTCTGTCTCTGCCTCAACCATTTATTAACGATTTCAGACCGATAGTGTTCATATTGGACTTGCGTTCGCTCTTCGCGCTATCTGTTAAGGAACATTTCTCTGTGTAATTCTTTTTAGTACTGATATGAACAGTGCGCATGCGCTCGACATAACAGTTTCAGCCAAATGACGAGTGGATGTTTATTGATATCTGCTTTAAAATTAGCATATTTCAACTACAAATACGAAGGTATAACGACTATCTCAAGCTAAATTAGCTAAATAATAAAGCGATAATTCATTGCGTAGAATACGACAGTTCTTGAAAAAAAAGAATTGTTCTTTTCAAGACATATTTTTCATCTGTCCTTTTGTGAAAAAGCAACGCAATATTGTTCATTCAGTATATAATAGCTTTTATGTTTCTATGTTTAACATAAATGCAAAAACTTTATTAAGCATGCATGTTCCACAAAGGAACAAAACACCTGCAGTAGGGCAAACTCTGTATGGAGAATATAAAAACAGAAACTGGTATGAGTTTGAAAGTGGGCATTCATAAAATTTATATACTGTTCGGCACCTGGCTCGGTCAATGTTCTTTCGGACGTAAAATATAGTCAATGCATCACGATCTATTCGTCTCTCGAATATACACCATGTGGGAAAGCAGACTGTGGCAATCTGAACTCATCGTGTTTATCCGATGAAAACACCTCTGATATAAGGAAGCCGCCATATTGTTTCTTACAAGACCTTTCATTGTACTTTAGATTTCAAATATAAATCTTAAATGTCATATCTAAATAGCCATTTTATTTGATTAAAACTATCTATACATGGAACTACTTAGCGTGCACGCTTCCAGGAAACGTGTTATTAGCCGCGACCAAACAATACATTTTGTAGCCCTCACTAATGTACTAGGTGTATTCCTCAGTTCACGGAAATACCCGAGTAGAAACGTTTGAGACTGTTATTATGCGATACTGTTAAGAAAATACCAGGAACATTGATTTATATTCTGACCGATCGCTATGACTTAAATAGCCTACCGTTGAAAGTGGTATTTAACCAAATTCCAATCAACAAATCAACAACGATCGTTCAATTAATGGTGCCACAAAAACTGTGTTGAATTCATGGCAAAGTTCCCATGAGACTGCGAAGCATCCCCTTTCGAATTTCGCGAGTCACTCGATCTCTTATCGTTCGGGTGCGAATCTCAATGGAAGTATTTAGAGGAATTCTCTGGTAAATCACGGAATAAAGGCGGTTCTACCTAGCTTGTCAAAGACCTATTTTAAGTTTCGTTACTTTGGGGTTATCCTTTAGCGATCCAATGGTTGTAAGTGGTAAGCGTCGGGGACTTGAGACGGCAAGCATAGGTTCGATACCCGTTCCCCCTCAATAATTTCACTGGTATGTTTATAGATTAAAATCATTATACAATGTACACAATTTCTTAACCAAGAGCTTGAAAATCACATAAGTAACGTGAATAGGTGCCCCGTCACTGCAAAGAAATTAACACAATTTTGCAAACGTATTTTAAAGATGCATTTACCAAGATTTCGCCCATTCACGCAATGGAATCAAAATCATACAGTATATCAATGTCATTGACTCTTTATGCACGCGAAGACGGTGTTTATTCAGTCAGTTCATCGTCTTTCCTATCAATTTAACATTACATCCATTCCTGACACACACAGTGATTGGGAAATATCGGACCCTGCCCAGTACTGGTGAATCGAGGAAAGCCGCACAGCGTTAAACTCCGAGGTAAAGGGAAAACTGTTGTATAAATGGACTTGATCTTCCAGAGATCGCTCAGTTTTCATTGTCTGTGACGTATAACCGGAATCAAAATGAAACATACATACAAATCAAATACAGTTGGAATACCTCGGTGGTGTTTGTATTTGTTTAGGGTCCTAAAGTTGACACTGCATTGATGGTGATAAATTGCATATGCTACATCATGAAGATCAATGACTTGTGAATTCCGATCAGACACCTCAAGTAACCCACTATCATTCCGCCTTGACAAGACATCGCTTATGTTATATTGGAATTCAAGAATACGAACTGGAATCACGTTGAACCTTTTTTGCCGTTCTGAATTCGTTTTGTTGATGGAGACACAACCCGTTTGGCGGAAGGATATACATCCAAGGGGTCTGCTGCAGAACACGCAATCCTCCATCTAAAGTGTGAGATGAAATTGTGAAGTTACTAGTCTGTTTCTACGTTTCAGATTAACACATATTGTGTGAGTGACTTCGTACAAAACATGTCTCATGTTGCATTTAAGATGAAATAAAGAATATTGAACAGACACGTGTATGCAATTTATTTGTTCATCATTTTATGATAGTCAATCTATTGTAAGCACACATCTGGAAATACTTTACAACACATAAAGTTTAGAATTAAGATGTATGCTATAAACTCGCCTCACATGTTGTGGGCTTTGTCTTAAAGTTATGAATTCTCTTTGCAGAGTACACTCACACATACATCGCCCTGACGACTTTATTTCGTTCTCTTAAATGATCAGCATTATTACATAATGCCATAATCTCAACGGTGGATCCATATGCAAAGCGTCTAACCAATCGTCGGATTTTCTTATCTAGCATAAAGTATGGTTTGGTTTTATTTCATCATTATTAATGACATCAGATTTGGATCAAAATGATTGATTACACTGTAACAATTAAACATGTAATGAATCCGACATCTAGTCAATGATTGTGTTGTCTATCAGTCTTTCGTGTTCTCTTGTCATGTGTAAAAACTCTGTAAGTGACTCACTTTATATATTAAAATTTTAAGTCTGATAAAAGAATAAACGTCTTCAAATTTACCCTTTTGTTGATTTCGTCTATCTATTATTATAGTTGGTGTTTATCATGATGCATGTTTCCCCTGAAGTAGATAAACCGACATAATCAGTTTCAAATAACAGACACATAAAATCAGTAGGCCTATAGAATATGACTTTTAAGAGATAAAATAATACTGCTGATGAAAAAACCCACACCATTATCTATCATGATGCATATATGTTATAGTATACCGACTAAAATTCACATCCAATCCGATTTCACTCAAATTCAGCAAACGATGACTATCAGTTTTGAAAGTATGACACAAAAGGGCTTCCATAGTTATTACAACCCAAGTATTACAGCTACTCTTGGATAGCTATATTCCCAATAAATGAATGGATTTCTTGACATCTTTCGCATTCAAATTAATTTTTATGAATCATAACCAGCTTACTTATCAAACAACGATAACATTTAAAGTTTTCACACCAATAACAACGATCTAGCCTAATGGTCTACGAAATATGAACCAGAAACTACATAAAATTATGAGCAACGAAGACAGGGATCAATTTTATATAGCCACAGACATTACATTTATTATCAGTAAATGCCAAACAATTTCTTGCATCTGCTAAATCTTAAATGTTACCAAAAAGTTCGATTTAGAAGTTTACGCGGGTTTAAAATTTACAAATGTTTGCCGCCAGTAAATATAGAGATATACTTTACTCTACTGTGAAGAGTATTCTCTATTTTTAGCTCACCTCAGAACAAAGTGCTCAAGGTGAGCTTTTGTGATCGCACAATGTCCGTCGTGCGTCGTGCGCCGTCAACAATTTCCTTAAACATCTTCTCCTCCTATACCATTGAGCCAATCTTAACCAAACTTCACAGGAATGTCCATTGGGTGATGCTCTTCAAAAGTTGTTCAAAGAAATTGATTACATGCAAAACGTTGGTTGCCGTGGCATGAAAAAGTGGGAATTTCTGCAATTTTTAAAAAAATCTTCTTGTCTGAAACCACTGGTCAGAATTCAAAATAATTTCACAGGAATGTTCTTTGGGGGCCTCTTTTCAAAAGTTGTTCAAAGAATTTTGATATCTCGAAAAAACATGGCCACCAGGCTGCGTTGAACTTTGAACGCGTTTTTTTTCAATATATACATGAATGCACTTTACGTTACAAACATCTTTTTTTTCCAAACCTCTAGGCCAATTTCAGTGAGATTTCATGTGAAGCATCCCAAGTTGGAGGGGAGAAATATTTGTCAAAAAAATTAGTCATGTGACCAAAATGGCTGCCATGCCCGGATTTGGTAAAAACCTTTCACTATATGCAAGTATGGTAGAATTTTAAACAAAATACATCAATATCCATTTGGATGTCCAAATATGCCAAAATGATAACCACAAAATGGCAACAATAGATCATACTGGACAAAAGTGCAGGCTGATCTTCGTACATACAATCTGTAAAAGTAAAATATTCAGTTTCCACATTGTAAGAATTATGTACCAATTTAATGTCCCACATCAAGCATAAAGTGTCAAATTTGTAAAATGGGAATAAAAAAGGTCAATGCATAGAAGCACAAGAAACTCTGTGTAAAAGTTAAAAGCAATGTTTCTAACTATTCTTTAAATAGGTGGTAATCTCAGGTGAGCGGTTTAAGGGCCATTATAGCCCTCTTGTTTCCTGTATGGTGACCGGTACCAACCGAGAGCGGAATTTACAAAATTGATATTTTCAAATTTCATTTATATCTCAGTTTCTCATTGAGGAGGTAATTATTGCATTAATAAACAACCAAAAGAAGTCAAAACTATTGCTTGCTGTTGCAATTAGTCCGTGTGGAACCATTTCGTTGACTAGACTAATGACGGTCTACAGGAACTAGTCATAGTTCGGATTACAGTCTATTTACATACATGTTTAGAAATTATAACATTCGATGATATTCGGATGTCTCTTTGCTAATACACAGGAACACGGCTTGCCCATAGTATCATTTTCAGGGGAGAAGGTCATTTTGAAACAAGGCTCTGACCCAATTGCGAGTAAACAAACGGTTCCGATGTACAGGTCCAATCGTATCTCGGTAATCCCCGGCTTAAGTCGTTAGATATTCCTCGTAGGTAGTTCATGAATATACATGTACAAGAAAGTTCGGCTGTTTTCCACCGGATGACACACTTGAATACAACATTTTGCATACTGGGACTAAATATTAATGTAAATTCACACAAATTGGTTAAATATCACAATTGAATATTTTTTTTTAATAGTTTCTTTTAAGATTATTTTATCAACACATCTGTGTTTCATATTTTCTCAATTGTATCTACTCGACAATTCCCGGCTTGTGTCGTCACGCCTTTATGGATTGGTTTTTACTCGGTTATCCCCAGCTTGTAGATACGATTTCAATGAACATGCCCTTCGTCGTTGCCATGTTGCTGGACTACTTTCAAAAAGGCTCCACCATTACCGCCGATGTTATATTAAGAAATGGTCGATCGATGTGTTCCGAATTCTCCTACGCAGTTATCTCCGTTTCATTTGGTTAGCAGATCTTTGCAGATCTTTGCTTTTATTGAAAAATCCTTCGAGATCTGGAAGATTTATACTTTTTACATCATAAATTTTGAATCGAAATCTGAAAACAGCATTCGTTTAGTTTTTGAAGTTGGACTTCTCTAGCCCAAACATCACAAACAAGGAATGGCAATTTTTATATGTAAAAAATACTGAAGTTGCTAACATCGTACAAAACTAGTTCGTAATCTTATTTTTTCCTTGATGGTTCGCATCAAGGTCCCAGCCAACCCATCACTAAAGCTTTATTCTATACAATGAAGCAATAAAGTACATAGGGCAATGTCCACAAAGTAACGGACACCAACATTGTATTTTTGCTATAAAAAAAAGATCGTCTCGAGGTAGTTTCTATTTTGAAAACAAAATAACATAATCATGACTGACAAAGCTGGCGAATTTGTCAAAGTAATGCATGGATTTGAATCATTTGATTCATCATTCATTTTCAATACAAAGCAGGTTGTATTAAAGCATAGAGAACTCATTTCTTTGGCGTCTCCGCTGTATTGTTTTGGTCACATGACTATCGTCACGTGATTTCTATGAAGGCTGTGGTACTTAACTGAAGTGTAGCAAAGGAAAGTAATCCTGCACAGAGTTTGAGCGCACCTGTCGAACACAATGCCTCCGAGGTTATTTTAAGAAATGACCGATATGTTCCGAATGGAAGGGTGTACAATGAATTCCGTGCAGTTACGTCACACGCTGTTTACTCCGATATTATAATGAGAATTTGTTCAAGAGTTCAGCGATAAAGGTAGTTAAAGTTCAATATATGACAGGCGTGCCCGTAGTGTGGAGGATACAATGGTGGTGTTCGAGGCGCTGCAGAAGTCACAAGAACCTGACTTTTCTGTGATGTCAGTGCATGACCTAGTTTGTACATCTGTACTACACAATTACCAAACTCGTCTGTGTCTCAAACATCTAGCGTTTGGGCACCTTTTGTTGCCGAGATTTCAATGAAGTTTGTTGACCTGGCTCAATATGGATTCAAATTAAAATACTGGTTGCATTATTAATATGGTTTTTCTTTATCTGTGTGGAAGTTTACTAGAAGCGACTTTACCCACTGCCCTATTTACCTCACTTAATACCGCACCTCTCATAAATGACTATAAAAACTAAGGCGGCAAAATGAGGAATTGCTCCATTTGTAACAATGGTTTATAACTTGTATCAGAGGGAATACATTGTTTCTTAAACATTTACTGCTCTTACTTTTAGTTTAATTGCTATTGCATTGAAATTAAGATGGTTCACAAAATCCCATATAGGGACACGGGTTAATTTAAATGAATGTAATCGTTTTAATATGAAAATATTGCGTAATTTCACCTATTATTGAAGGAACACAATATTTCCAATGACATATTTAGATAAGTTTGAATGATGGTGAACCTAAGAAGTACACATAAAAGATAAAAGGCACATAAAAGGAGACGAGAACAAATAAATTACTTAAAAAAATATATGGAGTTCTTATGATTATGTTAATAAAAGTAAAGAAAATTGATTTATGAATGCTGTGAGACCTATTTGATAAACTCCTTTAACATAAGTTATTTTGTGCATTAAATAAAGTTGTCTCTGTTTTGTTCTCCGTTTTGTGTGTATGAACTTATGTATGATGTGGTCAGCATCAATCACTAATGTGAGAGGCGCAATAGATAACTCAAAGAGGTAACGTGTTGTTGCTTTGGAGTTTAATCAATGACTGATAAGCCTTGCTGCGGACAGCGGTTAGTTGCATGTATAATCTATAAATAGATTGGTTGTTAGTAATCAGATTATGTTACATCTCCCTTGTTTTAAATAAGAAAGAAAACATGCTGTTTGATAATTCAATAAATCAAATAACCAACAAAGATCAATTCAATATACGTAGATCTAAGGATAAATTTTAACAACATAGAGAGCATTCAACTAAAAGGCTCATTTCAAATGTTACATGATAAGACGGTAGTATTTACGTTTAACATGGATCATTCATCAACCCATTGGGAATTGCTGTAGAGATTGTTTGGTTTTACAACTCTGCCTGATCGTGTCTGATAAGGGTTAGGGGGTGTTCCTTGACATGGGGTGTTCTGGGGATTTGCATCGATTCCTTGGTTTGAACTGCGGGGCTCCTTAGGGGAATGATTATCCTTATTACAATTTTGAGATTGGCGGGAAATTGCAGAATACGTGTTTGGTGGGATGTTCGACCTTTCCCAGGGAGTTTGATGAGCGAGAATGAGTAATCTTCTGTTACGACGATATTTTGTACCATCTTGTCCCTGAACTATGGAAGATCTATCATTGTAAACTTGAGTGATTTTTGCCGGTTTCCAGGCTTTTCCTACTTGCATGTAAACATGATCATTTTGTTAAAGTAGTGGGAGAGGCTTTGCTGACCTGTCAAAATAAGCTTTTTGTTTATTTTTCTGCTTTTGTTTATCGGTTCGTACTTGATTTTGACAAACTGTTAGGGGTGTAAGCTGCTTGCTACTTACAGGTATTATGGATTTTGTTCTTCTGCCTATTAATAACTGCGATGGTGAGTAACCACAACTTAGAGGAGTATTTCTGTATTCTAAAAGTGAAATATATGGATCTTGTCCACTTTCCTTTGATTTTCTCAGTAACCTTTTTGAAGTTTTTACTGCATTTTCGGCTAATCCATTTGATTGTGGATTTAATGGACTTGAGAATTCCTGTCTAAAATCCCATTCTTTTGAAAATTTGTCATTAGTTCTGAATTAAATTGACCAGCATTGTCACTTTTTAAGGTTTCGGGTATTCCAAAAGTCGCAAAGTGAACTTTCAATTTTCGTATTACTGTGCTGCATTTCATATCAGGCAAGTAATCGATTTCAAAGTAGTTACTATACGCGTCTACAGTAACCAGATAGTCTTTACCGTCCAACGTGAAAATGTCAGTCGAAACATGTTGCCACGGTCGGTCAGGTATGTCATGTTGAATTAGTGGCTCTTTTGCATTAGATGGTCTGTATTTCTGACAGAGACTGCACCGTAACACGTGTTCAGTGATCTCTTTGGTCATGCCGGGCCAAAACAGCGCGTCTTTGGCTCTTCGTACTGTTTTCTGTACACCCATATGGCTTGTGTGTACAGATTGTATCATGTCAGGTCGTAATGCCTTGGGAATTACTATAGTTTGACCTCTAAAGATTAGGCCATCTGAAAAAGAGAGTTCATCTCTGTGATTCCAATATTCAAGTATTGGTTTAGGACAGTCGGTCCTAGAATGAGTCCAGCCATCTGATATTGTCTGTATCAGTGTCTGCATTTGACTGTCATTCCCATAAGATTCTCTTATAATCTCGAGACGTCGGTCTGTTACGTAAGATGCTTTAAGAACAGTATGAACGTGTAAGTCGAGACCTTCAAAGGTAAAGTCGTTCTCAGTCGTCGGATTTCTGGACAGCAAGTCAGAAATTGGAACGTTTTTTCCGCTGACGTGACATACGTCGAGGTCATACATTTGTAACTGCAACATCATTCTCTGCAGGCGTGGTGGGGCTGCAGAGAGGGGCTTTTTCATAATCGCCGATAGGGGCTTATGGTCAGAATTTACGGTCACGTGTCGTCCATACACATATTGGTGGAAACGTTTGCAACCAAACAATATGGCCAACATTTCTCGCTCTATGTTTGCGTAACCAGACTCTGTCGGCGTCAATGTCTTTGAAGCATACGCCACTGGTCGTCCGTCCTGCATTATGGATGCACCGACGCCATGCTTTGATGCGTCGCACTCCAAAGTAACAGATTTTTTGTCGTCAAAATATGACAAAACTGGACTTTGTGTTATGGTCGTTTTCAATTTTTGAAATGAATCATTTTGTGCGTCGTCCCATAAGAATTCAATGTCTTTCTTTAGTAACGCTCGCATTGGAGCCGTTATTTCCGCTAAATTGGGAGAAAACTTTTGCAGGTAGTTTACCATGCCAAGAAGGGTTTCAAGTTCCTGTCTGTTTTGTGGAACCTGTAAATTTCCGATAGCCGTAACCTTAGACGGATCAGGTTTCAGTCCGGTGGAGGTAATTAGGTGACCAAAGAACGGTACCTCGTTTACCCCGATTACACATTTCTCAGGGTTGAACTTTATCCCTTTACTCTGTGCTCTGTCTAATACGGAACGGAGGTTTGAATCGTGTTCTTCTCTTGTCCTTCCGTGTATCAAAATGTCGTCGACAATATTAGTCACGCCTGTCAGTCCCTCAAATATTTCATTGACTTTCTGTTGAAATATGTCTGATGAGGCTGATATACCAAATGGCAATCTTAACCACCGATATCGTCCAAAGGGTGTGCTAAACGTCGTGAGAAAGGATGATTTTTCTTCAAGTTTCACACTCCAATATGCGTGCGTAATGTCCAGTAACGAAAAGTGCGTAGCATTTGCCAGTCGGGACGTCACGTCATCCAAAGTAGGCATTGGGTAGTGAGGTCGTCTTATTGCATCGTTTAATGCTTTCGGGTCTAGACAAATTCGAAGTTTGCCGGTCTTGGGTTTTTCCACTATGACGAGTGAATTTACCCAGTCAGTCGGTTCTGAGACTTTAGTTATAATTTCGTCAGACTCCATGCGTAGGAGTTCGTCTTTTAAACGGTTGCGTAACGCTTCTGGGACACGTCTTGGTGCATTAACTACAGGTATAGCGTTAGCTTTTAAATGCAACTTTGCTTTCCCTGGAATAACTCCAATTCCCTTAAACAGTTCCCCAAATTCAAGCATGATCAATTGTTTGTCTAATTTCGATGTAATCTTGGAATTTTCCACAGAGTATGTTAAGGTCACAAGACCAAGGTCAACAGATGCTTGGAGGCTCAAGAGGGGAGAAGCGGAACTATCCACAATGTAACAAAGTGTTTCTGTTTCCCTCTGTTTATACTTCAGGGTCAACTTGACCATTCCTTTCACAGGAAGGGCGTTTCCTGTGTAGGAGGTAAGTCGGTTATCAGGGGTTTCTAAGGGGCATTTTATATTTAGTTTTCTGAAATGGCACAGGGGTAGAACTACTACTGCGCTACCAGTATCTATCTTGAATTTGATAGGGGTTAGGGACGGGCCAACGAAAAGGTTTACAAATGCACGATCAGGTAGAGAAGCAAAATTGTTTACCATATCAATGTGTTGATCTCCATTTAAATCCATGTGTGACATATTGTCAGACTCACACAAATTATTATCAATAGCATTAACTGATCTTCTGGATCTACACATTATCGCGAAATGGTTTGTTTTCCCACAAAAGTTGCAAAGTTTTCCTTTTGCAGAACATGTTCTGCTTCTGTCATGTTTTCTACCACAATTAGTGCATGTCTTTTTCTGCCTGTGTGATATCGTCTCGGAATGTCCCTTATTTTGAATCTTCCTGCCATTTCTGTTCCCGGTTGTGACGTTGTGAATGTCCTGCTCAGCCATAGACGTCAATTGTCGCTGTGAATATTCAAATGATTGGGCAATTTGTATTGTGTTGTCCAATGTTAATTGTGCTCCTTCGTTTATGAGCTTTTCCCGTATTTGAGTACTATTGGTCCCAAAAACTATCCTGTCGCGGATCATCGCTTCATGGTCGGGAAAATCACAATCCTTGGCGGATATCTTTAATCGGGTGATGTACTCGTCTACCGTATCACCGTCTTGAACTTGATTGAAAAACTTGTATCTTGCAAAAATTGGATTAAGTTTCGGCTCGACGTGAGCTTAAAACTTCTGGTACAGCGTGTCCAATTTTTGTCTGTCTTCTTCTTCAATGTCCCATGTTGCATGTATATCTCTTCCCTTGTTTCCAACCCAGAGAAGGAGGTATGCGGTTTTCTCGGCTTCGCTTTTTCGTTTAAGCGGGCCTGCGAACTTGAACTGCTTCCATTGTGCTGGCAAGTTACTGTCTGCCCAGTTCATACACGGAGGCGCGATTCCACTAAAATCCATTGTTATTAAATGAATTAATTCTGACACCATGTTTTGTTCTCTGTTTTGTGTGTATGAACTTATGTATGATGTGTCAGCATCAATCACTAATGTGAGAGGCGCAATAGATAACTCAAAGAGGTATGCTTTGGAGTTTAATCAATGACTGATAAGCCTTGCTGCGGACAGCGGTTAGTTGCATGTATAATCTATAAATAGATTGGTTGTTAGTAATCAGATTATGTTACAGTCTCCAATTCAATCATGTTTATCAACAACATGTTTGTTTACATATTCAAAATAACGCATTCTGATTGGTCAGTTCAAACATTTTGTATGGTGTAGGCCTTTTGACCATTTTTTGTCAAGTGATCCACGATAACGCTGTCGTTTATCAAGGCCGACGCTGTCGTTTGTCAGGCCGACTTGAAATACAAAAATTAAATCTTGACCTTGCGTCTATTATTTCTGTTTTGTTTTTCTCCGCGAAACAGTCAGAAATTTGGGAAAAGGGTAATGGCCCTGATGAAAATATTGTGTAGATGTGGTATGGAAAGACCAAGAGCTTGGATCCATATACTGCCGTTGCAAACATGTTGATGAAACATTTCTTTTATGCGTTATATCCACCATGGTTGCTTAGATGATCATGGCCGGGGTACGACATCTTTCCATAGGTTATAAGACATGTAGCCATATGTGAATTGCGTCCAACCTCATCTTTAATTTTTGTGCTCTCTATCTAAGTTTATGCGTTAGAATTTTTTTCAAACTCGACTGATCAGAGAATTGGGAGGGTTTGACTATTCACACAACGGTCTGTGAAACCACACTTCGAGAAATTTCTTCCTGACTAAGACTTTCGAGGTTTTAACCGAGCTACAGCAAAACGCAGATAGCTGCCAGTAAGAAAGACCAAAAGACATTTCAATCCGACTCGAGTCCAACCCTTCCCCACGATGGGTTTGTAGAGCCTGATCTTTGTTTTATGTACCAAAACATTATAGTGGGAAAACTAGTCAAAATGTTCATGAGCAATAGTATCGCGAATCTCTGATATCTTGATGTTCTCCAGGAACTGTTAACAATTCGTTACACCGCATGCAGGTGTTTAACCCCCCCCCCCTCCCTTAAAATCGTTAGAAATGCCTGACAATGATACAATAGTTTTGAAATTATGAATTCGTATCAACGTTAATTTTCATTGCATAATGCAGCGATGAATTCACCGTTTAAGTCCTTGTTGAATATGATGATTCAAAATGGCTGTCTCACAGATTGGGATTTTGACTTTTTTAAAAAATAAATTGTCCTTTCATGAAAGGATTAAAACAAAAATTTCTAAAGTAACACGAGACTAGAGTATAGTCAGCTCAATTATAGGCAACTGACAGGCGCAAAGGCTAATATCACATTCTAACTCAAAGACGGGTTTAAGCAACTTTAAAGTAAAGAATATGAAAATGGTCTTGTCAGATCAGATTTCTAACATTTAGTTCTCCCAAAGCACACATCTCTAGTTAGTCCGTTTTAAAGCACTGTCTAAAAATTTGAGGATTTAAACGTTATAACCCTTTCACAAACACAAAATTTTTGACTGTCCCAAAATGAAAGAGTTTGCAGACGGCATTTCAAAATGTGATGAAGTTGGATAACAATCTTCTGATAGGGCAGAAAACATTGTGGGAAAAGAAAAATTGCTCGTTACAACAATGTTTTCTAAAGTCATCTGCAACCAAGTGGCCAATCGTCGAAACGGGGAGAGTTTGCCATCAAATCGCCGAAATACATGGAGCATCGTTTCAGTTTTTAAAACACATATACATGTATTCAGCAACCTTAAAAAAGACATTAAAATTGAATTTTGTTTATTGACATGCATTGTTTTAAAAACAAGCAGTAACGTTTGTTACTTAATGAACACAATCTATGAGAAATTCCTTTTGATGCACTATGCTTGGTCTTGTTTGACTGATCAACTTGCAATTTGGTTGTTATGCCGTATAGTGATTTCCATTTTAATGCTGTAACGGGTGGATTAAAACTTCTTTATTGACTTTTTGTATTAGTTAGAGGCTAGATAGTGAAATTTTAACGATATAGAAACCCCAAGGAAGGGATAGCGACTGACGGGGTTTCTATATCGTTTAAATATCACTATTTAGACTCTAAATAACTTAGTGTTTAACCTACATTTCCATAGAGCGCTCTATCTTGCACTGGTAAACCACGCCTCTCCGGGTATGATCGGCGAATGGCATAAAACTGCTGCTCAGTATTTTGAAAGTCGATATGAACCACGCCTTCCGCGGCTGTAAATTGCATGCCAACACTCTACCATACCATATTTGGAAGAAGAAAACTGCACTACCCAGTGATGTAGATTAAAACGTCATTTTTTACGTCACCTATTAGCTTGCTTTCAATGTGTACCCGTCATATTATTCCTTATGGGGTAAAAGGTTGATATAGTTAAGTTTCTTTTTTTCACAACGATGTAATGATAAAGGATTAAACCCTATAACCCAGTTAATTGTAATTCCTTTTTATTTATTTCTGTGTCATAAAGCTTTTTAAAGCATTGTGACGAAAGGGGAAATTGTCCGCGACAAACGGTACTACACATTTATGCGCATGCGAGTACCAGATTAATAGTCTCGTAGAGCCCAGATAGAACACTCGAATAGTAGTTTATGGAAAATAAACCAACACAAAAATTCAAATTGACGCTTTCTCATTGGATGAAAATGTAGGTTAAACACTAAATGATAGATAGTCGCGCGCCGAATAACCATTGAAACGCGAACCATTTAACAGTGAATGAAACACGAATGAGTTAACGTTGAATGAAGCACGAATCAGTTATCAGTGAATGAAACATGAATCAGTTAACAGGGAATGTAACACGAATCAGTTAACAGTGAATGTTACACACTTCACTAAACAGTTAATGAAACATGAATCAGTTAACGATGAATGAAACACGAATCAGTTAACAGTTAATGGATCAGTAAACAGTTAATGGATCATGAATCAGTTAACAGTTAAAGGATCATGAATCAGTTAACAATTAATGGATCCAGAATCAGTTAACAGTTAATGAAACACGGACGATTAAAGAAATACGAACCGGTTAACAGTTAATTTTTTTTTTCATATGGGTTTTACATCACATCAACATTATTTCAGTTATGTAGCGATGCCCGACTCTTAATGATGGAGGAAGACCCCATACTCAACTGCCCACAAGGGCTGGTCAAGGTGGGTAGAACCATCGGCATTCCGTAAGTCAGTCGGGAGACTGCCTCTCATGAAAATCCATATCCCTCTCAGGATCGGTTAACAGTTAATGAAACACGAACCACATGATCGACACGGCGTTTTACCCATACAAACAATTCTTAACCAAACTACACCATTTATCAGTCTCCACATTCTATTTTCAGACAGAACTCACGATGTCTGTTATCATCCGCCTACAGGGACTGTCCTGGTCCGCCAGTGCTATGGACATTCGCAACTTTTTTAAAGGCCTTAACATCCCGCCGGGAGGTGTACACATCATTGGGGGTGAAAGAGGAGACGCGTTTATAGCGTTCAGTACCGACGAAGACGCACGAAGAGCTATGCTGTTAAATAATGGAAAGCTGAACGATATGCCCGTCATGTTGTTTTTGAGTAGCAAAACTGAAATGCAAAACACCATCATTGAAGCAAAGGAAAGAAGCACGGCCGTTTCAGCGCCACCACCTTCCACTCAACAACCGATTTCTTCAGCTATTGCCCCTCCCACGGCGATAAACCCAACAAATCATCAATTACCGGTCATTCCTGGTCTTGGTATGCAGCCGCATCTACCACAAATAAATCAGTTAAGTCAATTTTTGAGTGGACTCCTTCCTAACGCAGATCTGACGTCGTCTGTTGTAAGTAAACTAATTAATCAACAACAACAACAACACATGGGACAGTTAAAGCTTCCAAGCACAAGCAGTCCCGTAGGATCATCGTTTAAAGCCCTGAATGAACATGCTTTACCAGGTGAATATTCTGTTGGAGGGATACCACAGGGAAGTATGCCGACACACAATTACATGAACCAGCAGGTACAACATGGACATCGAGATATGCCGCCCTTTGGAATGAATCGCGGTAATGTTCAGCCTCCTGTTTCTGTTGCTTACAGCCAATCTACCCAAGGAATGCCTAGTGTTGTATTTACTGCTCATAGTCAGTCTGGCATGAATGACCCTACACAGTTTAGGTATCCCAATAGAAGTGAGAGTGAAAGACGCCCTGAAGAACGAACAAATCAAGAAAATCTAGCACGTCCCGATTTTTATGAAGGACGAAATCAGCAGATGCCTCGTTCGTCTGGATGGACAGATAAAGAAAGGCGCGCAGACCACGCGTGGAGTGCTCAATCTGGTGGTCGGGACGATAATGGCAGTCTTAACTTCAATAAGCAGAACAACGATAGAAATAGAACGGCGGGTATTCCCCTTACATCTGCACCCGTATCGACAAGTGCACTGAATACTAAACCCTTAAATTCTCTACCCATCGCCTCGTCTGAAACAACAGTAAAGAAGAATGAAAAGGATGCGAGACCACAAACTGTCTCAAACAAAAAGCCCCAAGCTGTTGAAAGCAAATTGCCAATTACAATAATGGCCGACGATGAGACCGAACTCGACGAATTTGGCCGGACAGTGCGAAAGAGACCAACTACTGATTCCCCTACAAGTAAAAGAGAAAGTGGGGATAGTCGAGAAAGGTCACGTGACCGGGATAGATCTAGACGTCATGACAGTCCACGTCGTGATCGGCGAGATCGTGATCGACGTGATAGGGACCGGAGAGATCGTGACAGAGACAGGAGAAATCGTGATCGTGACGATGACAAGCGTGACCGGTACAGAGAGCAGGATCGCAGAAACAGTCCTGCTACAAGTGATAGCTACAGAAGGTCCAAGAAAAGATCTCTTTCCCCATCCAATACGAATGAAAAAGAAGCTGACAAAAAGTTACAAACAGACAAACAAGGTAATACGAAGCCTTCAATGAAAACAGAGACTCCATCAACGAACACCAATGATGTCAAAGTAGGTCTACCTGATAATCTGAAAAAAGAACCTCTGGGGGGAATCGATAATCAACCTATTGCAAAATCATCTGGACCAACCCCTATTTTTCCTGTCATTCCTCCGTTGGGAAGTGGAATGGGAATCCTTGGAGCTGCCCCTCCCATATGTCTTAATCAAGGTATAGGAGAGAAGACTTCCATTCTTCCGGAACCAAATTCCATGCATCTTAATCGCCCGCTTGTAGCCCATAAAGAAGATTTTAATGGAAACGAGCCGTCTAATCGTAAAGATGGGCCATTGATTTCAGAAATTGACAGAAATGATGTTTTCCAGAGACCCAAGTTTCCACAGGAGAGTCGTGGATCACAAGATTTCCCTCGGTATCCGGTGGCAGAACGGAATGTACCCATGGATTTCAGAGGTCATTCGGCTGACAGGACTGATCCCATGTTGGTAAACAACCTGCAACAAGACACGGGCCCTCCTGGTTTTATGCGAGGACCTCCAAATAGAGGACCTCTAAATGAAGAAAATCGAGGTCGTCTAGACTTTAACAGGGGACCCTCTAATAGAGTTGGACCCCCAAATAGAGAAGGTATGCACGGGCCGCCTGGAAATAACGATGGACCGATAGAAATGGAACCGTTTTCAGATGAGGCTCGAGGGCATCCGGACTTTCACCAAGGCCCTCCAAATAGGGAACCACTGTTGGGTGGTCCTGGTCGCCATCCAGATATTAACCGTGGAATCCCGAATAGAAAACCGGACAATAATTCCCGCCATCCAGACTTTATCCAAGGACCTCCAAACAGAGGGGGCTTCCCCGAGGAAAGTGTTCGCCCGTTTGTGTTTAATCAAGAACCCCAGAATAAAGAACTGTTGTTTGAGGATAGTCGTCGCAATCCGGATATTTTCCGCGGACCTCCAATTGGACAGGATGCGATAGATGAAGATCGTGATCAAATTGATTATAACAGAGGACCTCTCTTTGATGAGAATCGAGGTCATCCAGACTTGAACCAAAGACGTCCAGACCGAGAAAACATGATGGAAGATAGGCGCGGAACCCAAGATTATAGTCGGGCCCGTCCACATAGAGGACCTTTGTTGGAAGAAACCGACGACCGCCCAGATTTTCATCAAGGACATCCGACCAGAAGAGGTTTGCTTGAAGAGAATCGTGGTCCTCCAGATATTACAAGAGGACCTACTAGAGGAGCTTTATTGGGAGACCCCCCAGGGTTTAGGAACCGCATGGGGGACAATGGATCAAATGCGTTCATAGACGGGCGACGTCGTGGGGCGCCATCATTGCTGGGAGACGGACCTCGAGATTTACGAGATTTACCGCCTCCAGGCAATCGTGGTCCATGGGAAAGGGATAATGAAGAGATGGATCAACAGATGGACTTTCTCCCTCACCTGCAGGAAGACTCGGTGGCCATTAATGGTCCCCCGAACGACTTCAGAGGTCCTACTGAATTCGGTGTGCGGGAAGGAGATTTCGAATATCAGCATGAACGTTCGGACTTACGGAATGATCGCTTTGATGGTCGCCCTCCAATAGAAAGAGGTGGCATTGAAAGAGGTGCACCGAATGATAGACCCTTTCGTGGAGGCAGACCGCCCTTTGACTCAATCAGGCCTACTATTGAACCGAGACCAATGCAATTTAACCCTGATGGCCCAGGTCCAATGGCTGGTCGTCAAAACTTGAACGATTTATCGGAAGAAAATCCTGATATGCCAATGCCTGGTAATAGACCTGACAGGTACCCTGGTGAGTTCGTTGGACGAGCTCGATTCGATCAACCCGCGCCTCGTCGCCGTACATTGCTGGAAGACCCGGTATCTCAGGAAATGTCGCCCGAGTTCATGGGTATGCCGCCCCGTAACACTCCCGACTTTCCCAATAGAACTGGTGGACATCGCCCTGAGTTTCAAAGATTTCCGCCCGGACAAGACGGTTTCCCGCCACAGAACAGACATCAAGAAAATCGTGTTGGGCCGTTACATGGCAATAACGACATGAATGAAAGAGAATTCAGACAGAACTCTGGCAACAGACGCGAACATGGTAGACGCGATGATCGGGGATTTCCGAGACCTCCTTTTTCAGACAGCTCTGAACGACGAGACCGACAGGGGACTGCAGGGGCACAGTCCGACAATACCAGAGTTAAACCTCCACAGGAACAACCGAGGAGTCGCGAACCCAGTAGGACTAGAGACAGAGCTTCGGATAGAGACCCTCGTGAGAGAGGCAGTCGTAATGATACTAGTCGTGATGAGGAGTCGAGAAAACAAACGACAGCAGAAACGTCAGGCCGTGATAAATCGGCAACTGATGTTAAGAAATCAGAAAGACAGGAACCGAAACCTAAAAAGGATACCACCGTAAAGGGCGACTTCTTTGTGTCCATGTCCAATATACCACTTGAATTTAGTCATGGTGACATTGCAAAGTTATATTCAGGCTGCGCTATTGCAAGAAAAGGGATAAAAGTTATCAATGATTCAACTGGTAAGCGGACGGGGAAGGCATATGTGCAGTTTTGTAATGCAGATTCTCATGCAGCTGCACTGAAACTCAGTGGTTCAGTGTTGGGGAAACGTATCATTGCTGTTAACGAAGTCCCGAAGAAAGAGTTTATTGATGCTGTTGATTCATATGAACCGGATAGCGACGAAGACGAGACTGATAGAGAGCGATCTAAGAAGATTGACTTGTGTAATACGCTCACTGCTACTTTGATGAATCTCAAAGGGGAAAATATGACATTCCCAGTTCAAAATAAAGGAAAGAATAATGCCTCAGCAACAAAAGGTAAAGAAGAGAGCAAGCCAGATCAACAAAAGAATAACAATAATCAAACAAGTGCATATTTTGTCATGGTCGGACAGTTGCCGGAAAAAACTTCAGTAACTGACATTCGGAACTTATTTAGAAACTGTGCGATAGCCGAGAACAGTGACGCGATAAAGATGGGAGAAGTTGTGAATGGTAGCCGTCAATGTTTTGTTGAATTTGCGGACGAAAAATCTCTGAAATCGGCCCTTCAAACAAAAAGAGTTTTTCGTGGCAGTACAATTATCATAAAACAGTCTACAAAAACTGAATTTGATCAATTCATGAATCAGACGGGTCGGGATTCAGCACCACACGAGAAAGGTGGCAAAGATGTGATCTCGGACAAACGTGGCGATTCGGCTGCTGGCGATAAAACTAAACAAAGTGTTAATAAAGACTGTACCTGTGTTCGGGTAACTAACCTACCGTATGACTTCCATCACCATGACTTCCGTCGGTTATTCGATGGACTGGGTGTGGCGCCGCGTGGTATACAAGTGTGTCATGATGCTCTCGGACGGACGCTTGGGGAAGGCTGTGTAGAACTGATGACTCACATAGAGGCCCAAAAGGCTCAGCAAAAAGATGGATTGGTTATTGGTCGAAATAAAATCCGTGTCGAACTCATCACCAAACAAACGTTAATCGATCATATGCGGCATGCAAAACAAGCATTGAGACCTGAACTTGCAACCCAGACACAAGTGTTTTTCTTTGTTAAAGCAGAGAATCTACCAGCAAATGTCTCCACCGGCGAGATAATTAACTTTTTCAATGGTTACCGACCATCACCTGAATCTATTCGACTTAACGTGGGGGACAAAACTGACGATCCGAACTGTAGCACCGCCTTGGTTGGCTTCCGACAGAAAGAAGATGCTGAGAGAGCTGTCCATAAACTCAATAACTACCCACTTCGAAACAGAACAATAGCGTTGGAAAAGGTCATTCTCTAAGGTAAATTTAATTTCCCCATTTTCTTTGTGTAGATCGACGTTCATTTTCTTCAAATAAAGATTAACTTATTGTCACAATTACCACATGATAACACATATAAAAACACTAGTAATTGCAATACAAACACTTAACTTTGAACCGTTTTTCCTAATCTTACAGTCAAACACAGTGTAAATGCTAAATCCGCATGAACACTAGTGCTTTACATAGGCTTGCCTTTGATTTGCAATCACTAGATTCCTCCTCGCATAGGTTCGATTTCCTGCTCGGAGGAATTTGGATTTTCATGAAGGGGTAAAGATGCATTTCTTCTGTCTTTGATAAGAAGAGGAATCTCGAAGGAAGATCATATACGATTTTTGACTTGATATTCGAACCCAAGAGGGAAGAGTAGCTCGGACTTACTGATGTGAATTAAACACTGATCACTTTGCTAAATGTTCTTTTGACCAGTTTTGTAAGGAGTCTTTTGGTCCCGAACCTCGCAAATTATTTCATAATAAAATAATTGTATTTGAGGCCGTTAGATAAGTATTTTAGGAATTTCTTTTTTCAGTTGTCCCTGTGTCGTTGAGTTGACTCTAGTCGGTGTATGATAAACAGAAGGTTGTACAGATTAAAGACAGTGCTGTGAGCTAAGTGACGAGGATTTGGACAGTGTTCGATGGAAGTGCGTCAACATACGTGAGAATAACCATGTCTCAGGAACTCTGAATTACGAACTTGTACTCGGGATTAAAGGCGCCGTAATGTGATATTGAAGTTAACACTGTTTGGCACCTTTTCACAAGTAAGCCACCGGTGACATTCAATTCAAAATCACCAAGTAAAAGTTCTAGACAAAAGGGAGAGCTGTCTCTTAACCTTTAGACCTTAATTTTAACGCATTCAGTGATGAACACTTAACAAAATGATGTGACAAAAAGGTAAATTGCAACTTATGATCAAATGATTATTTTGACATAATGGTGCTTACCAATAGTCATCGGAAACGTATTTTCGTCTTCTGTGGCTTTCAATATGGATCAATTCTAATTAAAATATAGAGGAATAACTGTAAATGTCATTTCCTTATATGGTATCTACAATTTGTTATTGAACTGAAAATCGACGCAGCCAAACGGTTTGTCTACTTGTCATCCTCGTAGTTCGCCAATTAACATCTGAGGATCCGATTGTATAGTCTGTAGAATCATGTCTCGAGGCGATGGATTACTTTTATCCTTCTTCGAACGATCTCTATGACTGGTTTCTGCCTTTTAGCATTTAACTTGACCAATACACCTGCTCTCTGATTTATCAATATTCACCTTGCTCGAAAGCTAAATAATAACTAACACAAGATCATGATTACATGTGTACGCGCAAATCTTTGTACTAGATCCAGATATAATTAAGCCTTTTTCTCACACAACTCAGGAAGAGTATTTTTTCACTGAACGATTTTCCCTTGATGATGGTTTGTAATGACGTTTATGGTGTCCCATTCAGTTCTCAAATGTTATTTATGTAAACATGTATATAAATATCGTTATGGATATAGCATTTTTCTGAATTGTAAAGTTTTGTTATGTAGTTTTGTGATGACATAGTGGACACGCCTGCAGGAAATGTATATGCGTGAGGTGTATGTGATCACATTACTGATATGGGACTGAACCACATCATTCCCTCAGACGGTGATTTGTGTAAGGTTCAAATTGAAAGGAACAGCAGACAGTATTTATAGAGATTATACAATAATACCGCTACAGATGAGATATGATATGAGTGTTGAAACTAATGTGGCAATAAATGGAATTGGTTCTTTTAGCATATATTCTTTTGCGAACACTGTCTCTTGGTTTATATGATAAACACCCATTAAAACACAAACACATATGATACAAGATAGAAAGTTTTGTTAAGCTTTTGTCAAATTTATGATGTGAATATATTTAAATATTACCTTTATTGTGTTCAAGTTTGGTATTCCTTTTTAATAAATATGTTGTTGAGCTACAAACATTGTTGTAAATGTAAAGTGCATTTCTTGTCTTTGAAAAATTGTTGTAAAGTATGACTTTCAAAGTTGTGCGAACATTATTTCATCTTACCTAATCTTGTGTGAAATATTAATGCAAATATTCATATCTGATATTTATGCAAATTATCGAAACTGCACAACACGCTGCATAATGTATCCACAAAAGAAAGACAACAAAGACGGTGATGAAATAAGATTGTGTCAATCATTTTCCTTTTTTCACAATATTCCGGAGCGACCTATACTGCAGAGGTGTGCGATTTCTCATAATGACATATTTGGAAACTCTATGATGTTTTGGTTGATATTGT
Organism: Cerastoderma edule; assembly: GCA_947846245.1. NCBI lineage: Eukaryota > Metazoa > Mollusca > Bivalvia > Cardiida > Cardiidae > Cerastoderma > Cerastoderma edule. Next base: position 3,760,586 of record OX401410.1, on the reverse strand, counting down.
TTCAGTGTATTTAGACATTGATGCCATATTGAATAATGGGTAACCTATCGGTGAATGTATTGAAGGGGAGATAACGGTTTTACCCTTTCCCAAACAACAAAATTTTGACTTGCCCAAATTGAAAGAGTTTGCAGACGACATTTCAAAATGTGATGAAATTGAAAAATAGTTCTTCAGATAGAGCAGAAAACCTTGTGGGAAATGGAGAAATTGCTCGTCACGAGCAATTTGTCCTTTTCCCACAATGTTTTCTAAAGTCGTCTGCAACCAAGTGGTCAAATGTCGTCATTGTTTGGGAAAGGGTTAATAAAGTGCTCGAAGAGTACTTTTATTCCTATTGTACTTACGTTAATTGCGTACGTTGCTTTGTGAAACGGGTCCCTGGTCTCCCCTATAGCATGTAGATACTTCACTCGGTGACTGTAACTTGCCTTTGTACTGGTCTCCCCTATAGCATGTAGATACTTCGCTCGGTGACTGTAACTTGCCTTTGTACTGGTCTCCCCTATAGCATGTAGATACTTCACTCGGTGACTGTAACTTGCCTTTGTACTGGTCTCCCCTATAGCATGTAGATACTTCACTCGATGACTGTAACTTGCCTTTGTACTGGTCTCCCCTATAGCATGTAGATACTTCACTCGGTGACTGTAACTTGCCTTCGTACTGGTCTCCCCTATAGCATGTAGATACTTCACTCGGTGACTGTAACTTGCCTTTGTACTGGTCTCCCCTATAGCATGTAGATACTTCATTCGGTGACTGTAACTTGCCTTTGTACTGGTCTCCCCTATAGCCTGTAGATACTCTACTTGGTGACTGTAACTTGCCTTTGTACTTGTCTCCCCTATAGCATGTAGATACTTCACTCGATGACTGTAACTTGCCTTTGTACTGGTCTCCCCTATAGCATGTAGATACTTCACTCGGTGACTGTAACTTGCCTTTTCATGTTTTATGCGTAGGACTAGCACTATTGTACGTTGTGTGTTGCATTGAATACGCGATTTTATCTGCTCAATCAAGAATTAGGTTAAGATTTGCAAACGTGAATTGTTTTAGTTAAAACGAATTTAACATTTTTTTAAGGGAAATCTGTACATTTATTGTTAAATATGTAAATAGTTTTGTCAATCATCGTTCATTTCATGCCCATGTAAAATATCTCATATTCATGAAGTAGGCCCTATTTGCGAAAGACTAAATGATGTTGAAGAAACGACTTTGTTTGTGTTTTGTTTTCATTTCCCCACTCATAGCCACAGCATATAACTCCTGGTCGATCTGTCTTTGTTACAAGGCCAATGATTCCTACAGTATAAATAGGACTATCCCCGAGGGCCTTCCTGAAAACAGCAACCCATGAGAGAATATATGTAAACAAATAATGCATGCTTAGAGACAAACTTAGTTTTCACATCATACAGATTGAGCAATCACCTCAGTACGGCCATGTGATATACGTGTCCGTTCAGTCTGACAATGGCAGACGAGGTCTCCAACGGACAGATCTGTGTACGCCCATCAATCCAAAGTACCATACACACAACCCCATTAAAAAATAAATTTGTTTAATTGTCGACGGATATTATTTTTTACTCCGATTTCAACAATACTACAGATATATCACGGCGGTCAACGAGTATACCTATGGTCGTGGTATTTCCCCACACAAGTACTGGACAGCATACTTTGGTACTTCTGTCTCTACAAGAACACCGATTTGTTAGGGGTGAACACACCCAGACTAATGGTGTTAATAATTGCCGGAAGTGATATCATCGACAAGTGGTCTTGGAATCCCAAATAGGGTAAGTCCCACCGGCTACCGACACAGCTTTTGAAGGAAGCTTGGATAATATTGAATAAACTCTCTTCCTTTAGTTTGTTGATGCACAAAACATCGAGAGTTTACGCATTTTGCTTTGTACCAGTCCTAAGCCACAATCAAACGATTTTCTTTTCGAAATTGAAGTAACAGTGCATGCTGAATTAACACCATGACTGGACCCACGGTGAAGGTTGGCGGTTTGAGACCGGATACTACTTCCCGGATATTTTAAAATGGACTGCTCCGGGAACATGGTCGAAAATCCTGCAGGGTGTTAGATAACGCTATTTTTTTAAAACTGCTTTAGCTAACACTACTATATAGGATAGCAGGGACTTTCCAGGATTAAATATCGACTTGATTAAACCATGTGTTTCAATTACAACAAAGTATTGGGGACCAATTACTGATAATGGTATCTATTAATAGACTTGTACACATCATGCGTTTCTTGACCTTTGGTATTGTAACTGGCGGCTTACAGTACTGGTAAGTCTCGTTCATTATTCTAAATGTGCTAAGTATGGGTTTATCATTTCAATCACCAGGACGATCATAAGGTAAATAATCATAGATAAGGTTAAAGTGACTAGAATGCATGCTGGTTGTGATATTAATGATATAAGCCCAGGTCTGAATGATGGTAGAGGATACCGTCGGGCATCGTTAGGAGAACAAAGTTAAAAGTCAAAAACTTTGTTTTACTATTTGTCAAATGGTAAACCTCTCATCGGGCAATACAAAACAGTTTCTGGACGACAGGATAAATAGAACTGGGATATATGGTAACGGTTAAGAAAGAAATAACTGTTTGAAAAAGGACGAAGTGCTCATATTAACACTATTATTTCGAGACGTTTACAAATCTCATACAGAATCGTCGGAACGTTTTTCTAAACTGTTTACACAACGACTAGCAATACTGAATTTTCTCAATAGTTATTTACGAATGCCATGATACAATTGTGTGTTTCCGTTTTCGAATGAGACAACATTTTTGAATGATACAACATTTTCAAATGGGATGACATTTTTAATTCAAATCAATGATGTTTCCAATCATATTTGTCGCAATAGTGTCAACATGAATGCAAATTGGGTTAAAATCTCGCTATCTAAGTAGGCTAGTCGTATGAAACACAAACATCCCCTGTCTAAACAATTGTCTCTACAGTCATTGTATGAAACAGATGCATACGTTCCGGTCTGCCACTATTCGGTAACAAATGTACGTCCTACTAACGTCAAATTAACGTCACACATGAGATACAAATAATGTTCCATTTTCAGTGAATAACGTCCCGTTAACGGTACATAAACATTCCATATCGCCATCCGGCATCTTCAACTCCAGCAGTACAACGAAATACGTCACCATCATACCGGCAACCTGTAAACATAGAACACACAGCCAGTCTTATAACATGGAGCGAATCAAAAACATAGTGTCAGTCTTAAAATAACCTGTGTCACAAAACACACAGCCAATCTTATAACATTAAGCGAATCAAAAACATAGTGTCAATCTTAAATCAATCCTTTGTCACATAACACACAGTCAATATCATAACATAAAGCGAATGAAAAACATAGTGTCAATCTTAAATCAATCCTTTGTCATATAGCATACTGTCAGCCTGATTATAAAAGCCAATCTTACAAAATACAGCTTATCTTATGATATAGAATTAATCTTAGGTTCGGAGGTAAGAAAGGGCTGAACTACTTTGATCTAGGGAAAGCCTTGCTATAATTAAATCTTTCAAGAAAGCAATATTCAACCAGAAACAAGTAAATCTAAATATACTCCTTACAGTAAGAATGGTCGGCTTGTCGATCACAAACATCTTCAGAGCGGTGATTCCAATTTGGGTACCCGTCAGTCGACTTAGGAACATGTGTATCTGGAGGACATAACAAGTCATGGTTCTAAACAAGCACTACCAGAGTAGTTCCCGCTACGCTCCCACCTTTATGACGAATGACCGATAACGTTTCTCAAAGATAACGATATATTAGAATAGGTTCTAAGTAACCAATCGTATAAGTTTAATGTATATGGAAGTAATGGACATCATTTTAAAACATTGTATAAGTCTGTAGCTATTACATAATAGTGAAAGTATGGATAGTGATATATTTTTGTTTCCTAAATCAAATTACACTTCTATTTAGATGCTGTTTCGTTGTTTTTGTTTGAAAACGGAAGCAGTCTTGCCAGAAGCAATATGGCGGCTTCCATATTATGTCAGAGGCGTTTTATTTGTATAAACCCAATGTGTTCAGATCGCTTAATACTAATTCGCTGTTATAATGAAACAGACCGTAATTGATACCAGATGTAAGAAAGCACCGCCAGGTATCCTGTACAAAGTCGTTCATGTATTTCATCGCATGTTCATATATGTGATCTTTAACACAGCCTCTCTTTACAAATACTAATACACTATCGGAGTACAGTTTTCCTGCTGAGTGTGGAAGGACGATTGGTTTTCCCGAGTCTTTGACTCCACATGTATCGACTGGTGAATATAACCGGTCCGAAACAACTGAAACAACGTTAGCTCGACGTTAAAATCCAAATGAACCTGTACGGTCAAAGAGAGGGATGAATGAATAACTTACTTGTAGATGAACGTCACTGTTAGGTTGGTCGGCAAATCTGATTCCATACACATACTTTAATGGTGAGTGGGCCTGGAGATACATAAAACAAGAATCAGGCAATGTTTCTAGAATGATCTGCTTATGTTTTCCCATATGTTTCTTATCTGTTTATATTTGTTTGCTTGTTTGTTTTTGATTTATATCATCTCAAGATTATTTCTTTTATACCACGACGTTATCTGGTCCAAACGAGTACTACCCCTATTGACCTGGAACGCACTAAAGTAACATTGTTTCGGTTACTAAGAGCATCATTGAGGAAGCTATGAGTATCCTATCAGTCGCTCCTGTTCCTGGCAAGTTGTCTCAGAAAACATTGTTCAAGAGATGTCTCTAATAGAACCAATGATCAAAATATGTCACGGAAACCCATACTAGTTATAGCATTTTGGATTATCAACGGGGCCTCCGTGGCCTAGTGGTTAGAGTACAGAACTTGAAATCACATGGCCCCTCTCCGCGTGGGTTCAAATCCTGAGAGGGATATGGATTTTCATGAGAGGCAGTCTCCCGACTGACTTACGGAATGCCGATGGTTCTATCCGCCTTGACCAGCCCTTGTGGGCAGTTGAGTATGGGGTCTTCCTCCATCATTAAGAGTCGGACATCGCTACATAACTGAAATAATGTTGATGTGATGTAAAACCCATATAAAAAAAAAAAATTGGATTATCAAACATTGATACATGTAACAGTAATCCGTATTCGAAAAATATTACAACACAATTGCAACAGAACATCTCATAATTAACGAGAAACAACTAACTTCACGATTCCATTTTTTTACCTGATATCACAGTGACGACGCCGTGATCTTGAAAAGTAATTACTAGATTTAAACAGTATCTAATACTATTGATGGCATGGAGCTGAGGTCTAACGAGGTGTTTAAACAACCGAGTGTCAAACAAAATGGCCATTGTTTGCAGGAGCGTTATGTTTTGTGAAAACACGTCTTTCTGTACAAGGTTACAATACCGAGCAGCGTTCAAAAGAAAATATGCGATAAGGGTTCAAATATCTATACAGAATTGTCTGTTTTTCAACCCCAATACAACTCGAGATGAACGTAATATGACTGAAAAGAAACAACAGCTCCAGGTATTAAATGTCTGGTGCCAGGTTTATAATTTGAAAACGATAATGATCTAAGGTACCAGCGACCAGGAGCCTATTTGCTTGTTTCCATCTTAAGTTGGATTGGCGGAACCAGCTGTACTGACCTTGACATTAACGAAGGCCGCCGTGGTAGACACGATTATCATCTGTAGAAGGATAAAGCTCAGCCAGAAGAGATTGAGAAGGATCAGGGACAGGTGGATATCGATGGATGTCACCATGGTGTAAAGAACCAGGCAGAACATCGGGATATTAACAAAGAATACCGCTGCGTTCATTGACGCGAAGATCCGGTCCAAAATCTCCACAAGAGTACACAGGTTTTCATGACGTAATCGGAACTCCTGTAATTGCGCATGCGCGTGGAGATCCTCCTCCTCATTGACGAAAGCGCTGAACTCATTCGTGAACTGTTTGAGACGATTGGCGACTGCGCAAGACAGCACGACGAAGATTGACACGGGCAGCATGGAGGAAGCGGAATTTAAAAAGGTGAGCCCACCCAGGATGATCTTGTAGACATATTTCATGTTGGATGTGCTTGCATTCCGCCAAACCACGTCTAGATAGATACTCTCTAGTAACGGCACACAAAACAGGATCAGTGTGCCCACCACTGAGTTCACAATGATAAATAACAGGGCAAGAACGGTGAACTTCTTCATTATCCCGAGACTTAGTGAGTCCAGTTTGCTGTTCTCACACTTAACGTCCCACTCATGGAAGAACAATGGTAGACCATTCTGCCTGAAGCAATAGACAAACATTAGCACGGCCTTACAAGTACATTCAGTACTCCATATAGTGAAGAGTATGCGCTGAACCATCACGTGATCAAAAGGGTCGGCTTGTCGGTACACGGTAAAAGATCGAACTACATTAACCACCATGATAAGGCAGATCAATGCGCAATAAACCATGGTCCTTTCTGTTTGTATCCGACCTTTCTCGTCGACCCTGCGTCGGAAAAACAGTCCAAACATACGCATAAACATGAATAATGGTCTCAATTGCTTATAGATTTCTGTTTTTGTGAAGTCGATGTTACTTTCTATCGTGGATGTCATACCCACAACAACCTCTGGAACGAAGACAGCTTCCGCTTTCGTCACATGATTTTTGTCGTTTCTGGTACTGGAATTTTCTCTACGAAACATTTTGGCCACAAACGATTTTAAGATTTAGCTCGTTATAATGCTTGAAAACGGATGTGTGTACTGTTTTGTAGGCATTATAGATAGTGTTCGTGTTGCGTATTTGATAGTTTCCTTTCCATTGTAACATATATCCTTTAAACGTGATGAAGCATGTCCTCTTTTCGTGATAACCGTCCAATCAAAACTTCACAGAAGACTTCACAGAAGTCCACTTTACAAAAACATAGACACAGATATATGTGATGTTCCCAGCTGCCGACCTGCGAGAAGATTTAAAGTCAATTATGTTATATCTTCATGGTTAGTTAAGATTATCAACGTCGTTAATCAAAACTATGTGTATTTTCCTCACGATATACACGTACTCGATTTTCGTTGAACAACGTCGATATGAATGTAGACATTATAAAAAAGGCGTCAAGTTTCGATCAAGATCGGCATGTGTCGTCCGATATGTGGCTTATCTGATACAACATCGTATGTGAATTATGTGGTTAACAAACTTGAACAATATATATCTATGTCTACTTGCTCTTCAAAGAACATCTTTTGACCATGCCACTTTAAGCGTTTCGACTAAAACGGATTAAATAGAAAGTGTCCAATCCAGGTGAATATTGGAAATAGCAGATGTTAATGAAATTTACTTATACGTATATTCCCGTAACAACCTATTCCGGATTTTCGAAATACCAACATTTAATCTTAATCAAACGTTTCCTTTTCGTCAATTATCCTGAATCGATAGGGTTTACAGACGACTTATTAAAGCTCATTAAGAAAATATTCCTCTTTTAGGATAACGGTTCCAAATTCATGCAGGAAAATGTAAAAAATAAGTCCCAATGTTTGAAAAAAAGTCCTCTGATGAATAAAAAATATCGTTGTTAAGATGAAAATTTTCGTTTTAGAAATTCCTCTTTTTCAAACAATCATTACTAAACGACGTCACAACGCATTGGATGTTTGGTAAAGGTTAAATGTATCATAATATCCAAAAAAAAATAAAATGCCAACACATTTTCCCGTCCGTCTGCTTCAAAAGCAGTACAGCGAATAACTCTAGACCTGGTTGATATGTTTCGACACGGTATCCAGGGGTGTAATCCTTGGGACTTACCGAGCTGTAATTACAGCAGGAAACTCAACTTTGTGAGTCTTTGATCCCTTTATGTTTGTTTTATACATAGACAGATTTGTGAGTCCATTACATCTCAAGCTATTTGTTCCTATTTACGTTCCATGAGATTAGATATTCAACATCATTTTTGTTTGAACGTTTACTTTCATTGGCTATTTTATGTATCTGTTTTGTTCGACATATTTTCATCGGTTTAATGTTGATTGAAAATAAAACAAGATAATTCTAAGACATGTTTAAGCATATCAAAATCTTTGCAAACGATCAATTAAATATTTGATTCATATTTCTTAGTTTTTATATTTACTTCATACAAACATTGCAGCTTTTGCAATTGTGACTTAGATGTAAGATCTTCATTTTTCGTAACAAAACCATCCTTTCTAATGCCGTTCAAGCTTAAATGAAAGACGAGCGAAGTCAGTAGTATCCAGGAAGTGTAGATATCGTATACCCATGCACCATGCCGACTAGTAACAGGGGAACACGCCTCATTCTCAATTAACATGGCGACGCCAAAATTAGATAATGAGGTCATTAACTGCCATAAATTCCCCATGATTATTGTAAATGAGCTAAGCATTAGCACCGAGTGTTCATGTATATTTCTATAGACCGTTATTTGCTATAAATATCATTCTAGTTGCCTTTGATTTAGTTTTCCGGTGTTTAGAATAGTACATGTATTCGTTATAGTTCAACTTTTCATGTATGTCACGACAAATACTGCAAACTGTTCTTCACTCTTCCCGTATCATCTTTCTCGGATGGACATTTGATTCAGTGGTGAACCATTTGGCAAGACACTTTAGAACCCTTACCTTAACAGGAAACCGTGATTTAACCGAACAGTTATTGCTGTGGTGTTAGTTTGTGACCCCCAGCGAATAAAACACGCCAAAATGAAACATGCAAACGTTCGTAAGAACCGGTGTTGTGCAAACCGGGGTTTCGGACCAGGGCCCTTGTATTTTATCTTTGAGTCGTGACCGAACGTTGAGCTGTTGTGGTTCATTAACGGATACCGGAGCTATGTGCTTGGGAAATCCGAATCAAAGCACCAGAAGTCAGCATTTAACCACGACATACGAAGGAGAAATGACTTAACTGATATATCAGTATCTGTCGCCATTGCTGAAGATGTAAAAGTCTCAGATAGGTACATTTTGATGTGGAGAGCCCCATGATTAGAGGTTTTATAATGGTAATGCACTGCGAGAAACTTCGCCGTATAGCGCATACACATACCAGATATAAAACACTGCTTGTGTGAACTGACTCACTGACCGAGCTTGGCATTCATTCTACAAAAAAGGCAACACAACCTCATAAACATAAACGCACCATTCATGAATCTGCTTCCCTGACATATCGTTACTGTAAAAACAAAGCACGCTTCTTATTCTTTAACCCTTATAATGCTGGATAATTTTCTTTAAACTGATTTTTGTGTCGTCTGCTTTACAAAAACCTTGAATATCTGCTTAATTTTGATGAGGAAATATACTCAGAGCAGCAAACAGGTTAGATCACAGGCCAGCAGCCAATTTACTTGGCGGCTGGTCTGGATCTAACCTGTTTGCATAGGCATGAGGTCGGTTCCAGCACTATAAGGGTTAAAACGAGAATAGTCCATCGTGTATCTTTAATCATCTCAGCAGGACATGGGTTTTGTAATTCACCTTTGTGCGTTGGTTTATGCGATATTTGAAGTGCAACCTCTTCAAAGATGTGTGGTAGACAATTCCATTAAACACATCTTCTTAACCTTTCTTCCAGTTTATTTGGTATTCTACATCATATTTTACTAAGACGTTGTGTGGACGAGTATCGTTATGTACTTGATAAAAGTACTTCCCGGTCGATCCTGCCAAACTTTCGGCTTAACAAGCAAGTCTCGCAGTTATTGTCTTTGAATTCGAGGAACTAAGATAACAAAAATACGTGTTTCATCACATTGTCTGTTGGTAGAAAATGTAAAATACATAGGGAGATGATAGAATGAAGTGAGAGGGAATATGTACTATCGCAGTCGAATATGAGAAAAGTCTAGCAGTTGTTTACATTAACGTAACAGATAACACTAAGTCTTAATCCCTATCAATTCATTCGTATATGGCTGTTGAGTGTAGAAAGTGCGGTATCTAAGTTAAAGTGGTGTTATGCTTATTTTAGGCAACACTTCCTTGCCTAGTTTACTTTTGAAAACCAAACAAAAAAAATCAAAATAAAAGAAAATAATAATAATTAAAACGATCCACTGTAATGTATACATTATTCATTGGTGTCCGCCCTCACTACATCTCTCTATGTATATGTTTACCTCTATTCTCTTGTACTCTGTGATTATTAAAATAGCTATCAAAGGCGACATATCTCTGACTCTCTATTGTCTTATGCACGTTAAATACACAACAGAATTGGCGACGAGGATATTTTTACTTTTACATTTTTGGAATTAAATGCTTTGTTGAATGTCGAGTTTTATTCTGGGTGTAACTGGTGAATTTCCGAAAAAAAAATGGCTTTAATTGGAACGATCCAGCCTTTTGAAAGACATCAGACAAATCTTACCAAGAACGTTTAGGACAGTATTTCGTATATGAGATTCAAGAAGAGAAGAAAGTTGCAACACTCTTAACGTTACTTGGAGAGAAGACTTATGGACTATTACGTAATCTAAGAGTTCCGGACAAGCCATCAGACAAAACATTTGAGGAGCTGTGTGATTTACTCAGAAATCATCTGTCGCCGAAACCTCTCGTGATAGCAGAAAGATTTCGTTTTTATAAAAGAAACCAGGCTGCAGGCAAGGAAACTGGCTATTTTCTGTGATTTTGGGGAGAGTTTAGAGGACACTTTAAGGGACAGATTAGTTTGTGGATTAAAAGACGAATACATCCAAACGAAACTTTTATCTGTGGGTGAACTCGACTTAACAAAAGCCACCAATATCTCTACAGCAATGGAAACTGCAACCAAATATGCAGCGGAATTACGACTGACTTCAAACAAGACTGAAGTACATACAGTCGTTAATAAGCCACACAAGCAGAAATGGAAACAGCGACCTAGTTACAAGAAAACGGACTCTTGCACACACTGTGGTCGTAAGAATCACCAATCGAAAGACTACAGGTTAAAAGATGAAATATGTCACTATTGCAATTCCAAAGGATATATAAAGAAGAAATGTCGGAAACTGCAGCAAGTACACGTCACCGAACACGACAAAATAAATGGAAAGGTTTCAACTATAAACGCAATACACGTGCGTGACAAAATAATCGTAAAGCCACAAATAAACGGACACGGTATAGAAATGGAGGTTGATATAGGAGCATCCGTCAGTCTGATGTCCGTGCATACGTATAACAGGCATTTTGGGAAAGGACAATTAGATAACTCAAACTCTGTGCTGAAAACCTATTCAGGAAAGGAAATTGGACTAATTGGAACCAAAGTGGTAGATGTTAGTTACTGTGGACAGACGAAAAAGTTAAAACTATTCGTTGTTCGGAATAATTGGCCAACACGGTTAGGAAGAGATTAAATACATCACATAAGGCTAGACTGGAATAATTTGTTAAAAGTCAACACAGTTGAAGAAAGAACAAACTTGAATTCCATTCTGAAGAAGTATGAAGATGTTTTTACGGACGGCATCGGAAAAGTGGTGAACTTACAGGCTAAGCTTCCCTTAAAAGAAAATGCCGCACCTAAGTTCATGAAAGCCAGGACTTTACCCTATGCGCTGAAACCTAACATAGGGCGCGAGTAAGACGTCTTGGAAAAAGAAGGTATCATCGCAAAGGTTGATACAAGTGAATGGGCTACTCCGATCGTACCAGTTGTCAAAAATGAACCGTCAGGATATGTGGCGATTTTAAAGTGACCGTAAACCAGGCACTAAATGTGGACAAGTACGCATTACCTAGGATAGAGGACATTATTGCTAGCCTTGCCAACGGCAAAAGGTTTAGTAAACTAGACCTACAGCATGCATATCTCCAACTGGAATGTGACGGAGACAGCAAACCGCTACAGACCATCAATACGCACACGCGGTTATTCCGCTATAACAGGCTGATCTATGGAATCGCATCCGCACCTGCGATCTGGCAGAGGACGATCGAACAAATTCTACAAGGACTCCCATGTGTACAATGTATTCTTGACGATATGGTAGTCACTGGGTCTACAGATCAAGAACACTTACATAACTTGGAAATGGTTTTGAAACGGTTGAGTGAGTCTGGATTAAAAGTGAATGAGAGCAAGTATGCTTTTACGAAGGAAAGGATATCTTTTTGTGGATATGACATTGATCAAAATGGATTATGGAAAGCAACACGCAAGATTGAAAGCTCCTTGAAAACTCCCAGACCACAAAATGTAAGTTTTTCAAGAGCACATCTTGATATTCTCGCATACTATAGCAGATTTATGCCTGGTCATGCTACTGTTGTCAAACCGTTAAATATGTTGCTAGAAAAAGGTAGAAAGTTCGATTGGTCAATAGAGTGTTAGACATCATTTCAAAGGTCAAAAGAATTACTAATTTATGAACCTGTATTCACACATTACAATCCTGATTTACCAGTAAGGTTAGCTAATGACGCAAGTCCCTACGGAATATCAGGAATTTTACCGCACGTAATGCCAGACGGTAGCGAAAGACCGATAGCGTATATATCACGATCACTGTCAAAAACGGAACAAAGGTATGCGCTAATTGACCATGAAAGTCTTGCCATACACTGGTCAGTGAAGAAATTCTATCATTATCTGCACGATAGAAAATCCACGCTGATAACGGATTGCCGACCGTTACTCGCGATATTTAGTCCAAGCAAAAGTATTTCTGCAAAAGCTGCAGCACGCGTACAGAGATATACACTGTATCTCTCGGGATTCGATTACGAATACAAAAGTACAGAGTCACATACAAATGTGGATGCTTTGTCCAAGTTACCTGTACAAGTATCTGCAGACGACGAAAGTGATGACGAGGAAGTGTTCTTCTACACGTCACAGATCGAACGCGATGATAAGAAGGGAAATGCAAAAAGAAAACGTTTTGTCTCGTGTAATGGAAAATGTAAAAAACGGATGAGTAACGGGCTCATCTGAAACGTTACTGAAAGCATACCACAGCAGACGAACCGAGATATCGATTCATCATGGTTGTCTCATGAGGGAAATACGAGTTATAGTACCTGTCAAGTTAAGGGAACGTGTGTTAGAAATGTTACACATAAGTCACCCAGGTATACTCAAAATGAAATTCTTAGCTCGTAGTTATGTATGGTGGCCAGGTATTGATGCTGATATTGAACATATGGTGAAAAGATGTGATGGTTGTCAAGTGCACCCAAAGTCACCTTCTAAGGTAAATTTACACCCATGGGAACGGCCTAGTAATCCTTGGGAACGGATTCATGTTGATTTTTGTGGACCATGTTTTGGAAATCAAATGTTCCGTATCGTGGTAGACGCACATTCAAAATGGCCGGAAGTAATAGAAATGACTTCTACAACTGCAGATAGAACGATCCAAGTAATGAGAACAGTTTTCTCACGAAATGGGCTTCCACAAATTCTAGTTAGTGACAATGGTCCCCAGTTTACCTCAGATTTTTTTTTCAAAATTTATGAAGGATAATGGAATCGTCCATATCAAATCAGCACCATATCACCCTGCAACAAATGGACTAGCCGAAAGGTTTGTTCAAACGTTCAAGACTAGTATCAAGTCAACGAAATATGATACTGTAAACTATTTTCATCGTCAAATGATTAACTTCCTTCTCACGTATAGGATTGTTCCACACACAACTGCAGGAGAAACACCCTCGAGGTTATTTTAGGTCGTACTTTGAGAACTAGGTAAGACTCTGGAGACGGCATGTTGATCAGCTGCACACTTTTATCAGTGATACTTCACAATCACGAATTCCTACTTTAACTCAAACGGAAATAGATGGACCGTGTGTGGAAATGAATCGCACATTTAATCCGCCTGGAGATTGTGAGAATTCTGAAAAATGTAATAATAATGATGAGGAAAATATTGACTTGTCCCCATCAGAAGAGAAACTGTCAAACTCTAATTCAAAAGTTTTGAGAAAGAGCAAAATTCAGCAGTAAAACGTATGTCTCCAGAAAGAGTAAGGAAACTACGGAATCCCATTAGGGCCATTTTGAGTTAGAACTTATAAGACAGTAATTAGAACTTAGAACTTACATCTTAGGACTTAGAAGTTAGATCATAGAAATAAAGTGATCCTTAAAATGTTCATAAAGAGTGTCTCTAGTGTCTGTAGTGTGTTTTTTATTAGTTCCTATAACTTTGTTCTGGAACGCATATAGTGTGTTTTTTATTAGTTCCTATAACTTTGTTCTGGAACGCATATAGTGTGTTTTGATTAGTTCCTAGAACTTTGTTCTGGAACGCATATAGTGTGTTTTGATTAGTTCCTAGAACTTTGTTCTGGAACGCATATAGTGTGTTTTGATTAGTTTCTAGAACTAAGAACTCCAATCGTAGAATTCCGAATTTAGAACTTAGATCTTAGATGTTAGAACTTAGATCTTAAACCTTAGAACTTAGAATCTATAGCTTAGAACTTAGAACTTAAATCTTAGAACTCCATCTTATAACTTCAGACTTAGGACATCGTTGACCTAGTTACATTCTGAATATGAAATATTTGAAATTTACAATTTAAATGTTCATAGTACAAGGTTCTATGAACTAATGAAAAAAGTACTGGGGCCTAAATACACTAGAGTTCACTCTTTGCAAAAATGTTGACGCACTTTATGTCAAGTTTGGTTATGGTCCATATGGGTTAACGAATAAGGTCATCGTGTCAAATACAAGATTTTACTAAATGATCTGAAGACATTGTCGTTCCCATTGGTCACAACATCTAACGACGTTACAAAATATGACGGCAATTCACTGGGCAAACGATTATGATCAATAAATATTTTTACTATGTTCCCGTATTTGTAAAAGAAATGTCTGCAAATGATACTCGATAAGCTATAAGTTGGTTCGATACACATATACTGGCAAAACAGTGTGATTTTTTGAAGATTTTCCCCCAAATAATCCCACCTTGCTTAATTTTGAAACAGAAATTCATAATTTTCTATGGCGGCAAGTCATTTGACGCCGCTCATATTGAAAGAGGTCTGGATAAGAAGAAGGAGGAGGAGAAGAAGGAGAGGGGGAAGGAGAAGGAGAAGGAGGAGGAGGAAAAGAAGAAGAAGAAGAAGAAGAAGAAGGATAAGGAGGAGGAGGAGGAGGAGGAGAAGGAGGAGGAGGAGGGGGAGGAGGAGGAGGAG